>QEPC01014630.1:4112825-4149515 GCA_003113815.1 Sphenodon punctatus
AGTTATTTTGACACTGACAGACATATTTCTTAAACCAGTTCAATATGTACAAGCTGTAAGGAAGATCTGCCCTGAGGGTGAAATCTTTAGTCACACTCCTGGCTAGCTGCGTACGCCTAGGCAGACAGAAAGCTGCCCTATTGGAAAAAGCCTCTGCACAGGGCGACCACAGGATAGTGTAAAGTCAGCATAAATGGCTGTTTGCCACCTGTTGCTTCCTACAATAAAGTACTGGAGAGAGACGTTTTTGTTGGCATAAGGACATGAATTATGGCCATGACAAACTGCCAAGTATTAAAGTAGTGCATATATACACAACATGCCTTTTGAGTAATAAGGCAGCTGAAAGGGTGGACAAGACCCGGGTTAGCCAAATTTTCCTAATCCAAAGAGCCACGTTCATTTACCACAATGCGGCCAAAGAGCTTCATGTAGCTCTGGAGCCAGTTTGTCAATTTCTGGACTGGACAACAAGAATGTATGTTTTAGCTATCTTACAAAGGCAGCATTCTGCTATGAAAAAGGGGTTTCAATTTTTACCCTTCAGTTGATTTTTGTATGTTGAACATATTTGACATGTTAGAACGCAATACTGGGACCGGGAGGGTGAGGCCCCCAGTTCAAGACTTGCCTTAGCCATGAACTCACTGGGTGACCTTGAGCCAGTTGCAGATTTCTCAGCCTAACCTACCTCACAGGGTTGGTGTGAGGATTACTAGTTAGTCAGTTTGATGTTAATAGTTAAATGTTAACTGTGAAAGTTAATTTGAATATGAACCACCCTGAGTCCAAGGAAAAGGGTACGATACAAAGTAAAATAAAAAGATATTGGCACACAGGCAATTGCCCTGATGTTCAGTTTATAGTATAGGACAGCTGTAAACAGCTTTATTAACCATCTTATCTTGAAAAGTTAGATCATCATTCCACAAGGATATGTTATCCTATGTTATGGGGCCAACATCAGCAGAAGCTGCTGAATACCCTAGAACATTATTCACAGCGTTTTAGAGGAAAATGTCATTAACTTCTTTTTTTTTTTTTTCCAGATCCATGAAAGGCAGTCCTCCTGCTCCTTTTCCAGCTACAGAAGAATGTGTCCAATTTAGATGCATCAGCCTATATTCTACTAGTGATGGCAGCAACCAATTGTAATCAAACCTCATGGAAGATGCATGTTGGGACTGAATTCACTTATTTAACTAAGCACTTTTTCTGGGAGATTAATATTCTTAATTATATAGTTTATCTATAAAAATCATTGGAAATGGCTAAAGAGAAAATAAAAACTCCCTTTTCAAATCCAAGTACAAAGACTACTAACTTCAAATACAGCATCCTACTGAACTTGAATGGAAAAGAAGTAGGGGACCACCACCCCTTCAATCTAGACAAGAAATAAATGGCATTTCAGCATAAACGATATAAAATTTTGATGAGGTTATTTTATAGGTGGCTCTTAAGTTGGTACATTAAATACCATTTGTTTCCATCCTCAATGGAAGGCCCAGCGGGGGGCTGGGTTGTCTATTGATAGAACAGTTGGAACCAGCAGTGGTTTCAGTGATAGAGGTCCCCCCTTTTGCATTGGGATTGGTCATAAAATTGGGAAGACAACTGATAATACTAATCTCAATATACATCCCTCCTAGTAATGCTACCTCCTTTAATGTTAAGGTGTGGGACAACTTACAGACTTTGGTAGCGGATTTAGTGATCAAATTCCCTGAGGCTCTATTAATTCTCCTTGGGGACTTTAATGCTAGGATGAGTTCCAATGATGAACAGTTTCTCCTTTGTGTGTTGGGGAAACACAGTCCACCAGTTCCCTTACAGTCACGGGCCTTCAAGGGTTGTAAGGTAAACTCCTCAGGCTTAAGGATTGCTTGCTTTGCCCAGGAGTTAAACCTATGTTTTGATTTGAATGGATCTGGGTTTAGGGATTTAGCCGGGGAGTTTACCTTTATGGGGCAGCAGGGAGCAAGTGTGGTGGATTATGTTATTACATCATCACCGTCCTTGCCACCGTCATAAAAGATTTTTGGGTAGACTTGAGTTTGGTAAGTGACCATCTTTCGTTGAAAATAGTACTTGACATGTCCCAAGATTTATCAGTCTAACCAGAAGTTGTCAGGAACACTTCTTCAGCTTTGATATGCTTTCCTAAAATTAGATGGAACTCAAAATTGGATGGGATACTAGCCGAGTTATTAATAACAGATTTACTGATAAAGTCCCGCTCCACAATCCTTGGCAGGTATGTGGAGACAGAGGCCCTCCAAATAATTGAGCACTATAATTCTTTTAGTAAAAACATCTTACACGCTATGTTAGCTCAGCATGAATCAGGGCAAAAATCAAGGGGTGATACCAGCAATCAAATTTGGTTGGATAGGGAATGTCACTTAGCTAAGAGACATCTGATAGATTTATATCTTGCATATCGGTATGGGCAGGCTAATCTGCCAAATGAATACTTTGTTCTCAAGAAAGAGTTTAAAAAACTTATTCAACGAAAAAAGAGATCGTGTATTGAAACCAGATGGCTCAAAGCCCTACAGGCCAATGATAATGATTCCAGACTTTTTGGAAGATCATTAATGGCGGGTTAAATAGCAGGGTATGTGATGTGGTGTTTTTACTTCCTTCTGTAACATGGGAACAATATTTTCAGAAAATTCATTCAGAACTTAAGGATTCCTCGAGTACTTCCATAGTATCGCCTAGGATTGAGGACTCACAACCTTGGCCCCCAGTGACGGAGGAGGAGGTGGGTGATCTGATCATGATGTTTAAAAATAACAAAGCCCTGGGCCCTGATTCAATCCAGATAGAATTTATTAAAAAACATAGGGACTGGTGGGTACTGGTCATCCTGTCAGCACTTTGTACATCAATAAATAATACAGGAATCATGCCTGATTCTTGGGGTACCACAATTGTTATTCCCATCTTTAAGAGAGGTTCTCGCCGTGACCCCTCGAACTATAGGCCTATTAGCTTACTTAGCGTGGTGAGTAAGATCTACGCTAAGGTCTTACTAAACAGGCTAAATAGTTGGATAAAACAGGAGAAGATCCTCCACCCCGCTCAGGCCAGCTTTCAGATCTGTTATAGATCAGTACTTTATATTGTTCCATCTGATAGATAAATACAAGAAATGAAATGGCAAATTGTTTTTTGCCTTTCTGGATCTTTGGGCCGCCTTTGACCTGGTTGATAGGCATCTTCTTTTGGGTAAACTTTCATCCACTTCAATGGACAGAAGACTATTAGCCCTGATTTACAAACTCTATCGATCAGGTGGTCACGTTGGACAGGGAGGGACATTCCACGGGCAGACTTCACACCTGATGTGATGTAAGGCAGGGATGTGTTCTGGCCCCGACCCTGTTCAACCTCTTTGTGAATGACTTGGTACCCGACATAGCCAAAAGGGACTTTTTCCCCTCCAAAGCTTGCTTCTAGACCAGTAGGTTGTCTACTTTATGCGGACGACATGGCACTTCTGTCGCAAACATGGGTGGGTTTATATAGGCGGTTAAAGCAATTTTCCATTTATTGCCAATCAAACAAATGGCAAATAAATTACTCAAAATGTAAGATCCTTGTATTTTCAAATAGTAGGAAGACTCATACGTGGTTCCTGGATGGTCACCTGCTTCAGCAGGTTCACTCTCACAAATATCTTGGGCTGCATTTCCATCGTGCAGGAGGTTGGACTGATCACATGAAGAGAGCCCTGGCCTCTGTGAAGGGCCCATCCTTTGCCATACGTAATTATTTGCCTCACCAGGAGAGCTCCTTGGGATATAATGATTAAGGTCTTTAATTCCAAAGCTGGTGTGAAGGCCCTGTTTGGAGCCGAGATCTGGGCTCCATTGGTCTCCCCCAAACTAAACCAGTTCCAGGCCAAATTTCTCAGGAGCATTCTGCAAATACCTGCGGGTACTCCTCCAGCGGCAATTCGCCTGGAGACTGGTCAGTTGGTGTGGGATCAAAATGCCTGGATTGGGGCATTTGCTGCAAATTGCTCAGAACTACGGAAGGAGGACTGTCCAGTTTCCTTAGTAAAGACTCTCATAGGAACAGTGGCAGCAGGAGGTGGAACTCTTTTTGGACAGGCTGGTGTTAGCTGATAGGAAAAAAGATCCAATGCAGGCAATAATTATTACCAGAGTTAAAGCCATTGCTGGGCAAAATGATATGGCCACTATAAGAAATACTCATCATATGAAGGATTATCTTCAGTGGGCCCCATGCAGTGGAGAGCCAACTTCATATCTGGCGACAGCTTTACCCCTAAGAGGAAAACACTTATTTATGGTAGCAAGGTTTAACGCCCTCCCCTCCAAAATACTTGAGGGAAGGCAGGGGGGAATCCATTATGGAGAAAGACTGTGCCCTTTTGATAACATCACTGCCGAGTCCACCCAACATATCTTGATTGCCTGTAGGTTGTATGATGGCATAAGGAAGAAAGTGTTATCCACCTTTTTGGAAAAAATTCCCTGGGAGGGGGAAACATGAGTTGATGTTGCTGGCTCATCAAGACGTAGATCGCAATATTACTAAAATGGTATTTTTTGGTGGCAATGGTGAAAGCCAGCCAGTAATAAACCATTATCTTATCTACTAAAATGGTGGCCAACTATTGGACTCAGGTTTTTCAGGCCCAGCAGAATTTCCTGGAATTTAAGTGTACTGACGTTATGGAGTGATGTTTCTTTGAAATTGTTACCATTCTTCTGAATTATATTTTTTTATTTATTTCCTGTTTTATGTACTTTTCTCTGGAATTTGGATGGGTAGGTCATTTGTATTTTTTTAAATTTGGCTTGTAAATTATTTCTGTATGATCTATGCAATGGCCTTCGGTTATGCAAATAAAATATGACCTTTATTTTGCTTTTTTTTGCATTGCCACATCTCAATACTTCATAAGAAAATTATGGGGAACCAATGGCCCTTTTTAAATGGACCGCAGTGGGTCAGGGGGATGGGTGCGCAGCCATGGTAGGTGTTGGTGGNGGGGGGGGGGAGATTCTTTTAAGAGTTTTTATGTGGGGATTTGTATTTTAGAATTCTTTTAATGAGATTTATTATTGTTTGTTTTTATGTCATAATCTGCCCCGAGATGCCGCAGGCATGAGGAGGCGGCTAATAAATATTTATATAAATAAATATAAAATGTAACACCCATTTTATCAGTGTTAGAGTACCTGTGTGAAAATAGCCTTGAAGCCAATTGCTCTGTGGGAGGGTAATGGGTGGAGATGGATGTTGTGTGGGAGCGTGCACTCACCTCCACCCACCACCCATGCTGTTTCCATGAACGCACACCCATCCCCCCACCCACTGCTGCGGCATTTACATGGACACCCCCCACCGCACACTCAATGGGGGGAGGGGGAGCATCAGTGTAAAAATGGTCAATAATTGAATTAATGGCACTAATTGCACATGCCATTACAATAATGGGCATAAACCCATTAAACCTATCATTATCATTAAACCTATGAACAGTTAAATTTTAACCCACTAATCACGTGCATATTGCTTTCATATTTTGGGTAGGATATAAAAGAATATGTTCAGGATCATTTTCCCAAATCAAGCAAGGCATGGAACCTTTGTCTCCTTTCTACCTCTTCTGTCTGCTCTCCCCTCCAACCTGTTCTTTAAAAATTGCTACTTTTTTGATGAAAGGAAATGAAAATATAAAGCTGAGAGCTGGTAAAGAAAATGTCTTCATGCATAGAAGTAAGTTGATAAAATTGGATTTGATTTGAAGGTAGAGGTTTTAGAAGCAGTATGAGAAGAAATTTTAACACCCATTATCTAGGTTTAATACAAAAGACTGTTGCACGTTAACATAGCAAGGTGGGGCTCCCCTCCGCCACTACCCTTCTTCAGTGTGCAGCCTGAAGTGTTAACTATGATTAACTCTAATGTCTGGAGTACACTTGGTAGTAAATAGCAGCTTACAAGTTAAGTAATGCTTATCTAAGGTAGCAGGATTTTGTTTTGTTTTACATTATATATAATTTCTCAAAGATAATTAAAGGTTGTGTATCAAATCCTGTTATCTTACCACTAGAGAAACTGCAAAGTTGATGGGTTTACAATGATGCAACTGAATAAAATTTGGTTTATCACAATATGCACACAAAAGGGACAATGTTGTATGTGCAAAATTAATTGATATTTCCTGACTTTTAAAAGCTTCAAAAGATGCATCATCTTTTCCAGTTTCAGTGATGCAATTCTAGTTTGACCTCTGATTATGTAGAGAAAGTCACAGCTTGTGACTGTTAAAGGACTGAATTGTCTAAGAGTATCTGACATTTTTTTCTTCCTGAGCCTAACATTTATTTATTCATTCATTCAAGTTTTATCCTGCCCTTCCTTCAAAGGCTCAGGGTGGCTTACAGAAATATAAAATACAAAGAAAAAAATATATAAAAACATAATAAAGCCACTAAAAAAAACCTAAACCCCATCCACTAACCCTATTTTCAACCTCTCCACCTCATTCCACACAGCCCTATGCCCACCCCTGCGGGGCTGTGACATCATTCCCTAAATCCCCAAGATCACCCAAACCCCCTCTTGCCAATTGCCTTTTCAAACAAATGTCTTACACCATCTCTGGAAGATACTTAGGCTTGGGCTCAAGCAGACATCTGGGGGAAGGGAGCGCCATAGCATCGGGACAGCAACCAAGAACACCTCCCTGTGAGCCCTTGTCATACGAACACAGCTAACAGGTGGTACCCACAGGGAGGTGTTCCTAGACAAGGGCAAGGGCCGCAATGGGGCATGGAAGGACAGGCTGTCTTTCAGATATGTGGGGCCCAGACAGTTTAAGGCTTTATAGGTCTGTCTTCATTCATTCCAAAGTGTTTATTGTCTCTAATTAACCCTGAAACCTAGCAGAGAATAGGTTTTCCTTAGTGTTGCTGCCTTTCTACTGCTGGGACAAGTCACAGCACTGAGGAACCAGAGAAGACACACATCATGCACATTAGGGATACTAAATTATCGGGGGAGGAGGGGAAATCCAGAAGAAACATCCCTCCCCTTTGTGCCAAGCACAAAAAATAGTAGCAATAAATAATAATAATAATAATAATAAATTTCTATAGAACCCTCTTGTCAAATGCTGCTTAGAGTACTTCACAACATAAACGATGAAATAAAATAACTATGCTGCTAAGGGCAAAGCAGCATTTAAAGCTTTGCCTCTGCACTGGAAATGGTGGACACAGTGCACAATTGGGGTCTGAACATTTAAAGAAAAAACAGATCTATGGATTGAAAAGGCCACCACAGTAGAAAGTGAGGTTTAAGTATAGTCATTCTGACAACATGTGGCATGCTAGAATCTCTTAATATAAGATTTAAAACTACAATAAGTAGAACTTGTTCCCTTCAGATTTTCATCTTAATTCCTCCCTCTTCTCCTTTAAAAAGCACCTGAAAACTTATTTATTTTCCAGGTGGAAAATAATTAGGATCCACTGCTGGTTCCCGTTAATGTATTTTGTCCTCCCTCTTTACCATTCCCTTTTAAACAGTTTTAAAATGGGATTTATATTGTTTTACTGTATTTTATGTGAAGCGTTCCAAGTACCATTTGGTGGTGGAAGGTGTGTGTTAAAAAAATAACTATTACTACTATTAAACCACACACACTATTATTAAAGCACACACAGCTTTTTAAAGAAGTTGCATTTTATGAGACAAATCTCTCACCTGAGCTTGTTCTGGAGTTTCTCCTGCAAAGTAAAAGATGTAATGCTCTTCACTAAAGTGCTGAACTACAATCTGAAAACAGTTTGGCCTTAAAAAAACAAACAAACATGAGTTTTAATAAGACAATAACATATCCATAGTTTTGCCCAACTGATAGGGCATTTATCTGTATTACAAAAATGCCTTGGTGCCTATTCCCAATATTCTGACAAATTTGAGCTATTGAAGTTCAGCTGTTTTAAGTACAAGGAAATATATCAGAAACATCTCCATTATAAAATAATCTTTGCAACCTTTTTCTGACAACTGCAGCACTAAAGTGATGTTGAAGAGTCAGAAAAATGAATTTTGAAAGAAAATTAGTTGTCACTTAAAATCTTACTTGGGAGTGTTCTAGTAAAAATTAGTCCTGATTTGAGTCTCTTCTAACTCTCAAGGGTGGGGAAATCACACTTCATGTGTGTGCAGTGTACCTTATGCGTTCAGTACTTTCAAGGAATCTTTGAAAACAGATTGCACTGTACATGTGTGGCTGATTTACTGGTTTCTTTGAGCTCTTGCTCTTTCAAGTCTTATTTTGCTGCTTTAAGTAGGCCTGAAAATTTTCTGAATTTTCAGATGCTCTTGTACTCGTCAGAGAGCAAGAAAATACCTCTGATTTCCACTTATCCCAACAAGTGTGCAAGTGCTTTTAATTATTTTACCATCATCACTCTGTCCATATGTGGGTTCATTGAGGAATATCTGAGTTCAGTGTTTGAATTTGACAGGAGGATCCGATATAAATACAGTGTAGATTCCTGATCCTGCTAGCATACGCCAAATCAAAGGATATTTTGTGTAAGATAGGTACAAATATCTATGGGGACAGAGTTTTTTAAAAAACAAACCAAAAAAACCTGTTCTGAATTTTTATTCACTAAATGTTCAAGGTTACTACAATTAAAATAAGTTAATAAAAAGATTGCTTTTACTAGTGTGTCAGCACTGTGTGCACATTCTGTTTTGCTGTTACCCATGCAGAGCCATAGGCCGCAATCCCAAGCAGGATCCACATGGGATCTGCGCGGATTCCGCACGTCACAATGTGCTCTCTATGGACATATGCACAGCGAGCGTGGGGCATGGGATCAGCCCCATCATAAGAAAACACTTGTTAAAAAAACTACACACACACACACACACACACACACACAGACCTACAACCAATAAAGCAGCATAAAAACTTTCTCAAAAAGTTCAAGTTGGGCATCTGGTGAGAAACTGGGTTTTCTCTCTATAAACTAAGCAATTTTGGACAATTCAGTTGACAACATTACTTTATTGACATTTATGTAGGTCAGGGGTGGGGAACCTCAGGCCCAGGGGCCAAATGTGGCCCGTAACAAGTTTTTGCGTGGCCCCTACCAGTTCCTACATCTGGCCCTTGGATCCAGTTTCTACACCAAAGCACTGAAAAACTGAGTTTGGGGTAAGGGAACAGAGGGTAAGAACAGATGTGACATGGGCCTGCTATGGCCCCTCCTGGTCTGAGGCCTCAATCGCACATTTGTTCCCCAGCTGCCAGATGTTGGCTTGCTAGTACCCCAGGGTTGGCATGAGGCTCATTAACCAAGAATGAGGCTCATTAACTAAGAATGAGTCAATCTGAAGATTTCAAGCACTCATTCTGGGCCAAAGGCCACCCAGGTGGGCCAACGTGTGTTTAGCCCTGCTATACCTGCTACAGGTCACGGGCCACTGGCTGCCTGCCATGGTGGGAGGGGTGGGGTGCTGGGGGCAGAGCCAGCCAGTCACACATATATTGTACTCCCCCTCGCAACCCAGAGCAGGGGAGGGAGGGGACGGCAAGCCAGCCACCTATCACAGGTGCTTGACGACGAGAAGCTTTTACCCACCACTTTAAGGCATAGCCATGCCCTTGTGCTCTGGCACAGTCATGTGGGGCTCCCTGCACCCAGGCAAGTCTGGCCAGCTGTAACTTTAAAAAGCACTGTGCATGGAATTATTTTGTAGATTAGGAAAAACTATTACTACTACGACAACTGTCCATCAAGCAGTTTTAAAAGTAAAGCAATTTTTTCCTGAAGTGTTTTAAAAAAAAATCTCATTTGATTTCAATTAAGTTTTTCAGGCTGTTAAAAAAAGTTTCATATTTTACAAGACCTAGGTATGTATTTGCTTTTATTTGTTTCAAAGAAATAGAGCTTTCTTACTGTAACTTAGTTCTTCGAGATGGCTCCGTGTATTCTCACTCATGGGATCACGTGATGCCCTATCTAGATCGGATACTGCCTCTTTAAGAGCAGTTCTCTATATGCTTCCTATAGGAAAGTTCTGGAAGAGTGTCCTCTGTCCCTCCCCTCACACCCACAATCTCACGAGTGTGCCGGTGTATAAAAGGGGAGGGGCATATTCCCCAGTTCCTTAGACCCCGATAGTGGTGTTATGGCCTACAAGGTCAAGGGAGACTTGTTGCACACACCAAGAGGGGATGGTGGATAGGTTGTGAGAATGCACTGAGCCATCTTGAAGAACTAAGTTACGGTAAGTAACCTCTATTTCTTCTTCGAGTGGCTCCATGATTCTCACTCATGGGAGAATACGAGCAGTTACCTATTGCTGAGTCCATCTGGGTGGCGGAAGTCATCATGGAAAAATAGAGGATAGGACTGCCTGTCCCAAGGCTGTATCTCTCTTCGCTGCTAGGTTAAGCGTTTTACAAAAGTCTCAGAAGAAGACCAGGTTGCTGCTTTACAGATGTCCTGCATGGGAATATGACAGAATGCCGCTGTGGTGGCCGCCATGGCTTGTGTCGAGTGAGCTCTCAATCCTTATGGTGGTTGTTTGTTATCGAGCGTGTAGCATAGGTCGATGCATGCTACAATATGCTTTGAAATACGCTGTGCTGACAGTTTTGTGCCCGGGTGTAGGCCTGCGTGGGTGAGAGTGCATCCGTTTTGCGGTATGGCCTTGTTCGGTCAAGATAGAAGGCCAAGGCCCGCTTGACGTCTAGTGTACGAAGGGTTGATTCTATGGCTGAGGTGTGTGGTCAAGGGAAGAATACTGGTAAGGTTATAGGTTGGTTGGTGTGGAACATGGTCATTACCTTTGGACAGAAGGATGGGTCTATTCTGAGCTGTACCTTGTCGGGAAAGAACTGAAGGTACAGTGGGGAAGCTTTCAGAGCAGGAAGTTCACTGACTCGTCGTGCCGAGGTGATAGCCACGAGGAAGAGGATCTTTTGGGTCAGGTGTGACAATGAGGATGTGGGCGAGCGGTTCGAATTGAGGTTTCATTAAGCGGTTAAGTACTAGTGATAGATTCCACTGAGGGGTGGGTTGTGTTATGTCTGGGTAGAGGTTGCGAAGGCCTTTTAGGAAGGAGCTCATTAGGTTGGTTGAGTAAAGAGACTTACTCAAGGGGTTGGTAAGGCAAGAAGACAGTACAGCAAGGTGAACTCTGACTGAGGAAAATGAAAGCCCTGAATGGCGGAGTTCAAGAAGATAAGTGAGGATAGCCTGGAGTTGTAGCTGTTGAGGGTTGAAATGGTTGTTCCGACACCAAGCGGTGAATCTGATCCATTTAGCTTTGTAAGATTTTCTAGTGGAGAGCTTCCTTGCGTTGACAACGACTTTTCTAATATCATTAGGGAGAGTGTCGTTCAGATTTCCCATCGTAAATGCCATGCTACCAGGTGTAGGGACCTGAGGTCTGGGTGGAGGAGATGCCTGTGGTGCTGCAACAGGAGGTCTGGGCGGTAGGGTAGAGGCCATTTGTCCTGGGTTGCTGCTACTAGATGAGTGTACCAGACTTGACGAGGCCAGTTCGGTGCTATTAGGATAATCTGTGCTTTGTCTCGCTGTGCTTTGTAGATCGTTTTCGGGATGAGAGGGAAGGGTGGGAATGCGCAGGCTAATAGTCCACTTCCAGCTGACTGCGAAGGCGTCTGATACGGAATCCTTTGCCATTCCCCCTCTGCTGCAGTATATCTGGAGTTTCTGGTTCTCTACGTTGGCGAAGCCGTCCATGATTGGAGTCCCCCAGCAGGAAAAAATCTGGTGAACGATGTCGGAATGGAGGGACCATTTGCATCCATGTCCCCGGTGTCTGCTTAAGTGGTCTATGAGAGAATTTTGCTTACTGGGGAGATGGATAGCAATAGGGGTGACTGAGTTCTGGATACTCCAGTACCAGAGGCTCATGGCCTTGTTGGTTAGAGGTTTTGATCGCGCTCCCCCTTGTCGGTTGATGTAATATACGGTAGTGAGTTTGTCGGTAACAACTTGTACGGTACGATTTTGCACCAAAGGTCTGAATGTTCGAAGAGCTAAGCGGGCAGCTCTAAGAGGTTGATGTGCAGGAGCTGCTCCGCTGGTGTCCATTGGCCCTGCGTGGTCAGGCCTCTGCAATGTGCTCCCCCATCCTGTCATCAATGCATCTGTTCTAATTGTGACAGTAGGATCTGATGTGTGGAATTTGGTGCCTGTCAGTGTTTTTTCTGGAAGTCCACCATAGGAGAGAATGTAATACCTGATTTGGGATAGTCAGTCTCTTGGATAGTCTGTCCTCTGTGGGGAGGTAGTTGTCTCATAGGCAATACTGGAGGGGGCGCAGTCTGAGGCGTGCAAAAGGCGTGACAGCTGTTGTGGAAGCAAAAAGGCCAAGGAGGCGGAGGAAATATCTCACGCTGTTCGCTGGTTGTACTTGGATGCGTCTGATTAGCGTTAAGATGGATAGAAAGTGGTCTTCTGGTAGGAAAGCTTTCACATGTCTAGGACTGCCCCTACGAAGGGGAGTAGCTTGGTGGGCGTTAAGTGGGATTTTTGGTAGTTTATGAGGAGGGTCAAGTTCTGGAGAAGTTGTATAGTGATGTCTACGTGGTCTCGAAGCTTGTCTGGAGATGGTGCTGCTAGGAGTCAATAGTCTAAATAGAGAACTAGAGTTACTCCTATTTTTCTTAGTCTGCCTGCCACAGGTGCCACGCATTTGGTAAAGACCCTCGGTGCTGTGGACAGGCCGAATGGGAGAACACAGTACTGGAAGCAGCGAATGTCTGCAATGAAACAAAGAACTTACGGTGAGATCGTCTGATTGCCACATGGAAATATGCACCTTTCAGGTCCAGAGCAACTAGTCACTATCCTGGCTGTAAGGCTGGGAGGATTGTTGCTAGGGAGGTCATTCTGAATTTAAACTCTCTCATATACTTATTTAGGTGGCGTAGGTGCAAGACAGGTCTCATACCTCCTCCTTTCTTGTCAATTAGAAAATAGTGGGAGTAAAACCCCCTACCCCTAAAGGGGGAATGGATTTCCTGAATTGCTCCTTTCTGAAGGAGCGCCTGGATCTCCTGCATCAACTGTGTCTTGTGAGAGGAGTCCCTGAAGAGGGACAGGGGTGCGGAGGGGAGCAGGGGGATAGGAGTGGAATTGGAGACAGTAGCCCACTCGAACTATTTCCAGGACCCATCTGTCAGACGTTATGTTGTCCCAGGCCGGGTAGTATCGCTTGAGGCGATCCCTGAATGAAGGGATGCGTGGATCGCTCTTGACCTGACAAACCCTAAACCCGCGACCAAGGCTGGGATGACATAGAAGACTGATTTTGTCGTGGCTTCATCCTTGGTTTATTGAATAACCTACAATTAGGTTGGTAGGTCTGTACAGATTGTTGTTGGGGTACAAACCTCCTCTGGTGGACTGATGGCTTGTGCTGGCGGTAGTAAGATGCCGATGGAGACGGTCTGTAATTGCGCTTGGGTGGTTGTCGTACTACCCCTTGGGCTCTAGCTGTTTGGTTTGTCTCTCTTTTGCAGGGTTTCATCTGTGGCTGTTGCAAATAGTCTTGTACCATCAAAGGGTAAATCTTCGAGCCGTGCTTTATTGTCTGGCGTGAGGGCTGTAGATCTGAGCCAGGCATGATGGCGAATGGTTATGGATGTTGCAATGGATCTGATGGCACAGTCCGCCACATGCATCACTGCAGACAATTGAAACTGTGCTAGCTGTGCTCCCTCAGCATGGATCGCTTGCTTCTCTTTGAGGTCCGTAGTGATTAGAGAATGGGACCATAGCGTGTGCTGGTATGCTGCCATGGCTGCAGCATAATTTGCTGTGCGCAATGAGAGCATGGCTGAGGAGAAGGCCTTGCTTCCTAAGACGTCCAGGCGACTCCCCTCCCTATCTGCAGGTGATGTCTTTACTGTACCCAATGCTGATCTGCTAGATGCCGCTGCGACCACCATAGAGTTGGGCATGGGATGGTGTGTGACCGTAGTGTTGGTATGTTCCACAGGATAAAGTGTCCGCTAATTTGTTAATTGGCAGGGTTGATGAGGGATTAGCCCATGCTACCTTGGTTGGTTCCATAAATTCGTCAAACAGAGAGAACATTATGTGCCCTATGTCGCCACCTGCCAAGATTCCATAGATAGGTTCCCTTTTCATCATTTTTACGGGTATTTGAGGCATTTTAACTAACTATTTCTTAAGATTAATGCTAGGCAGTTTCCTTTGCTAGATGCAGTTAAGGAACTGGGGAATGTGCCCCGCCCCTCCCCTTTTATATACCGGCACTCTCGCAAGAGTGTGGGTGTGAGGGGAGGGCACTCCTACATGCTTCTAGAACTTTCCTATAGGAAGCATATAGAGAACTGCTCTTAAAGAGACAGTATCTAATCTAGATACGGCATCACGTGATCCCATGAGTGAGAATCAGAGCCACTCAAAGAAGAATATGGAAATACCAGTCAATTTATATGCCTATAAAACTGTAAGAATATTTCAACTGCATACATGGAAACTGAATAATAGTTTTACCTGCCAAACAGACTGTCATGGACTCCATACACAGAACATACACTTAAATCTATCAATCCTTTGGGTTTTGTGGCTCGCTTTTCACTTTCAAAATAAATAAGTTGGGCATCATTCCCCTCTAAAATGAAGTACAAATTCTTCCACCGCTTTCCTTTGCCTGCAAAGAAAATGGAAACAGATGTATTAGACTTCTTAAAGCTTACATTAAAAACTTTTGAACGTTTCCCCCCTTAAATTTTGATAAACCAAGTAAAAGTTGAGAAGGACAGTGTAGTTGCTGTATACCAGAATGCAGAGCAGGAAGATTACAGGTCAAGAATATAATCTACTCTTGGAACTGAATATAGGATTTAGCTAATCCTAGTAAATTTTCCACTATGAAAAATCTAGAGCATCTACCACAGGCCAGTCTCATAACTGGAGCTATTTTGATAAATTTCTACAGTCTCAATCTGTGGTGCGCACAAGCAAACCAAACCTACTGTGAACACAGTGCCCATCCACATGATGCCGCAGAGGAAGCCCACCACCTCCCGATCACCCCACCACCTGGCGAAGAGTTATGTGATCATGTAGCTCAGCAGTCTTTTATTCTCTGGTTAATAAAACACCGTAGTCAGATTTTGGTTCTGGCGTATAAAAACATTTTATACGTCCATTCATCCATGTAATGAACCAATTGATGTTTTCAGACTAACACGGGCTTGGCCACCCCCCGAGCTTCTCTGGGAGCGCACCTCTATGTCTGCCCACGTCCAGACTAATCTGGCTTGGGTTTACACGGACACGGCGGGTTCCTTGGTTTGTGGGTCAGCCCACACAGCACCCCCCCACACACACCATAGTGTTGCAGGCTAGAGTGTCCACAACAGTATGGTGTTGCCCTGGGCAACAGCAGAGGAGCAGCAGCTTGGGTCCACAAATTAGATGGACTGTTGCTCTGCTATGGGCTGGTGCCCTGGGTTTGGCATACCTGCTCCACCAGCAGCTCCCTGGGATGTTCGGGAGCACCACCTTTAGATGGTCAGGCCACAGGGGGTGAAGCAGAGCACAAGAGGAACTGCTGTCTGTCTGAAAACACCCAATGTCTTTTATTGAAGTTGTCACGCACTATATATATATACTATATGGTGGATTCCATAGATGTTATATTTGCAATATGAATGATCCATAATTAAAGAACATCTACCATAGCCATATACTTTATTTCACATGTATTTAATATTGATATTAACATTGATAATAAAAAATGAATTTAATGTTAAATATTTACATAAAAATAATTTAAAGTAAAATACGTAAATCAACTTTCAAGGACACTTCACGTAAAGGTACACTAGTCTTACTTTTTTTCAGAAGATAGCCTTTTTTGACAATATTTTTATAAAAAGCATCCTTTGTTTTACGTCGAATTGTATTGTAGATTTCTTTTCCATCCACAGTGTCATTAAGCACTTGTCATTGATGCTGGTTAAAAAAAATGAAATAAATGTAGTCATCATTTCTCAACTAGCAACAGCAGCATAAAACAAAACAAAAATCACCACAGGTTACCTAAAATACTGCAAATAGCTATAATACTGCAAATGCAAATAATATTTTTGTGGATGCTAAATTTTACAGCATAAGTGTTCTTTTTTATTAGGCGATACTAAAAGTTAAGTTTCATTAAGACACGTTTAATATATCTAACTTACATATGTGACATCACAGTAGAATTGATTGCTGTGAATTTATTACACAAAGTGGAAAATCAAAGCTATTCCGTTCCTGACTTAAAGAACAAGCATGCTCTCACATTAAGTGCCATGCATATTAAAGAAATATTGAGGAAAAAATATTTTTTCCAAATCATTAATTAGATAGCCTTTTGAAGACTTCTTACTGTCTCATCTTTTACTGAGACAGTTACAGCTCAGCAATATTTGGAAAAGTCTGAAAGAGTTTGGAAGTGAAAAGATGGTGGTGGCTCAAAACTGGAACGTCCTGATGGGCAGATTACACAGTTCTGCTCATACTGTACTTAGCTCAAACACAGGACTATTTTCTCCCTCACACTCATTAGCACTAGATTAACTTATGAATTAAAGCCAAGACACACTAGGATAGGAAAAAGAATCAGCCGTAACTGCCAAAACCAGTTGTATTTTCTTTAGTTTCAACTGGGGTTTCTGGCATTTGTTACAAACACCAATAATTTTTCCGGAATGGTGAGAAAGTCAAGCAACACACAATCCTCTTTAAAAACAGGTACTCTTTGGAAGTATTACTTTGCATGCAATGTCTCACCTGCATTGGGACAGGATCTTTAAGGTAATACCCTTCAACAATCTGTTCTTTTCTATAGTGCTCAATGATGTCAGCAATACTGTTCAAATAAAAGAAAAATAAACTCTGAATTAAGTCAGTACTAAACCTCTCCTTTTAACTCCCTTTTCAAACACAAACAAAACCACACAGCATGTTACGGTATTAAAGTTTTGTAAAACAAACAAACAATTAAAAATCCTAACGCAGATGCCATGGCTTTAGCCACAGATCAGTACCACACCAGGATTCCGCAGAACTCAGAAAAATGTAATGAGTAAAGAAGAACATACACATCCAAAAATATTCTTAGGGAGTTAGATGTCAGAGATGAGGACATTGGTTTCCCATGTTCATGTAAGGGCAATACATCCCCAGCTCTCCAGCCAGGCTGAAAATTGTTATTTTATTTAAATTATTTGCCAAGTCTCACCATAACTAGGAAAGAGAAAAGGGAATTACTTCACCGTGCAAAGCAATTTCTTTTTAGAAGGGTGGAAATAGGAAATGGAAAAGGCTGTAACACAGATTATGTTTAGAAGTCGCTGAGGTATCATGCCAAATTAAATATTCTTATCAGTAGAACACATCTACAGAGAATCCTGCATTCTAGCTACCAGTTGGAGTTAGACTGAAATTAGGTTTTAAAGGATTTAGAATTGGTAAGTGTCAATGAAGGCAAACTAAAATTCCTCACATCCCCTTCACGTTTTTACTCATTTATAATAGTTCTTTCTGAAAGATACTCAAATTGAGTTAGAGACCAATGACAAAAACCTGTGAGGATACTTAACTGCATGCCCCTTTTTTCAGACAATATTGATTGGAATGGAAAATTAAATCTATTAGGAGAGAAAATGCTAAAACCCTGTGCAAACATTGTCTGCTTAATATTAGTTTACTATTAAAAAAACCAAGTGGCACTACAGTGAACATGGCATATGAAAAGGGATCTCTAGCCTGAGTTAATGTTCACAAAACATGTTACTCAGACTCCTAGATACTACTAATGTCCAGAGAAGAGGGATGCAAATAGCAGGAGTCTAGAGATATTGTTATCAGTATCATACTAGCCAGATTGTGCGTTCATTTTACACTATTAGTAATGATTTGATACTTTCACAGTGCACAAAACACATTATGTGTGCCTAATGCATAGAAGTATTTGCTATGGAATGCTCAGTCTGGATTAGTTTATATTTTGAAGATAATCTGAAAATAATTCTCTTGCATCATAATTCACAGAATATACTGGTTCACTAAAACATTGTAAAAGCAACCAAATTATCTGTAGTAACCAGCATTCCTTATCATGAAAAGAGCATCCCATATTGCTTTGAAAAATATTACCAACTCACCCAGGGTACGTGACTATTAGGCAAATAGTCTGTCCATAAAAGTAGGCAATTATATTATGTACCAAGGCCAGCAGGTTTTCATTGCAATTTGACTAGGCTGAAGTATAATTCATTGTTCTGGGGACACTTGATGCTATTCAACATTATAGTTCGGGGACTATCATAAATTGCCTACATAAAATGTAAACCTAAAACTGTAGAGGTTTTATTTAAAAGTAGCCAAAAAAACAACCACTTCATCTTGCCAGGTCATCAGTATATATTGCTATAAATATCACAGAGGAAGACAAATATATGATGAACAAAACAGAGATGTTGTCAGCTTATGAAGAAATGTGTCCCAAGGGGACTATGCAAAACAGGAATCTGGATGTACAGATGGTCTAAGTTATTTCAGCGCAGAAAAACAAAGTAAGGCAAACTGGGAAAATTATTATGAATTATAACACAATACAAAGACACTGGTCAGATAAAGAATCTGGAGAACATACAATAGAGAGAAATGCTGAACCATTAGTTGTGTGTCCAAACAACATTTAGTTTTACTAACTACTCCCAATACTGAAGTTTACAAAAACACAACACAACACAACATCAAACAACTGAAAAACAACATCAGGAATACTGAACACAAATATGGGTCCTTTATCGACAGCTGAAAAAGTTCAGAAGAGGGACTTAAAGGTAATAAAAAGGTTTGGGGAATTAACAGCACAGTGAAGAAAACTAAGTTTATATATTCATCACAAAAATACACAAGAGGAAAAAAGATTTCCTCAAATCTGTGTGCACACAGACTCAGATGCAAGAAGTTCTGTTTACACAAAGAGCAACCAGTGTGTGGAATGGATTACTACCAAAGGCAGAATTACTAGCATGTCAATGAAGTTGAAATTTAAGAGAAAACTTTGCTGTTCATAGGCTTCACTGACATAGACTTTAGTGTTACAGCCTCCTAACAAAGATTAGGACATAAAACTAAAGTTTGTTTTCAACAATAATATATACACCATTATTTCTGTAATCTGAGTGTCATCAACCTTATTTTATCAGTATATTTCATTAAACTGTCATTTAGGTCTCTGAATTGTCCCCTTCTTTCTCTTTTGCAGCTAAGGTGTGTCGAACAGTTCCTCACCATGAATCTGTAGCACATGTGAAAGCAGTATTTGACTGAAGACTACAGAATACTTTTGAATAGCAACCACTAACGATGGGAACAGAAGCAGAAAGGAAAGATCAGTATTTCGTTTCGATCATCAAATAGCCTGAGTGAACCGGAACGTGAACAGAGTGTTTTCTGTAATCCTAATCCTCCTACAAATGGAAGGATAGGACCTTAACACCAAAAAGCAAAACTTCTGATGAGGAGTTCATTTCCTTTCCTCTAAAAGGTAGGATGCCAGGTGTGGGCTACCTGTATTCTCTACTCAATGGTACTCAGTCTTCACTGAAAAAGATCCAATCAAAAGTGTAAATTTATTTTCTCCAACATGAGTAAAGATAGGATTGAGGGGAGGGAGACACACAGCTAGACCTTTCCCAACAGGTCAAAGTTTTTCTGTAAATTGATGTGGTCTTAAAGTTTCTTAAGACAGGAACAGAAGCAGTACACCGTTCAAGCAGATGTCCCTTCCCCACCCCAATCAACATCTGTCCCAATCAGTTTTATTTTATTTTATTGGAGGTTTTTTTTTTTTTTTTAAAGACATACAGTTTTTGTCCACTGAAAGCATCCTGTAGTATCCCCAGGAATCAGGACAAGAGGTCTTCAGTGTTGCGGTTTCATGTCAACTGATGTACCACATGATGTAACTCTGTGGCACAGCAGTTGAAAAGTCCCCCAATATCGAAGAAACTTCAACTGGTGTTATCACAGTGTTACCCACACATTTATTTTATTTATTTATTTATTTCTGTTTGTACCTACCCTACTACTGGATGTGCCAAAGCAGTATCCACCCAGGCAGGAACTCACCCCATCCCTCCCCCCAGCAGGCACTTCACTCCTATGACTGAAGGCTGCATAAGTGGAAGGAAGAGAATGTATCTTGTAGTGTTTGGTGACGGTGTAGAAGGAGGACTGAGTGGCTGCCCTGCACACCTCCTCATAGGAAGCCCAAGAGGTAGCTTAGATGCCGGTCTAGCTCGGACAGGTATCCTATACAGCACAAATAGGCTAGAAGATCTACCCTCCAACTTGGATCTCTTAATATAGAACTTATACACCCTCCTAACATCTAGCGTATGCCATACCACCTCCTTAGGGTGGGAAGGGTTAGGACAGAAAGTAGGGAGTATCACCCCCTGAGCCCTATGGACAGTGGTGTAGTGCTAAATTGAGAAGTGCAGGAGCTTATGAGGTTGGTAGGTCACTAAGGCTGGTGGGTCACTAGGGGCGGAGCCAGGAAAACGGTAGGTGGGAAAACCACGCATAAACCAGAAAACCACACATAAACCAGCAACCTCCACTCCCCCCACCATGTCCCCGTGTACCCCCACCATGTCTGCATGTGCCCCCACTCCCCCACTATGTCCCCTCAGAAAACCACACATAAACCAGAAAACCATGTGCCCCCAGAAAACCACACATAATGGCTCCAATTGTGCCACAAGGCAATCATGTATAGCTTCCTAACCCCACTGTGCTTGAACACCATGTGATAACATAACTCTCCCAAAAGGTGTGAGTGATTAATCTTTTGTTCATCAGTAAGGGCATAAAATGATATGACTGTATATGAAATATTCTCCTGTATTCTGTAATACTGACACAACACACCAATGCAACTATTTATAGTATATTTATTCACAGGAACTTTCTTAGGTTTTTTGCAGCAGGTTGGAACCTGCCAGGATACATTTCAGGGCTGACCAGGATGCAGACAACAGATTGCCATATTTACAACAATATTCACAAGTAACATATTCTAAATAAATCTCCCACACTGGATTCATTTCGATTTCTGGGCTGGCACACACTCTGGTCTGTGGGTCATCAGCAGAACGGTGCCTTTTTAACCACTTGTCCACATACTTCTCCGGCTTCCACAATTTCGAAGGACAGCCATTTATTTTAATGAACATGAGCGATGATACGTGGTGGACTGTTAGTCTGCATCGCGTTTCTGAAATTATTAAGTTCATACTGCTGAAACCTCGTTCACATTCTGCTGTGCTGCTTGGGATTACCTTTGTACATTGCATAAAAGGATTTAAATCCTGTGGAATCCGCCTTCCATTGCTATCCAAGTAGTCTCTGTAGGCTGAGAGTACAGGACGCAATTGAAGACTGAACCATTTGCACAGTGATTCTATTTCATCTTCTCCATATCATGGCTGAATTTCTGTTGTCCACTCATCACTTTCCAGGACTTGAAATTCCTTTATTATATCAGGGATGGACTGTGCAACTCTCTAGTTCCCTTTTGAAGGCTTGACTGTTAGTATAGTAAACAACATGAGAGAGCGCCTCCTATCTATGAACTGACTTTGATTTACAGGCACTATCTTCTGATTATCTGTCAGGGCTACAGAACGAAATTTATTTTCTGGTACAGCAATATTTGCTTCCAAAATAACCTTCCCTTTCCCCCCCCAAGGTCTCCATTATTCTTAGTGATCTCCGAATGTGCCTGTCTGCTTTAACAACAGTGGTGGTTCTCTTCTGCAGATATTCTGACAGTATTGCCAGCTCATTCAGATCATACATAAGTGCAAGGTCCAGAAGAAACTGCTTCGAAGATAAACGTTTGTATAAACCAGTGTAAGTAGATTTCTCAGTTTGTGATCTCTCTCTATTTTCACTGGCAGACTTGAAATGAAGACAGAGAGAACAATAGTTCTTCCAAACTGCTGAAACAGTCCTATATGAACTTGCAACCCATCTGGTGTCCAAGACTCTGCCTATCTTGTTAAGTTGCTCATTTAGCTGTTCTGAACATTTCTTAAGTTTACGTTTATTTTGTGGGGACCTGCTGTATAACGAATAAAGCTTGTCCATGAATGAACGGAAGTGATTCACTCCCTGGACTTCAGAAACTGTATCCCTAACAGCAAGCTCTAACCTGTGATTAAGGCAGTGCCATACTATGATGTTAGGATACATTTCAACAAGTTGTTGGGCAACTCCTGTTTTTCTTCCTAACATTACACTAGCTCCATCTCTAACAAAAGCTACAAAATTTTGCTGGAGATAAGTGTGATCAAATCCATGTGATTTAAGACAATCAAGGGGAACTTTGGTTATTATTTCTGCTGTTATTCCTGGAAGTTCTATCAGATCCAGGAAAACAAAACATGGGTCTCTCTCTTTGCTAATTTCACATTTCACGTAAACAATCAAGGTACTCTTGACACTGAGGCTAGTGGACTCATCAATAAGGACTAATATCCTGCCATTAATTTCCTGAATACTATTACAAATTTGTGATCGCAAATTACTGATTGCTGATGCAATATATTTATTTTTATTTATTTAATAGATTTTTACCCTGCCCCTCCTGCAAATAGCTCGGGGCGGCTTCCAGCAATAAAACACATATAATATATAAAAACAATTTAAAACAATCAGCAATACAAGCATATATTAAAACAGGGCCCGGGACCTCACTTAAAATGATAAATAAGGTAGGGGAGCTAAAACCCTACCCCACCCCACCCCCCTCCTCCAAGGCCTCGGCGAACAGCCAGGTTTTACAACTTCGCCCGAATGTTAACAGGCTTGGGGCCAGGTGGGCTTCCTCCGGAAGGGAGTTCCAAAGGTGCGGCCCGGCCACCGAGAATGCCCTCTCCATTGTGGCCCCCCGCTTAACGCGGGGGACCTCCAAGAAGGCACCCCCAGCAGACCGAAGGAGCCGCTCCACAATGATCTATAATTGCAGTTGAACTGTATCTTGAGCGTAAACCTTTGGCAAGGTGTGCACCATTTAGCTCTTGGAGCTCTAGCAGGTCAGAGCGGTCAGTATACGGTTTGTCTTTTTTGGCTATGTAATATGTAGTCCTAAAAACTTGACAGGTTCTTTCATTGTTAGACTCCTGGCAACGAACAAGGCAGCTCTCAAAGTCTTGTCTCTTGGACTGATGAACTATGCCCTGGGCAGATTTGTGTGCCAATGAGCTGGAATGCTCACAGATCATTTTTTGAAAAGATTTGGGTTGGCCTAGTTTTGTTTTCCCATAATAAGTAATAGAATTAGCACACCATTCCTTAGAAATGGAGGTACCCTGGGTTTTCAATACCCCTAAACACTTTGCTTTAGAGCACACTTTACAACCCAGTTTCCCAGATTCACATCGCAGCCATGGATATTTGGCTCTTTTGTTTTACCACTGTTCAGGTGACCATATATCTGGTCATGCAGATATGGCTTGCATCCTAACCACTTCTAGATCACCATCACAATCTGACAGGCACCTCTCACTAAAAGGACTATCACTGGTATTGCTGCCAATGGCATCAGAAGCAGTGGCTCCTTCTATCACACTTGCAGCAGTATTATTCACGCACTCAGATCTGTTTTTTTAGCAAAAATTAATAGATTGCTGCCTGAGTTTTCCACTCATGCTGGCAACAATACAATCACAACATTCTTGCTCTTTTAAGGAGCACCAGAATGGACAGTCTTCTCTTGGCCCCTGTACCAAATTCCACTCCACAAAAAGGAGTCAGGGATTCATGTCTCAGCGGTCAGCTCTTATATCCTGCTCTCCCTCAAAAGGACACCAATGATGCTCCACACAGCTGCTCCAGCGGGCTCCTCCTAAAAAGACAGCAAGAGAACTCAGGCACTCAACATTCTAAAGTTGTGAGAGTGAGAGAGCGATCTGCAGTGATAGCTGGAAGGAAGCTGGCCATTTATTATTATTAATTCATTATTAACAAATATTTATATAGTGCCAGCAGTGCACCTGGCACTTTCAGTGTCTCACACACCACAAAACACCTCAAATTAAATACATCCCGAAAGAACAACCTTAAAAGCATCCTGAAAGCCATAAACACCATTGAACCATCCTGAAGTCAGCCAAAACACAAAAGGACCTGACAACTTGAAAACACCTTTAGCATATCCCCAAAGTGCCTCAAAAGCAATTAAAAAATATATTAAGTGTCATGGATGCACCCCAAAAACTTGGAAGTGCCACCAATCACTTTAAGCACCATGAACATCTTGAAAACACCTCTTACCTCCACACATGCACACTCCCCCATGTACTAAGCCACCCCCATGTACTAACCCCATTGCAACATACGCAGCTCCGATAACTCCCACATTACACACACACACCCCTCCCTGTCACACACAGACCATGCCATAACACACATCTCACCTCAATGTACATGGCATGCACACTTCCTCCCCTTCCCCAGCATACATATACCCACAGCTTGACACACACATGGCCTATAGTGTCTCACACTCCCTGTGTTAATTACACAAACCCTGTTACACACAGTCCTAGACACCAGCCCCTTTATAGGTATACATACACGACCCAGCCCATTATGTGTGCATGCACATACACATGGGGGTGGGGGGGAGGGGGAGACTAGGAGTTAAAGTAGGGGCGAGGGAGTTGGGAGCCAGGACTCCTGGGTTCTCTGGGAGGGGAGTTGGGGATGGTGGGTTAGAGCGGGGGGCGAGGGGGAGGGTTGGGAGCCAGGACTCCTGGGTTCTCTGGGAGGGGAGTGGCGGCTAGTAGGTTAGAGAAGGGGGGTGGGAGCAGGACTCCTGAGTCCTTGGGAAGGGGGGGGGGGCTAGTGGCAGGGCCATCCCAAGACATTTTGCTGCTCTAGGCGAGGACAAAATTTGCCCCCCTCCCAAAAAGTGGTGGTATGGGGTATGTAGGGGTGCTCACCGTCATCAAAATGTTAGTTTACAAATATTACAAGTCAGACATGCTAAATAGACAATGAGACAGTAGAATCAACATACAACATGCTTAAAGACCTTTTTACATATATAATTGCTGCATTATAAGTTTTTATACCAAGGTTTGTTGTCAATAGCAAGAAACAGTCAACATGTACCTCACTTCAGTCATGTAAAGAAATGCATATCTGCACTGAATGCAAGTCGCCCAGGGGCAAGAAATGGACTTTGCCACCACCACCACCCGTCCATCACCATAGACTCCCCTGTCCTCTAGTACATGCCTGCATTGGCGCCTAAGGCCCTGCAACATGTATTTTTCATAACTGTTCCTTAAAACTGTTCCGTAAAAGCGTTCCTTAAAACCACTGACACTGCTTCTTAGTTAAAGGAGAAAGTTTATTGATTACATAAACATACATAAGTTTGAGTGGCAAAGAAAGTAAAAGAAAATATCGCATTCCTAACTAACTGTACTTGGGTTGTCCTAATATAAGCTTACCCTAATGAAAGTCCATGCATGTGCATCTTTATTTCAGTCCCGGTGGAGGGCTGGGTTCCCAGGCTTAGAGTTGCTAGGAACAAAGGTTCATGGTTTCTCTCAGTTCATGGTTTACTTGGCTGAGCCTTTCCTGGCTGCAAGATGCGGAGTAAGATCCTAATAGTCACTGCCCCCTATGGGGTATACAACTGTCCTTATATCCTTGGGGCGGGGGGGGGACCCTAGTCTCTTCTTGAGCCTTCCAGAACACCCTTTGTTCTCTTCTTTACCTTGAGTCTGCCATTTCCCTTCATTTACATCCTTAAGAATTGCTAGACATATTGGTGCCTTTTGGAAAGCTCTCTGTTTACATATCAATGCCCCTTGGGGAGCTGTATCGCCTATTTCGTAATGTCACAGCTTGGTTTCTACAACTTCGGAATACATGTTACATGAACTGAGTTTAGAGTTCTCAGTTTTAACATTACGTACATGATTAACCTTTACATTTACATATTTGTTAAATCTGTAGCCTACATGTATCTCAGTATCTCTCACGTGTGACCCTATGTTCCATTGTGACACCTACTCCTGCACCAAAATAACCCCTAGGCAGGGAGCTGCGTTCACATTGGCAGCGATGGGGAAACATACAGCATGCTGCCCACACCCCATAACCAGTTCATTTGCGCCTCCACTCCCCATATAATCAATTCACAGTGCCCCCACCCATAACCATTTAATTTGTGCCCCCAGGGCAGCGTGAATTGATTATATGGGGGGCGCAAATGAACTGGTTATGGGGTGGGGGTTTAAAGACAGTATTCCTGTTAGCAATAACTTCATTAAGAAAAGTTAGTGAACTAGCAGACATCATAATCTCAGAATCATATTTGCAGATTTATTTTCCAAGATAGAATAGATATTGCTTTACATCCTAAATTCCTACCTATGGGCCCCTGTTACCCCAGAAGAGGTATGTGCCCTGATTGAGTCTGGTGGGAACAAGAAAGCCCCAGGTTTTGATCTAGTTCCCTTAGATTTCCTTTAGGAATTCAAAGATTGGTGGGTTCCAATTCTTGTAGCTCGTTTTAATACAATCAATAATACCGGAATTATTCCATCTGGTTGGGGGAAGGCGGTGATCATTCCGGTATTTAAAAAGGGGGATGGGGGAATCCGGAGAGCTATCGCCCTATTAGCAAGCTTTATGCTAAATATCTGCTTTTATGTCTTTCCAACTGGATGGCTGCCTATCAGATTATATATCCAGAGCAAGCCGGTTTTCAGGCTGGACGGTCAACGACTGATCACTGCCTTGTTTTAAATCATTTTATCAGCAAATATATCCATCAGAACAAGAAATTATATGTGGCGTTCACAGACTTACGAGCAGCCTTTGATTTTGTAGATAGGAGCTTATTATTGGAAAAACTGAAGAGTGCACATATTGATCGTCGTCTGCTTCATCTGATTAAAGTCTTGTACTCAAAAACATCGATAGCAGATATAATGAGGCGGGCCAATTGACAAATTATATCCCTTCTAAGTTGGGTGTCAGGCAGGGCTGTGTGCTGGCCCCCTCTCTTTTTCTTGTAAATGATTTGATCCCTGTAATGGCAGCTACAAAATCCGCCCCTCCCAAATTGGCAGTCCGTCATGTTGGTTGTATGCTTTATGCCGATGATTCGGTGTTGTTGTCTCAGACCAGGGTGGGGCTTAGGAGACAGTTGGAAGCCCTGACAAATTACTGTGACACTAATCATCTGGTAATTAATTACAATAAATCTAAGATAGTGGTCTTCGCCCAGTCCTTTTCTAGCTTTTGGTGGCATATTGAGGGGCATTTGCTTGAACAAGTTAAATCACATAAGTACCTGGGACTGATCTTTTCCTCAAACGGGGGGGGAGTGGAAATTACACCTGCAATCGGCCCTCTTAAAGTCTAAAGGGACATCATCTGCCATTCTGTTTTTTTTATGGCTATAAGAGGATCCTTGGTTCCGGCAATCAGGGTGTTTAATTGCTAAGGTGTTGGCCCAACTGCTTTATGGTGCGGCAGTTTGGGCCTATTCCCTGGAAGCCAAGTTAGAGGCGATTCAAGCAAAAATTTTACGGGCCTTGCTTAGAGCCATTAATTGTATACCAACAGCGGCCCTGAGGCTCAAATTGGGCCAATGCTCTATAAAATGCAAGGTTTGGAAATTGATTTTCCATCTGTGGCTCAGGACTATGACACCATCCTCACAAGGATTGTTGGGCTATTTACAACTAGATTCTTACAAAAGCCCTTGGAGGAATTCTGTTTCTCAGGCCTTGGATCACTTGGGCTTTTCTCTTTCCTATTTTTCTAATAAGATGCTTGCTGCTGCTAAAGCAGAAATTTTTCTAAGACTGGAAGATATTGATAGGCAGGAAGATCTTGCTAGCGTGTCCAATTTTGGTTCTCTGAATAATTATCTTTGTTTGGTTCCACCAATAGGGACTGTGGCCTCTTATCTCCAAAAATCTATATCCTGTAGGAGGAGACAGTTATTTTTTTTGGCTAGAGTAAATGCTCTGCCTTCTAAATTGCTGGAGGGCCGTTTGACTGCGGAACCTTCCTCTATGCGTTTGTGTCCTTTTGATTATGTAGAGGTGGAAACGGTAGGCCATATATTAATTGAATGCAGACTGTACACCAAGCTGAGAGAACACTGGCTTGTTCGAATTTTACAGAGATGGACGAGCAGATCCACTTTTGAATTAGAAAAGTACTTGCTAGAGGACCAACTTAGTGAGATTTCCAATGCAACTGCTAACTTCCTGCTACAAGTGTTTGCTCTTAGAGAGAAATTTCTGCAATTTTGGGGTACGTCAACAGATGGTATGATTTCTCCTTGATGCTGATATGTTTTGAAGGTGATGTTAATTCATTCTCCCAAATTAGTGGATTATATCCATTATGAATTGATTATCATTACGTATGAGATACTGCAGTGGATACTGCAGTGATCAACAGTGGAACTAGGAATAGAACCGATGAGACCTAGGTTGAGAATGTTCTCACAATTCTGGAGAAGAATTGAATGGAGAGAAATACGAGTTAGGGATACATCAGGATCAGTTTGTCGAAGATGAGCAACGACTGGCTACCTATGGGATGCTTAGCATAGAAGGCTCTATGCTAAGGATATGCTATGGATATAAAGCTGGGGACTGGGGAGTTTTGGTATGGGTATACTTTCGACTTCCTTGGGATTGATCCCCATTACGCCTGTTTTCAGCGGCTGTGAATAGGTCTTTCCCTAAAATGGAGGTTTAGGTCTCTCAGGTTTATTTCACAGGGCTTAAATTTCTTGGATCTGAACAAACCTTATTGTATTGCAGATTTTGTTTTATTAATTATTATAAGCGCTTAACAGTTACTGTTTGGTAAACCAGGAAATGTCTCAGTAAAGTTTATTATATCTTATATGTTTTTAGTTCTTAGTTTTCAGTAGAGGACTAAGTTCTGCTATTTTTGTGTATTTATAATTTGTACGTTGTTAATCTTATGACTATGTCCTTTGGATACGTCACTATTAAATCTGATTTGATTTGAATTCCTACCTAAGTTAAGACCGTTGTGAGAATGTAAGTTGTGCTGCCTCCTAGTGGTTGTCGGGGAGATCGCTCCCAGTGTCCGAATCACCGGACGAGAGGGCATAGAAATGCATATTTCTGTGTGTTCATGGGTGGGGGAGCCCCGTGTGAACAACATAGTGCACGTGACCATGGTGAATGGGGGTATGTGTGTGCCCACCTAACACGCATCCCCACTCACCCCCCCACTCTTCCCCATGCACGGAGCAACTGGGGGAAACAGCAATTACTCCATGGGTGCGGATGAGTGGGGTGGGGGGCAAGTGGGGATGTTTGTGCAGCCATGTGCAGCCGTGTGCACACCCGCCCATGCACTGGCGCGCCCATGGAGCATGCAAGGAACCACTTGAAGAAGAACAGAAGGTTGCTGCCTTGTAAACAAGGTTCTTTGAGATGGCTCCGAACATTCTCACAACACCCACCCTTCCAGCCCCGCATGGAATTTTTTTCTTATATTATTAAAGGGTTTGTGTAAGGGACTGTCATTCAGAGGGGGAGAGTGCCTTTTATACTAGAGGTGCTCAAGACCATCATGTGGTCTGTTTGAATATGGTGAGCATGCAGAACCCAGTTGTGAGAATGTTCTGAGCCATCTCAACAAACCTTCTTTACAAGGCTACAACCTTCTGATCAGGGCACATGGAGAGAAGTGTTTGTAAACAAACAGCTTTTATCTCCCAGCCCGATCTGTGCGGGGTGTGTGTGTGCTGCTCCCCACCCCCCTGCACCGGGCAGGGCCAGCCCCTAGTGTGATCGCTCCGCTGGCACAAGGAAGGAGACCATCACTACGACGTACATCATGGTAGAATTGAGGGGCTCGAATGGAAGCTCTGAAAGCACTTGCAGTACTGTGTTAAGGTCTCAGTTTAGGAATCTGTGCACCCAGGGGAGAGAGGGTAGTCTTGCTGCCCTAAGAAATCTCCTGAAATGGAGATTACAAGAGAGATCTCTCTTGTAGAGTCCAGGTCTAAGGTAACTCCCAGAGTCACCACCTGCATCGAGTGCTGAGACCCTTGTCCAATCCTGCCTGGGGAAACTTTAGCAGATCCGGCATCCCCAGTGGCAAGTTCCTTTCAGGTCTGTTTCCATTCCACTGCATGAATTTCTACAGGGTGGCCGAATACATTTGGTTTGTGGATCCTTATTAGGAAGTCATAAGGGTCTCCAGGACTCGTTCAGAATACCCCTTGGACCCTAGTGCATTCCATTCAATATCCGTGCCATTAATTAATTAATTAAATTACAACGTTTTTACCCTGCTCCTCCTGCTCCAGGCAGCTCACAACACAACAAACATAAAAGCTAAAAGTAACACAATTAAAACACATTAAAAAGGAAAGCACTTAACAATAAACCCTTCTAAAAGTATTTAATAAAGGCTGCTAACCCCCCCACACCCCCCCCCACCTACTTAGTTTAACAAAAACATCAGACTGTGATTCTGCCAATAGGGGCTCAAGCCCCCTTTTAGGTAAAGGCGGCACGCCGCCTTTATATATGTACTATACGACAGTATGTTCCTGCTTACCCATCCCCCCATGTACATCGTGCATTATTTCTCGACACCACAAATATCCCTGTTCCATGAATTACTATTGGTTTTACATACCAGTGAGAGATAAGCAACCCTTGATTGTAAGATTAATCATTACTAGCTTCACGGACATAACATTTTATTCCACACACTTTTCTTTTCATAATACCTCTGGTTGGTACTTTCATGCACCTCCGAGCTCACCCCCGCAACTCCTCTGTCTTAAGAATACCTTTGGTTGCACTGTGGTGTAAAGACACGTTCTGTCACAAATAAGTAACTTACAGTCTGCAAAACATTTGGTACTTTTTTAAATCTCAACCCTTCAACCACATATGCAGTTATGCCTGTAGCATCCTATAGAAGGTTGGACGTACAATGCACGGATGTGTAACGGACATAGACAATTACATGGTGTTATTTAATTAATGCTTGTTAGACATAATACTATATATATTCCCCCCTTTTTAACAAAAATTATCACCTTTACCTTAAAATATTTCATTATATACTTTGTTTTTTCTACTAAACCCCCCTTACCCCCCATGAACATTAGATTAGCTAACTTTATTCTTGTTAAACCCCTAAACCAAGAGCTAACTAAACTAAGTTTGTTCGTAGGAAAACTTTTTCCCCCCATTTATCCCATAACAAATCAATTTTTATGAAATTGAATACTGGGAAAACCTTTAATATTTTTTTAATTAAACCCTTATTTCTTTTACACAATGCTTTTTTGACCCAACATCACGCTTTTAGAGGGGAGAGTCCCACCGGCCTTAGGAGCCGGTCATTCTTGGCCTTACCCAAGTGAAAGCTATGATCGAAGCCCAATGAACTATGCCAATTAGCACCATAATACTTATATCTATTAGCATCCTACTCTACCCCTTAGCGGTTGATGTCCTCTTTGAAACACTCAAAACTTCAATAAAGACGCGGACTCCCACCGCAGTAAAATATGCCTTCTTTTCCATGCTTGCCACCTTCGTCATATTCATTGGCCTCGGGATAGAAGCCAGCACAACACACATTAACTTAATCTGTTCCACAAATTTTAATGTCGGCCTCAGCTTTAAGCTCGACTACTATACACTCATATTCTGCCCAACTGCACTCTTTGTAACATGGTCCATTATAGATTTCGCCAAGTGGTACATGGCCCATGACCCAGAAGACAATAAGTTCTTTAAATACCTCTTAGTGTTTCTTTTAGCTATACTAACACTAGTCTCTTCAAACAACCTTTTTCAACTGTTTATTGGATGAGAGGGAGTTGGGATCATGTCCTTCTTACTAATCGGATGATGGCGGGCCTGTGGAGAAGCAAACACAGCTTCAATGCAGGCCATCATCTATAATCGTCTCGGGGATATCAGTTTCATTACAGCACTAGCATGGACGGGAACGAGCGTTTCCTCATGAGAGCTTGACCAACTATTTTCACTAAAGCCATTCCACACAGTCCCCCTACTAGCCCTGGTCCTAGCTGCTGCTGCAAAATCAGCACAATTTGGAATACATCCCTGACTTTTAGGGACAATAGAAGGGCCTACCCCAGTATCAGCCATACTCCACTCTAGCACAATGGTCGTAGCCGGCATCATCTTATTAATCCACCTTCATCCCATAATAGAAGACAACGAAACCACACAAACCCTCTGCCTTTTACTTGGAGCCATCTCCACTTTTATAACCGCAATATGCGCACTAACACAAAATGATATTAAAAAAATAATTGCCCTCTCAACAGCTAGCCAACTTGGCCTTATAATAACAACGATCGGCCTTAATCAACCAAACCTTGCCTTCCTTCATATATGCCTACACGCATTCTTTAAATCAAAACTACTTATTTGCTCCGGAATTATCTCCCACAACCTTAACAACGAACAGGACATCCAAAAGATGGGGGGGATCCACAAAGCTATGCCAATTACATCTTCTTGCTTTACAATTGGGAATCTTGCACTAGCAGGAATCCCCTTCATAACCGGCTTCTACTCAAAAGACGTTTTTATTGAAACCATAAACTCATCAAAACTCAACCTAGGGGCACTTCTCCTAACCATGGCCGCCACCATAACAACAGCGGCCTACACAGCACGCCTCATCTTTTTAGTACAAACAGGCCCTCCGCGACACTACCCAATACAAAAAATCACTGAAGACGAGGCTCTTTCTAACGCCATCCTACGCCTTTCTTTAGGGAGCATTGCAGTTGGACCCCTTACCGCCCTAACCCTAATCCAAACACAAACCCAACCTACAACCGTCACTACCTTTATTAAACTATCAGCCCTCGGGGCCACCTTAACAGGAATCCTTGTTTCACTAATTTGCCTTTATAAAAACAAACTGAAACCCTCACAAAAAAGCAACCTATCAACCTTTTCAAACATGCTAACATTCTACGGCTCCCCCACTCCCTAATCCGCTCCCCGCACCCTACATCCCATCTCCCTCGCCAAACATCTGGCAAAACAGCCAAGTCTTACTCATACACAAGAAGGAAGGTGGTCTGAATTCCACAGCCTAGGTATGGCCACTGAGAACGCCCTCTCCATCGTGGCCCCCCAGGACACATGGGGGACCTCGAGAAGGGTGCTCCCGGCAGACCGCAGGGGTCACTCCAAGGCACGGGGAGTGAGGCAATCCCGCAGGTAAGTCAGGCCTAGACTGCATAGGGCTTTATAGGTCAACACCTTGAATCGGGCCTGGAAGATTATAGGCAGCCAGTGCAGAGCCCAAAGCGCCAGTGTAATGTGCTCACAGCAGCCAGACGGCATAAGGAGGCCACATTCTGCACTAGCTGCTATGTAAAAACTGTCACCGTAGCCCCACGTAGAGTGCGTTACAATAGTCCAATCTCGAGGTAACGAAAGCACTGATGATAATGGCCAGGTCGCTTCTGAAACGTACGGCCAAAGCCAACGTACTAGATGAAACTGACAAATAGCACTCCTCGCCACCACCCCCACCTAGAGATCCATGTGGAGCTATGGGTTGAGGAGCATGCCCAGACTGCGAACCTGGGGAACCAGCGGAGGACAAATCCCGTCAATGACTGGCGCTGCCACATTCACCGCTTTACCCACCATTCTCACCTCCATCTTATCAGGATTCAGTTTCAGTCGGCTCACCCTCATCCTGTCCCCCACAGCCGCCAAACACCGGGTAAACACCGAGACTGCCGTGTATGGGTCAGAAGAAGAAGAAGAGAAGTAGAATTGGGTGTCATTGGCATATTGAGGACACTGCACCACATACCGTCTCACAACCTCACTGAGTGGCTGCATATACATGTTGAACAGGAGAGGGGAACCTTGCGGGACATCACACATGAGGTCTTGAGGGGATGAAGAGCAATCACCAAGCACTACACGTTTAGTTCTTCCGGCCAGGAAAGAGCAGAATGATTCAAGAACAATCCCACCCACCCTGACACAGTCTCGCAAGCGAGTCACCAACATCTCATGGTCAACGGAATCAAAAGCAGCTGACAGATCTAACAGAATTAGCAGGGTCAAACGACCTCGATCTAATTCACAAAAGAGGTCGTCAACCAAAGCCACAAGCGCAGTCTCAGTGTCATAACCCCGATGAAAGCTGGACAGAAGGAACCGGTTAACTGATGTGGTCTAGATGCTCCTGCAGCTGCTGGGCCACTACCCTCTCAATAACCTTCCCTAAAAAGGGAAGGTTAGAGACCAGCCGGTAACTGGCGAGGGAGTCAATGTCAAGTGATAGTTTTTTCGGCAGAGGCCGCACCACCACCTCTCTGAGGCAGTCCAGCACTCTGCCCGCCTGAAGGGAGGCGATGACCACCCCCACCAGCAGCAGCCTCAATGTCTCCCGACTGGCCTTAACCAGCCAGGATGGGCACGGGTAAAGTTCACAAAAACTGCCCCTAACTGCCCCAAGAACACCCCCTGCCTCGGCAGGTGATACCAACTGAAACTGATCCCACAAAACTGGACAAGACGGGTCTTCCACTGGTTCACCCATTGTAAGAAACACGGCGTCAAAATTGTGGTGAGTCTAGAGTGATTTTATCTGCAAAATAAACAACAAACATGTCATAGCAGGTACGAGATGACTCCAGTTCTAGGTGGCGGGAGGGTGGACCGACCAACCGCCTCACCACCCAGAAAAGCTCCAGTGGACAAGATTTAGAGGCGGCTATACGGGCAGCAAAAAACTCCCTTTTTGCTGCCCTTACAGCTATGGCATAGGCATGTAAACTGGCTCTATGTTGCAATCTGTCAGCGTCAGCACACGAATGGTGCCACCGTCACTCCAACCGCCAACCTTCACGCTGCAACACCCTCAGGTCCTCCGTGAACCACGGGGGCCTGGAGGAGCCATTGCCGGGGGAGCGGACGCCTCAGAGCCATCCAGCCAATGGCCTCGTAGGCAAGGTGTTCCATAAAGCCACGAGACCATCGAGCTGGCGGTCATCAGGATCAGAGGTTAACTCCCTAAGAGCATGGTACCTTTTGGGTTCCATTAGTCTCCAGGGGAGAACCATCCAAATATGTTCTACATCTCTCTGGGGGCAGACATGTGCCAGGAGACATGCTCACAGGAGGTAACGATCCATCCGTGACAAGGGCTCTGCTGTTACCTCCCCCATCAACGGAACCCCCGTCTCAAGGCCAGTGCAAAAAATCAGATCCAAGGCACGTCCCCCATCATGCGTTGGACCCTTAACAACATGGGACAGGCCCATGGTTGCCATGAACTTGTGCTCCACACCGTCAAGACTGGCGTCAGTGTGTATGCTTAAGTCCCCCAAAACTAATGTATTTGGGGAGCGCAACACCACATCCGACACAAGTTCCATCAGAGTGTAGGGATGCTGCCAATACAGGTAGGTGCTGTATACTAGCAGCACCCCTGATCTGTCCCCTGCCAAATCAAACACAAGATGGAGGCCCTCAACAAGGCCTGCACTGCATACCTCTTGACAGACCATGACTCCCTAAAAACAATGGCTACACCACCCTCCCGAACACGGTTGATGCTGCACAGACTACCCAGCTGAAACAAGGTCAGCCAGAATAGGCCTCGACTCATCGTCCAGCCAGGTCTCCAAGATATACACGAGGTCAGCGTCATCAGGATAAGCTCCCAGACAGTAGTGGATTTGTTAACCACTGACGTCGCATTAAACAGCATCAAGTTGGGGGCAGCAGGTGGAGAGCGCGAGGTCATGGAGGCCCAGTCTGGTCCACCTTTGTGGACGGAGTTTCGGGAAGTGACACCGGCCGATGCGGTGGATGTTCTGGGGTCTGTGAAAGCCACCAGTTGTGAACTTGATCCTTGCCCATCCTGGTTGGGGAAAGTCTCCAGGGAGACATTGGGGGCGGGGCTGGCGAGAGTGATTAACGCATCCTTGCAGCAGGGGAGGTTGTCGCTCTGCCTCAAGGAGGCTGTGGTGCGCCCCCTGCTGAAAAAACCATCGGATGTGGATGCACTCGCCAGCTACCGACCTTAGGGAAGGTTATTGAGCGAGCGGTGGCAATCCAGCTCCGGGCGCATCTGGATGGCATCGGTTTCCTGGACCCTTTTCAATCTGGGTTCCGTCCCGGCTATGGCACTAAGATGGCGTTGGTGGCCTTGGTCGACGATCTCCGCCGGGAGATGGATGCAGGATGTTCTACATTTCTTATCCTGCTAGATCTCTCAGCCACTTTTGATACCGTGGACCATGGGCTGCTGTTGAGATGTCTGCGAGACCTGGGGGATCTGGACGAGACTATTCTTGAATGGTTCCGCTCATTCCTCTCAGGGGGAAGCCAACGGGTGGTGCTGAGAGATGAAACATCTTGCCCGCGCCTTGTCCTGTGGCGTTCAGGAGGGTTTCATCCGGTCTCCTTTATTATTTAATGTATATATGCAGCCCTTGGGGGAGGTCGTGAGAGGGTTC
>QEPC01014630.1:4150370-4161118 GCA_003113815.1 Sphenodon punctatus
GCCGCGCGTTTGGAATTCCCTCCCGGAGGAAGCTCGCCTGGCCCCAAGCCTTTTGACATTCTGGTGGGCTTATAAAACCGGGCTTTTCGCCCAGGCCTTTGGGGACGAGGGGGCAAGGGTGAGTTAAAGTTTTAATGCTTCCCTACCTTTTATTTTCATTTTATTCTCCCAACCTGTTGGTTTATATTATTGTGTTTTTAAAAATTGTTATTTATTATTAATTGAATTGTTTTATTGAACATGTTTTATTGAATTGATTGTACGTCACCCCGGGATGCCGTAGGCATGGAGGGCGACTAACAAATGTTTAAAATAACTAAAATAAGTTCAGGCTGGGGGTCCTCTGATCATGAACCACCTAGTCACCCACTTGGGGGGTGGGGGGATGTGAGGGGGACAAGCAACAAGCACCTGCCCCATCTAACAGATCTCACACACACCCCACCCAAGGGACCATTTCTTCCCCGCCCCATCACAACCCCAATGGTTACGGCTCCCCCCACAGCTGGACCCCCTTCTCCTCCGCTGCTCCACCCAGGCAGCAAGGGAGATCCCTACACCCCAAGTTCCCCAACCCCCCTGCTCTCACCGGGCAGGATTTAACACCCCCTTCAAAGAACCTCTCCCCCCTTCACACCAAGGGAAAGTTCACCTACCCCCCCCCACCCCCATCCCTCTCTCACCAGGGTAGGAGAACGTCCTACTAGCCACCCAAAAAATATTTTAAAAACCTTCCTAACCACTCCTCCCAAAAACATGACCCTAAAAAACCAACCCACCACCAACACCCCCCTTAGCCCCACTAAGGGCCTCACCTAAGGGTCCTTTGGCAAGGCCCTTAGGCGTTAGGCCTGTGGTACGCACCTGTAGTGCTGCCACAAAGCAGGCCACGTTTCAGCTCCCTCCCCAGGCCATCAGTCCCGAAATCCTAGTCAGGGAACCCTGGCCTGCTCCCTCACCACCTCTAAGGGAGAAAGGGGAAATAATGTTACCTGGGGCCAAGGACAGCAAGTCCTCCCAGCAAGGGACAAGCCCAGCAGAGGTCACAGGAATTGCAATCATCTGGGGTCTTGATGTAGGAGGGGCTGCCTATCTGATCACACCTGGATGGTTCGGTAGCCTCAGTGATGGATTGGATTGGGGCTCTATCAAGTCAGGGAACCATGGGCATCTCGGCCAGCATAGCACTATGAGTATTATTCTTGCATTGTCCTGTCTGACCTTACATATGGCTTGCCCCAGCAAGCAGAAGGGTGGAAAAGCATAGAGTGGGCCCTACAGCCATGGCTGTATCAGTGCACCCATGGCCTGGCTCCGGAGTCCTTGTTCCGGGCAAAGTAATTCCTGGTCTTGGTGTTTGCTCCTATGGTGAAGTCAAGCTCCTGAGTCACCATCTCAAAGACCTCTGGATGCAACTCCTGTTCTCCAGGGTGCAGGTCTTTGTGGGCTGAGCTAGTCCTCCTCAGAATTGTCTATTCTTTTTATATGAACTGTCTTGATGGAGTGAATCCTAGGCTCCACCCAATGGAAAACCGCCTCAGCTTCCTTCTCTAAAGTGCTGCAGAGTGCAACCCACCCCCCTTGGTGGTTGATGTAAGCCATTGCTGAGACATTGTCCATTTCTATTAGGTCATGCCTGTTTACTATGCCTTGCTCGAAAGACTTGAGTAGGAGAAACATCGCCCAGAGCTTGAGAAAATTTATGCTGAGGGATGCCTTCCTTTCCATCCATCTGCCCTGTGCCTTCTTGGGGCCCAGTCAGGCACCCCAACCCCAATATTGGAACCCCTAGTTTTAGGTGTGCTCCTTGTAAAAACCAGCTCATCCCCTCTACCACCTGCTTCGGGAGGTAGAGGAGCTTCTTGTGGCCCCTGACAACGTACATCTGGGAGGGCCTGAGGAAATTTTGCAGTGGTCTTTCATGTAGGCAAGCCCACAGCACTGGTCGATTCTTGCAACTAGTGTGCCTAATATTGCGTCAGGGAGGGCTGTGTAAGGTGACCAGGCGTAGGGTGGGTAGGGGCTTGATTGAGGATTTTATCGTTACATGTCTTTCCGGAGAGATCATGACCCTGTCCTGGAGGGTGTCTATGTGGACTCCTAGGTGTTGGAGCCAGGAGGTCGATGAGAGTTGGCTCTTCTGGGCATTGAACATGAATTGGTTATTCTGGAGGCACTGAATCATGGCTTCGACATTGATTTCTGTGCTTAAGGGATTTCTTGACTGTACTAGAATGTTGTCTAAAGTACGAGTAAGACATGTATCCTCTGCTAACAAAAGGTGAGCCACCAGGGGGGATCAGTACTTTGGGGAATGCATGGGGGGCTGTGGCCAACCTAAAGGGCAATGCAGAATGCTGCCAGTGTTCCCCATTGAAGACAAAGCGAAGGAACTGCCTGTGTGTCCCTGCTTATGGGTATATGAAAGTAAACATCCTTCAGATCTACTGAAGCCAGGGCATCTCCTTTGATTTCAGTGTTTCCATTCTGAATCTTCCATATTGTGTGAATTGATTTAAGTGTTTCAGTTCTAATATGGCTCAGGTCTCCCTGTTCTTTTTGGGAACTTAGAAAAATATGGACTAGAGCTCTTTCCCATGCTGGGTTAACGGGACTGGTTCTATAGCCCTGACCTTGGCTAGACGGCCGGTGGCCTGATCCATAAGTTGCCTCGTCGTCGGGTTCTTTGGCACTGATGACAATGAAACTGTCCCTTGGTCTGTCCATAAACTCTATAGAGTACCCCCAAGTCACCATCTCCAGTACCCATTTGTTCAATGCAGTGTTCACCCACGCGTGGGAGAATTGTGCCAACCTGCTTCCAAGCCAGGGGTGATGCTCGGGGAGGCTGCAGACTGAGTCTTGCTGATGGTTTGGAATTGGCAAGTCTGCCCCTCCCTTTGGGTTTGTATGCGGAAAAGTGCTGCTTGAAGGTGGACTGCTACCTGGGTTTGGAGTAACAAGCCTCCGTCTGCTGGGTTCGCTGGACAATGTGATGAAACAGCATTTTACTTTGTGAAGAGCATGACTAATTATGGGAGGATTTTCTGGTTGGGAAGGAGAAGTGAAAGATCTCTCTTTTTCGCTGCTTCTTCCATCAACTTATCCAAGGTTGCTCCAAAAAGCTCGTTTCCCATGTAAGGGTCGGCCCCCGGAGAAGTCTTCAAATGACTGTCCCCTTTCCAGGGTCATAGCCATAGGTGCCTCCTAGCTGCCATGTCAGCCACCATGACTCTAGAGCATAGCCACTGAGGCGTCTGTGATGTACACCGCTGGCAAAGGATACTCTGTTTACCAGTGCTGTGTGCGTCTTCTGTGATAAGTCAGAACTCTTCAAATTCCCTAGCCAGGACAGAATGGCCAAGCTGAATGAGGTGATGACTGTGGTCACTCTCATGCTGGTGGCCTCCAAGATCCTTCTCAGTGTTGCTTTGATTGCCTTGTTGGTTCTCTTGGGAAGAGGTCGCTGCTGGGTGGTGCCGCCAGATCTCTGGCTAGAGCAGCTGCTGCTGGGTCTACTTTCGACAGCTGGAATAGACTGGCTTTGTAGTCCAGAAAGGGGTATAAACCGTTGGGGACCCTGTGTCCCCTCGATAGGTGTGTTGGGTGTAGCGAACCAGATTTTACCAAAGTCACAAACACAGGTAATGGTTACCAGTTTATGCCTCTTGGAGGATGCCCCCATTTTTCCTGAAGGCTTGACCCTTTTTTGTGAGAAACCCCTACGCGTCAATTCTCTAAGAAATTCCGGATCTGAAAAGCGGTCATATTCTTGCTCCTCTCCGGAGGACTTCCTGGAAACTGAATCAATATCTTAGAGGCTGGGCTCTGTAAGGGGCTTAGTATCCCTGAGAGTTGCTTGCCTTTTCCTGCCCTCCATGAGGCTCCCTTGAATGGGTGGGGCTGGGGCTTGTTAACCTCCAAAGGGTCAGAGCTCAAATGGGGAGGGCGCGAGTCTAATGGAGAATCTAGTGACTGTTGCCCAGAGTTCTCCCCAGAGGCTCTTGTCCCTGGGGGTGGGCCTCGGAGAGTTTCAAGTGACTCAACAATCCAATGAGGTAGGTGGGGCAGGATTACCGCTCACCCATGCGCCTGTATTTTAGGAGGCTGGGACTATAGGCTAAGTTGATTACTGCCAGTGTCAGAGGTGCCTCCCACCAATGCAGAGGCTGAAGTTGATCTGTGCTTGCCTGAGCAACTATCTTCCCTTTATCATGCTGTCTTTTAGGGTGAGTTGAGGCTGGAACTCACAGCTAAGTTGATTACTGCCAGTGTCAGAGGTGCCCCCCTCCAATGTTTAGGCCTGGGATTGGCCCTTGTTCACCTGGGCAACTATCTTCCCTTTAGAAGGCTCTCTCTTAGGTTGAGTGCCATACTGTCTATGGACAGGAGTTGGCAACATACAGAGAACAAGAGCTTCCTAGTGAACCCATATCAAACTGGCTCAACTGGCTGGTTTAAGCAAGGTATTTTTTGTTTTGTTTTTTTAGGGGGTCAAAACACTAGTGTGCTCTTAGCTTAGTTTATAGGTGCCCAGGCATAAACGAAGATAATGGTACATCCCTGTGGGCTGATAGTGCCATCAGCTTGTCAGTTCTGGCTGGCTGCTTCTTTGCTAGGGTATCTGTTTTGCCAGCATCAAAGATGGTTGCGGGCAGAAGTGTGGCTCCCTTAGCATGGGCACTTCTTGTTGCCCTTAAACAAAATGGTGGCACCCATATTGGCCATATGGCCAGGCAGGTAGCCCTCACCAAGGTGGCCATGAAAAGAAGGACGCATTCCCTTAGTCAGAGGTGCTGAGGATTAACCTCTCTAAGATGGCGGCGGCCTTGCCAGCCACACACCAGGAGAGGCATGGTGGTTGGCCTCACCTCCAATTTCCAGTGATGGATCCTCCCAAGCTGTGTGGCTAACCTGCACCTGTGCTCCCGATCGCCCTCCCCAATGCAGGAGACAGGGGATGCTGCGGGGCCTCCCCGTTCATCCACCTGCTCCATAAGTACCCAGAGTGGGGAGGTAATTCTATTAAGCCACCACAAATGTTCCTATCTGTTCCTAGCTGGATTATGGGCAAATGGGGGCTGCCATGATCCCGCACGTTGTGGTATCTAACCAAGCACTCACCCTGGCCTCCCGTGGGGCTACCTCTCTGTGTGCGCTTCTTTGTTCAGTACAACTGACTGACAGACTCCCATTCCCTAGGGATGGGAGACTGGCTGTTGCAACCCTTCACCCTGGATAGGGTAGAAAAGCTCAGCAGGCTGCACGAGGCTGCTCGACCTCCCTTGTGTCCAATTCACTGGGAAGGGAACTCTGTTCTCCACAGCCCCAGGTTCCCCTAGTAGGGGTAGGGGAGAGAGAATATACACAGAATGAGAGAATAGAAATCAGAAAAGACTCCCTAGTGACTGGTCTTCTTCCTTCCTGACCAAAGGCAGACTCAAAACTGATTTATTTATTTTTAAAATTTTACTAACCCTGCCTCCACAGGCAGCTCGGGGCAGCTTACAATTCATAAAACATTAAAACAAAACTTATATATTTTTTTATTTTCTAGATTTCTATCCCACCCCTCCTGAGAACAGCTCGGGGCGGCTTAAAGGAGGAAGAAAAATACCCCCCGACCCCACCCCAAAACCCCTCCACCCCATCAGCCATCTCCCCCGTCAAATGCCTGGCATAATAGCCAGGTCTTACAGTTTCTTTAAAAGGAGGGGAGATCCAGGGCCAACTGGGCCTCCACCGGAAGGGAGTTCCACAGCCGTGGTGCGACCACCAAGAATGCCCCCCTGCGTGCCCCCCCAGAAAATTCAGGGGGCCTCGAGCAGGGCATCTACAGATGACCACAGTGTTCCTGAGCTGGTGCACCTGCAATTCAGATTTTGCAGGTGCACCAGATTTTTGCAGGTGCACCAGTTTTTTCAGGTGAAAATGCATCAGATTACTATCACTTTCCTGTTTGAACCAGTGACAAAACACATCCATACTGAATTTCCCTCATTCTAGAAAGAGCTGATTTGCACTTCCTGAGGCAGACACTACTGGTGATCTAACATGAAAGTTTCTCATAATAAGGTTCTTTTCTCTTGCATGTGCCCCCAGATTTTTCATGAAGGTCTTAGAAGTAAAATGACAGTTTTATTTTCCTTTTTATTTATGTACAAGTGAACCCCTGTTCCATCACATGGCTCACATACTGACACAGCAACCTCTTAATTACTGTGAATCATATATCCTCTCTTCGCTTCACTGGCTTCCCCTTCCTGAACGAATCCTGCACAAGCTCACCTTCACCTATAAAGCTCTTCACAACCGTGCTCCCCTCTACCTCTCTGCACTTATCGCCCTCCATACTCCAGCCCGTGCACGTCGCTCCTTCTCTGTCCCTTCTCTCACCCTTCCACGCCTTCCCTGCTCCCCTAAGCGCCTTCGTCCNCCCCCTCCTGCCTCAGGCATCTCGGGGCAGCTCACAATATATTAAAACATTTCAAACATTAAAACATTAAAATAAGCCATAATAATTTCAGTTAAAACAATGTAAAATCCCATCCCCACCCCAAGCCACCCCATCTCCCTCGGGAAAGGCCTGGCGGAACAGCCAGGTCTTACATTGTCTGCGGAAAAAGGGGAGGTCGGCAGCCAAGCGGATCTCCAATGGGAGGGAGTTCCACAGCCACAGCGCAGCCACGGAGAGCGGCCTCCTCATAGTAGACACCCGGGAAACCCTGAGGAGGGTGCCCCCAGCCGACTGCAGGGGCTATTCCAGGACCCGGAAGGTGAGGCAGTCCTGCAGATAGGTGGGGCCCAAGCTGTTTACGTCTTTAAAGGTCAGCACCAATACCTTGAATTGAGCCCGGAAACCTACCAGCAGCCAGTGCAGAGAGCGAAGCACCCGTGTTATATGCTCACGTCGGCCTGTCCCCGTTAAGAGACAGGCCGCCGCATTCTGCACCAGCTGCAGTTTCCGAACCAATACCACGGGTAGCCCCACATGGAGAACATTGCAGTAATCCAGTCTCAAGATAATAAAAGCATGGATGACCGTGGCCAGATCAGAGTCTCAGACATACGGCCTAAGCCGACGCACCAGATGCAACTGGCGAAATGCTCCTTTTGCCACAGCCGTCACCCGAGCATCCAGGCGGAGCTTTGGGTCCAGGAGCACCCCCACACTCCGGACCTCAGAAACCAGGGGGGTGGACCCCATCAATGATGGGGGTCACCACCACCCCGACTTTCCCCATAACTATCATCTCTATCTTGTCAGGATTTAGTCTCAGGTGGCTCGCCCGCATCCAATCCCCTACAGCGGACAAACACCGGGTAAGCACTGAGACTGCAGGGGCCTGAGTCAGAGGAAAATGAAAGATATAGCTGGGTATCATCAGCATATTGATGATAACTCACTCCATACTTCCTAACAACCTCTCCCAAAGGCTGCATGTACACGTTGAACAGGGGAGGGGATAGGATGGAACCCTGCGGCACTCCACATGTGAGGCCCCATGGAGAAAATGAAAACTCCTCCAGCACCACACACTGGATTCTCCGGCCAGGAATGAGCGGAACCATTCAAGAACAGTCCCGCCAATCCCTGCCCGGTCCTGCAACCAAGTCACCAACAACTCATGATCAACGGTATCAAATGCAGCCGAGAGATCTAACAAGATCAACAGGGTCAAATGACCCCGGTCTAATTCATAGGAGAGGTCGTCGGCGAAGGCCACAAGCACAGTCTCCATGCCATAACCCGGATGAAAGCCCAACTGCGAGGGATCGAGAAAATTAATTCAGTCTAAATGCCCCTGAAGCTGCTGAGCCACCACCCATTCAATAACCTTCCCTAAAAAGAGAAGGTTAGAGACTGGCCGATAACTGGCAAGGACATCAACGTCCAAAGATGGCTTCTTGAGCAGGGGTCGCACCACCACCTCCTTGAGACAGCCCAGCACTCTGCCCTCCCCAAGGGAGACGTTGACTATCCCCGCCAACAATGGCCCCAATGTCTCCGGGCTAGCCTTAACCAGCCAGGACGGGCATGGATCTAATTCAGAATTGGTGGCTCAAACAGTCCCAAGAGCATCCCTCACATCTGAGGGCGACACCATCTGAAACTCAGCCCACAAAATAGGACCAGACGGGGCTTCCGCTGTCTCGGACCCGTTCTCTGCTAAAAAAAGTCGCATTAAACTTGGTCTCATCCCTGGGATGTACGCAGGTATACTTTGTTTCCCCACCCCAAGCCACTGCCCACATTTATCTTGGGGTTGCTGCCTCAATATGAAGGCAAGTCAGCAGGTTCCAGTGTCTATACAACCACATCCAGTTATCAAAATTAGCAAACAATTAACCTAACAACATGCACAATTAACCTATGAAACTCAATGCCCTGAATTCTGTAAAGGACAATAATATAGCTGGGTTCAAAGAAGAATTGGACAAATTCATAGGGGGTAGTTCTATCAATGGCTATTAGCCAAGCTGGTCAGGGAATGAAGCCTCTGCTGGGTGCAAAGACAGAGAATGGATCATGCCATTAAATACCAAAGTTTCATAACAACTCAACACTGGATGGGACATTTGTGTTTCTCTATATAAAAATGTCATGTGTTAATATGGAGAGAGTAAGATTTTTTCCATGCTTCCTCTGAACCATCCAGTGTTGGCCACTACAAAAGGCACAATACTGGAGTGGATGGACCATTGGTCTGACCCTGCACAGCAGTTCTTATACACACAGAATGCTTTTCCCAGAACTCCAAGCCACTCCCCTCCTCTAAGATTTCTACACTTCTAATAAGTGTTAAAATCCCTACTCTAGGTATTCCATCATATCGTATTTTTCTGTTTATTAAACAAAACTACTCAAAGTAGATATTAGTAATTTTCATGTTGCAACTGTATTACACTGCCAAACACAATCAGCATTTAAATAAATAAATTAATTTTTATTACCACCAGCCTCGAGAGTATTTAAACCTGTAACTGCATAAAACTACAAGCCTTGTTGTGCCAAAAGGCAACCCAAAGCAAATTAAACAAATTCAGGAAGCTGAAGGAGAGATTATCTTCTAATGGGGAAAGAAGTCTTGCAAATTAAATACCAAGGCTTCACAACTACTCTACACTGGGATAGGACATTTGTGTTTGTTAGTATGGAGAGAATTCCATTTTGCTATTTGATATTGACTAGTTAAAATGAAATTCCAAAGTCACCAACGAAAACATCTTCAGATGAATAACTGATGATATTTTATGTCTACATAATCAAGTGTGAGGTGCATCCAGCACTAGGAATTTATAACTAACAAAAGACTCCCCCCTCCGAGTCTTTTAGATTGTAAGCCGTAGGCAGGGACTGTGTCCATCTCATTGTTTTGTAAAGTGCCAGGTACACGGCTGGCGCTATACAAGTGCTGCTTATAATAATAATAATAATAATAATAATAATAATAATCCACAACTACTACTATAGGTTACATGAAGTTGCACAAATCCATATTGACTAGCAATTTCTTGTAGCAGTTTGGCAACAAATACTACAGAACCATAGTAGGATTTTGTTTTGTTTTTAAATTTAAAGTTTCTAGCGTCATACCCCTAAATAAACCAATCAACTAGAGAATGGGCAAAAGACAATTTACCTTCAAGAAAGGCTGAAATTGTAGCTAGCTGGATTTTCAAGGAGCATGTCTGGAGGCCAGACAGATTAATGTAGAAGGTATTCAAGTAGCTTGTGTGTGGGATATGCAAAAGGATCCAATTGTTTAGCCTCACACCATCTTCCACATGAAGTCCTATGACCGTCGATTGAACTTCTCAGCTAGAAGAACCTTGATACTTTCTCAGACACACCAGCTGCTGGATCTCTACCCACTCAGAAGCCAAGCTGGAAGTGAGAGAAATTCTACGTTGGGATGGAAAAGAATTCCCTGTTTCTAGATGAACAGGCCTGGCATATTCCATAATCTATGGGATAGATGGGCAGTGGCCAACTCCAGTGGCAGCTAAACCTGCCACTATTAAGAGAAGGAGCTAAAACACATAAAAGCTCAAGTTTGCTAGGAACTTGAAACTAAGATGTAGTCAAGGATAGCTATAACTCAGCAGCTTACCACTATAAAGGGAAAATGCATCAGATTACTATCACTTTCCTGTTTGAACCAGTGACAAAACACATCCATCCTGAATTTCCCTCATTCTAGAAAGAGCTGATTTGCACTTCCTGAGGCAGACACTACTGGTGATCAAACATGAAAGTTTCTCATAATAAGGTTCTTTTCTCTTGCATGTGCCCCCAGATTTTTCATGAAGGTCTTAGAAGTAAAATGACAGTTTTATTTTCCTTTTTATTTATGTACAAGTGAACCCCTGTTCCATCACATGGCTCACATACTGACACAGCAACCTCTTAATTACTGTGAATCATATATCCTCTCTTCGCTTCACTGGCTTCCCCTTCCTGAACGAATCCTGCACAAGCTCACCTTCACCTATAAAGCTCTTCACAACCGTGCTCCCCCCTACCTCTCTGCAATTATCGCCCTCCATACTCCAGCCCGTGCACGTCGCTCCTCCTCTGTCCCTTCTCTCACCCTTCCACACCTTCCCTGCTCCCCTAAGCGCCTTCGTCCTTTCTCACTTGCTGCCCCCCATGCCTGGAACTCCCTCCCTGTCCACATCCGCCTTGCCCCCTCCCTTCATACCTTCAAATCTCTCCTTAAAACTCACCTCTTTCACTCTGCTCT
>QEPC01014630.1:4161164-4181045 GCA_003113815.1 Sphenodon punctatus
GTTTACCCTTATCCTTGCCACATGGACCTGCCTGCTGTCATTCTCATCGTAACCAAGCCAAGTACGTGCACTTGAGACCTCGCATCTTCATGAATGTTAGACCCCTTGTCTCTCCTTCTGTTCCCCTTCCTATGTCTCTCTCCCAGCTCCTGTCTCCCTAGGGTCAGGGACCGTGTCTATTTTATTACTTTGTAAAGTGCCAGGTACACTGCTGACACTATATAAATGTTTGTTAATAATAATAATAATAATATATGATCCAAATTATTTGAAGAACCTAGTTTGTTGAAGAAAATCAAGCAAATGAGTAGAAATGATATTTTCCTTTAGAGTGATAAAATGTTAAATATTTCAGTCTTTTTGTGTAGTTTCTAAGCAAATATAAAACTCCTGTGACTCAAACCATTAACATATTAAAAATCTGCTTTATGTACAGCAACAAACAATTAATAGGGACAGACTACCCTTTAGATTTCCATGTACAATTCCAAAGCCTATGCAGTGTTAATACATGTACACAGCTTACCTGTTATAGTATCTGCCTCCCATCATAAACTGATTGTTTGGTGTTGGGCATATTTTAAAACGTTGGATATTTTCACCGGTCCGAAAATAAAGTGAATAATCACCAGGTGTATTATCAGAGGGTCTCACAAGAAAGCTACACAACTGTCCAACTGGGGGGAGGGGGGGAAACAAAAGTCAGGATTATTAAAAGTGCCCAACAAATAGCTTTCTCCAGATCTTACTGTATACAAACAAACTAGAATATGGTACATATAATGATAAATTCAACCATTTGCAAACATGATTCCCCCTCCCCCTTAAAATCCCCTTTGACAACTAAAGGTTATCTTCATTTGTTCTAATAGCATTTAGCCAACTGACAAGAGCATTACACACCTACTCATACATCTAGTTTACAGGAATATTTTCAAAAACAGTACAGATCAAATCTAATGAGATCAGTTTCCCATATGTCCTAGTTCCAAATGGATACTAGAAGAAATCTATCGATGAGTGACATCTGTCAATGATAGTGTAAACAATTAGGTTAATAGCACCTATACCAATCCTTAGCTTCCTTGTTATTTACACTGTAGAAGTAATCATAGGCTTCAGTCAGGCTGTGGAATTCATTTAGCTGGGTAATGTACAATGTAAGATACAGCTATTGTCTCAAAGATGATACATACTATTTTAACATACATCATTGTATGCTGTATTCCTGATGTCTAGACTACAGCAAAGACCAACAAGTACCTGTCATTAGCAAATTGTAAGCCTCTTGTTTGGAGATCTTCCCATGGAACCATCTTAAAAGATGAACAGAATATATATTAGAAAACAAGACTACCAGCTCTTTCTTTTTGGGTTACGGGATAGCATTCAAGACTGTCACCTACGAATTTATTTCTATCTGAAGACCTACCATATGCAAGTGCTGATGAATGACTTCGACTACTTAAGCAAATACCTAAAATTAAATGTAACTGAAGTGTAAGCGCTTTAAAAGTAGAGGTCAAAACACAGACAGGGTGGGGGAGGGTCTGGGATAGTGCATGTAGTCTATCCACTGGTAAAAGTTACCACACAAAAATAGTGTGGCCACTCCTAAAACAGAGCAAGTTTTCAATAACCACAGGGAATGGCCATACAAAACAGCTTAGCCCCAGTACACTACACAGGAGCAGGTTTGCTTAGTATTTGTTTAGGTTTACCCAAGTAACTCCTGTTTTGAGTGACCTGTCATGTAAAAAGTTAAGACACTAAATAATTCTGCTGAATAATAATTTGAAACTGACCACTGATAGTAATTTTGTTTAACACTGAATTAATAATTTCCCTTTCATACTCGCCAGCAGCAGTGCCAGCAGAGTTCAGTAGGCTCTAACCCAAGTGCAGTAATTCTCCACCCAGCATACTTGCAAGTGCTTTAGGCACCATCAGCCTCTGACTGGACATTGTAATAGTGGAAAGATTATAGAGCAGGAAAATTAACTGGAATACTTTGTAGCCACCCAACTTTTACTTTGGGAATTGGTTCTCCATTATCATCAAAACATCAATGCCCTCGTCAGGGTGGTGCACTGGTTAGGTGGGTCCGCCGATGAAGATGGATGGATCCGATTGGTTTCCAGAACTTTCTGGGGGAATATACCCACTGACCACGATGGCTACTCTGTCGATGACTTGGTCACCTTCTGGAACGGCATTTTGACCACGGTCACTGACACAGTTGCATCCAGGCATTCGCTCCCACTGCTTTGCCAGCACAGGTCCGCTTGGTATATGGAGGACCTGAGGGAGTTGAAGCAGGGGGGAGGGGGGTAGTTGGTTAGAGCCAGGTGGCGCTCAACTCACACTGAAGCTAATCGATTGTAGCATAGTTTGTTTTTGGAAAGACTATGCCATGGCTGTGATGGAAGCGAAGAAAGATTTCTTCTCTGTTATCATAGTGTCTGAAAAGTTTTGTCCAGTGGAGCTGTTCCGGGTGGTGACGGGCCTCATAAATCCAACTTGTCTACACCAGGAAATGGAGTCATCCAATGCCCACTGAGACATTTTTCTTAACTACATTGCAGATAAAATTGCTTGTACTCACTATGACTTGGTGCTGCCTTTTCAACTGCAGTTTCAAAGTTTAGGGTTATGGAAGCTTAGTATTGCCCTGTTTATTTGGCTCAGTTTCAATCGGTATTGCCCACCAGCGTGGGGGAGATACTTGAGGCAGTGAGCGCAACTAGTTGGGAAGTTGCCCATCCTGGTTGGTGAAAGCCAGCAGGGAGACATTGGGGCCGTTGTTGGCTGGGGTTGTCAATGTCTCCCTATGGAGGGGAGGGCGTTAGACACCCTTAAAACTGCAGTGGTCCAACCCGTTTAAGAAACCATCCTTGGACCCCAGCCAACTACTGGTCTCTCTCTAACCTTCCATTTTTAGGAAAGGATATCGAACGGGTGGTTGTCCAACAGCTCCAGGCTCATTCTATTGCTATCGGATTCCTGGACCTGTTTTAGTTCAGCTTTCATCCTGGGTACGGATGGAGACTGTGCTTGTGGCCTTGGTCAATGATCTGCGCCTTGAGATGGACAAGGAATTCTACCCTGTTGATTTTATTAGATCTTTCAGCAGCCTTTGATATAGCTGATCACGAGGTGTTGTTGACACAACTGCAGGACCTGGCAGGGGTGCGCGGGACTGCTCTTGGGTGTTTGTTCCTTCCTGTCAGGGAGGTCCCAGCAGATGGGGATGCAAAATCGCTCACCGTCTCCTCAGGATCTCCCCTGTAGAGTCCTGCAGGGTTCTGTCTCCCCTCTTCTTCAACATGTATCTGGGGCCCAATTCAGAGGTTTGGGGTGAGGTGCCATCAATATGCCGATGACACTCAGTTCCACCTATCTTTTTCATCTGACCAAGGTCCTGCAGTCTTGGTGCTTACACAATGTCTGGCTGCTGTCAGGGACTGGATGAGGGTGAGCTGACTGAAGTTGAATCCTGACAAGACTAAGTGACGATGGTTGACTGACCTTGTGACTTGGAGGGAATTGGGACTCCCTTTTATTGGTGGAATCCAGACCTCACTGGTCAACCAGGTCTGTAGCCTTGGAGTGCTTTTTGATCCCTCACTGCACCTGGAGTATCAGGTTACAGCGGTGGCCAGGAACACTTTTCATCAACTCCATCTTGTGAGGAGACTATGGCCTTCTCTCTCTGACTCTGATCTGGTCACTGTCATCCATGCTTTCAACACCTCAAGGCTAGATTACTGTAATGCACTCTAGATGGGGCTGCTCTTGATGACTGATCGTAAGCTGCAGCTGGTGCAGAATGCGGTGGCTCAGCTCTTTTTAGGGACAAGTCACCGAGAGCACATTACACCAGTGCTTCGAAGTCTGCACTGGCTACCTATAGTTTTACAGGCACAATTCAAGATGATAGTTTTGACCTCTGAAGCCCTAAACAGTCTGGGCCCCATTTATCTGAGAGACCACCTGTCCTACCATGTTACATTGCGGTCCTTACAGTCAGTCAGGGGTGCCCTTTTGCTGGTTCCATCTGCTGCCCCATCTGTGGGTGTGCAGGAGGGCATTCTCACTTGCTGCCTCAGTTCTGTATAATTCCCTTCCCCAGGAGGTTTGGTTTGAGCCCCAGTCTGGGTATCTTCCAGAAGCTGTGCAATGTTTTCTTATTTGAAAAAGTATTTGGCAGGCGGGGATAAGTAAGGGTTGTTTGTGGGTTTGGGCGGGGTTGAGGGCTCGGGGGAGGTTTTTTGGAGAGGGAAGAGAAGTTTTTTTAGGACTTATATTATTGTTTTATCATCATCATCTGAAAGGATTGTGAACCGTCCAGAGCCACTGTGGGAAGGGCAGCATACAAATTTAAAGTAGTAAGTTAAGTCCATGAGCTTCATGTTCATTAATAAAAAGTACTGGAAGACTTTAGAGGATTTTTGCTTGTGATTTACAGCGAGTGCCATGGATACTATAAATTTAATACATCTGTATTAAGCAACTCAACACAAAATTATTCACAATAGGGATAAAGCATCAAGACCAGTGGATTCTGAACTTTTATTCTGCTAGAGGAGATAATGCATATAAACATAATGCAGTTAAAAATAATTTAGTTAGTTAGGATGATTTTCAAATGGCACTCACTTAATTCCGTAACATTAGGTCCAAATAGCATAAGAAACTCTTATACAGTCCCCTCTGTAGAGGGGAACTTTTGCCTTAGAAGTAACAAAGAACTTAAAGTCAGGAAGTCCTGAAGAACTGCTAGGTTAACATTTTCAAAGGCAGACAACTTCATTGTTCAGAAACGCAATCAATTTACTACACACTACTTCATTTTGTTTAATAAAAAAACAAGATGCCTTACATTTTGCCTTCATGTGGGTCTTCTTCTCGTCCCTAAGGAAAAAAATTAAGACATTTGGTGCATAATGTAACTATTAATTTAATCAATTAATATGCAGCCTATTATTTACATTTTACAGACTGCTTTTAGAAGAATTAACATTTAACAATGGAAAATTGGGGCATTTACCTTGGGATTTTTCTTCTGTGGGGGACTCCTGGATAACTACCGAGGATACCTTGGAGTGTGGATCCCAGCTCTGGTCAGCAGGAGGCAGGCATTTTTTTGTTGCTGGAGTATGAACACCGAGGGTTTCAACCCCTATATTTCTAGTCATCCCACAGCTGAAACATAACGTCATAACCATATAACTAATCAGTGCTGAAAGAAATCATCTTGCCAAACTGTATTAGAACATAATTTGAACAATAATCCTCTCCTTGAACAGTCAAAATCTGAACAACGGTACATCTGCTCCTTGACCTAAAATGTGGATCAGAAGAGTGGTTATCCAGGAGTCCACCACAGAAGAAAAATTCCAAGCTAAGTGCCCAAATTTTCCATTCTCTGTGGGACTCCTGGATAACCACTTAAGATTCTCTGGGGATGTACCCAAGCAGTCCCAAATTCAGAGGGTGGTCTGTATATTAATCAGTTATAAAATTGCCTGCAGGTCTCACCTGCCAAAGGCTGCTTCAAAGGAGTCCTGGATATGAACTTTGTTATGCCCAGTAAAAGAGTGTAAAGTTGACCAGCTCACAGCCCTACAAATTTTTATATTGGATTCCCTAGCCTTAAGTGCCCCCAAGAGGTAGCCGAGCTTCTTGCTTAGTAGGCAGAAAAAGATTGCGGAGTGGGTACCCCCTCTGCTCTATATGCATCTAAAACGCAGGAAGATATCCACTTAGATGTGTGCTTTAGATGCTTTCTTCCTCTTCCTTAAAGAATGATACAAAGCAAAGAGATGTGGATTTTCTAAAATCTGCCATCCTATCAATATAAATCTTGAGGGCCCTACGGACATCTAATTTATGCCAGACCCTCTCCTTAGCGCGTGAAGAGTTTGGACAGAAAGATGAAATAATTATTTCCCTTTTCTTATGAAAAGCTGTATTTACCTTTGGAGTAAATGCACGATCCAATCTTAGGGTCACCTAATCTTTTTTGAATATATAGAAGTGCCATTTCACCAGGAGAGTGCTCAACTCAAACTCTCCTGGCAAAAGTCAGAGCTATCAGAAAGACTACATTCATAGTAAAAAATAAAAGAGAAACTTCCTTCAGGGGTTTCAAAAGGTGCCCTAGTCAAGGCCCGCAATACTAAATTCAAATCCCATGAAAGGAAATATTGAATCTCTGGTCGAGAGATTAATCTGCCCACTCGTAATACTCTTAATATGTGGGTGACTATGCACCTTGCGACTCCAGACACAACAAATACTACTATTGAGGGCAGAGACCTGCCTAATCAGGATGTTTTGTCTTAATCCACTTGTCAACTCCATCTTGGAGAAATTCTAGAACTAGTTCTATGGATGTGTTTTTAGGAGACATTTCCCTGACTGCGCACCAGTGCGCAAAGGTCCTCCGGTTTATTTGGTATATTCTTTTGGGGAAGGTCGTCTGGCTGCCATTAGGGTGTTCAAGACTGCATTTGAATAGCCTAGATGTCTGAGGGCCCCACATTCACTTCCATGCTGTCAGATGAAGTCTCTCCAGATCTTTGTGCACCCCTGGACCCTGAGATAGGATGTTGTAAACAGAATAGAGATTCTAACTAAAGTTCCACCAGATCGGAGAACCAGGGTCTGCAAGGTCAATAGGGTGCAACGAGGATCATAGTTTAGCTTCCCCTATTAGAGGGGAAAGGGGGGGGGGGCAAGAGAGCGGGAAGAGAAGGTATAAACTCATCCTTTTGCCCATGGTTGGTTGTGTGCGTCATGGGCTACTGCCCTCGCTTCTCTGTTGTGTGACATGTACTGAATGACCTTGGTGTTTTTCTGGGTTGCAAATAGGTCTATGTTCAGAATGCTGAAGAAACGTATTATCATTTGAAACACAAATGGATTCAGAGACTACTCGCCTGGGTAGATGGTTTGTTGGCTTAGCTAGTCGCTTGCACATTGGCTTTCCCCCAAATGTAAAGTGCCTTTAAAGATCTTATGTTGATCACTGTCCATCTTAGGAAGGATGTGGCCCGACTTGACAGGGCTTCTGATCGCAAACCCCCCTGATTGTTGACATAGGCCTTTGTAATTGTATTGCCAGCATATACCAGTACATGACAATTTTGGACCCGTGGTTCGAAGTGTTGAAGCGCTAGGGATATAGCCTTCAGTTCCAGCTAACTGATGCTGTACCCGAGAACTTATCAAGTTCAGGTGTCCTGTACTGAGTTTGAGTCCAAGTGGGGTCCTGAGCTGCAGGGGCTTGCATCTGTGGTCAGTACACACCTGGGAGGCTCTGACAGAGGAAACCCGATGTTGAATGGTCAGTCCATCATCCACCAGTTGAGGGCTACTTTCACCTTCTGTGAAACAGGGACCTAGGTTCAGACGCTTTGCTATCTGGGATTGGAAAGGACTCAATTTCTAGAGAGGTCTCGTATGCAGCCTGTCCCATGGAAAATGCTGTATACAGGATATCAGCAACTCCTGTAAGCTCGCTAACATTTTCAACTTGGCCCTATCTCACAATTGAAGCTGTATCATCATCTGTCTGATCTTCTCCTGACATACTGGAGGAATGTACATCTTGTCCTGAGCCATGTCCAGGATCACTCCCATGTGTTCCAATTGCTGGGATGACATCAGATGGGTCTTGTTGATATTGATCACAAAGCAGAAGTTGCAGCGGTATTAATTGAATGGTTCAGGTCGAGGAGTGCTCTCCCCAGGAGAGTTATCTGATTAGCAGGTTGTCTAAATAAAGGATGAATCTATATTCCCTCCCTTCATAAATTGGCAATTAATGCCACCATTACCTTTGTGAAGGTCCTTCGTGCAGATGAGAGTCCTAATGGCAATGCATGAAATTGCCAGTGTTATCATTTGTAAGAGAATCAAAGCCACCTGAATGGTTTGGGTGGATGGGTACATGGAGACAGGCCTCATTCAAGTCAAATGATGTCATCCAGTCTACCTGGGAAACTGAAAGACATATGGACTGAATAGTTTCCATCCTGAACCTTTTCACCAGTACCACCCAATTTAACCTTTTAAATCTAGAACAGCTCTCGAGTTCCCTAACCTTTTAGAAATCATAAACAAAATAGAGTAAAGATTGGAGCCTTGCCCTGCTTGCAGACCTGGCCTAATGGCACCTAATTGAAAAAGACATTGTATTTCCAGTATCATGGCCTGGTACTGCTTGTTTGTGGGTTTTTTTATACCGGAGAGCTTAGGTAAAGCTCTTGAAAACAGCCACAAAATTCAATAGAGTATCCAGGGATGACTGTCTTACCCATTTTTCCTAGAATGGCTACCTCCCACCTGCTGGGGAAGAGTGAAGACAGCCCCCTATGATTGCGTTCTCCTCCTGCAGGAGGGATAGTCATGTGTCTGATTTTGTGTTACCAGTGCCAGTTCCCTGCTTTGGACGGTTTGGAACAGCGAATCTGTGCGGCCAGTACCAACAGTATCTGCCTCTAGGCAGATCTACTTCTAGGCTGGTATGAGAATGATGTTCCTCAATACTACGAGCTCTAGTAGGGTTGCCTGTATGGAAGAAAAGTCTCACAAGACGCATTAAAACTTTGTACGGTCTGCTTTTGGGATTTGTCCGAGACATCCACTTGGACTTTAATCTAGGCATACACTAAATAATTCCNCCCCCCCCCCCCCCATTATGAACCAGTTGCCAGAGGGTTTTTGGCTAGAGTATCTCCCTTCCAAGCCCAAAGCCAGAGGGGCCTTCTGGCTGCCACGTTTGCTGCCATGACTCTGACTGCCCAAGTAAGGGCGTCAGAGGAAATGTCAACCAGAAAAGCAAGCGCTAGTTGACTTCTGGCCGCCAATACCTTGACTTGTTTGGTGGAGAGCTACCGGTCTCTCCCATTTTTAAACCATCAGAAGAGCTCTAGGAAAGTACATAGGAGATATGTAGTAGATTCTGTATTCAGTGGCAATATCGAGGCCTGCTGTGGAGGCTTCCAAGTTCCTCCTTAGCCCAGACTCCATTCTCGTCTGTTTTGTCTGATGGGTAGAAATCCCCTTCAGAAGGAAGGGCAGACTGGTGGGCTAGGGAGGTCACTACTGCATCTCTCTTATGGGTTTTAAAGAGTGATTCTTTAGCTTCTGTAAAGGAATTGAGGGACTCCTCAGCCTTAGTAAATTTGAACCACCTCACAAGATGTTGTCACTCTGCTTTTATCAGTCTCTCAAATGGCTGGTCAAGAGGAAGCCCCCCTGCTCACAGACCTGGGAAAGTATTCCCTCAAGGAATCCTCCCCACAGGATTCGGATTGCTTTTTTCTTTTTTGCTTTGAGGTTTAAGGCTTTCTTCACTTTAAACAGTCTATCTTTAAACTTGAGAAGGAACTCTGTTTTGGACTATGGCTAGTGGAGTCTTTGGGAGCTGTTCCTCCTCTAGAGAACATTTTGAGTCAGCAGAACGTTGATTCATTAGAAACTGAATTCTCCTACTCCTCCCTCTCAAGGGTGCTTGCGTTTTGCATCTTTTTGCATTTTTGCTTGCGGCAGTAGAAGGGTGGATAAGATCAGCTCCTGTTGAGACTCCCCCATCTGACTCCTCCCCAGACAGAGGGGGACTTTCCTGCTCCTCAGAGGGCCACCTAGGTTTAGATTTTGGGTCCAGATGCTTCCCCTTTTGGGGCCTCTTTAGATTTTCCTTTCAACTGGTGCTTGGGGCATTTGCGGTGTTCCTTTGGGGACCAAGAACACCTGCACAGGCTCTCCCCTGTGGGGCAGAAGGGTCACCATGGGGGTCCTCTCTTCTTCAGGGATATTCCTCTCCAGATTCCTATCCTGGGACATTGTGGACACCATTTTGTTTTGTCACAAAAATTGGGACTCAGTCCCTTGGCAGCTCATCTCTCTCGAGCGCTTCCGGCCGCTGCCTGGTGAGTTTCTCGTTGCAGGGGTGGGATGTTTGATGTGTGCATCAGCAGATGGTCTCCTTCGGCCAGATCAGCCAGCACTCATCAAGTCTGTTCCCAAGCTACTGGAATAATACATTTAAACAACATCAATTCAGTTTATTGTGAAGCCCTATAGGCTATTACAATATTACCATATTTACAACAACAACAAAAATATACACACACTCGTCATACAGCCCAATCAATCTGAATCAAAAGCTAAGCACAAACCATCAATCAGTATTTTCTAGTTGGGATTTCCTTAACATAAAAATTTGGCAAAATTTTGCAACTGCCCTGGACATCTCTGAATCCACATGAATCAGAAGTTTCACTGGAACAATAATAGGGGACGCGAGAGGGAGGGACTTTGTTGCTCACCTCACCGGTGTTACAAACTGCTCACCAGAAGTTTTCCCCATACCAGTTGTATGGAGAGGAAGAAGTTCGCTTCTGCTGTGTCCAACTGTGTCATCTGACTGCAGAGAGAGAGGGGTTGAGATCCCCAATACACATACTCCAGCAACAAAAATAGTGTCTGCCTCCTGCTGGCCGGAGCCAGGATCTACACCCCAGAGCATCCTCAGTGGTTATCCAGGAGTACCAAAGAGAATGAGTGCTTACAAAGTGTCTTTAGATTTTAAAGACTGAAATATTTTCGGCAAGTGTTGTGATTTTTGTTGCTGTTTTTATACAGTTTCATGAAGGAGGCTATTATTTGTTAGGCATGTGTCAGGCAGATTTTTTTTTTAACAATTCCAAGGGTTGTATTGTAATAACAGGTTTCAAAAGTATTTTTGGTTTATGTCCTGTTAACCATTTCCAACTATCGGTAGTCAGGGGTTTAAGCCCCAACTGGTAATTTCAGTGCTGATACGTGCAAGGTGATCCACTCAGGGAAAATAATCTTCACTTTACATACATGATGCTAGGTTCTGATCTGGGTGTAACCACTCAGGAAAAGAATCTTGGAGTTACTGTGGATAGTTCCTTAAGGACATCAACTCAGTGTGCAGCAGAAGGGAAACCAAATGCTAAGCATTATTGCAAAAGGAATAGAAAATAAGGGAGAAAATATCATAATGCCAGTGTATAAATCTTTGGTATGACCACACACCTGGAGTAGTGTGTGCAGTTCTGGTTGCTCCATCTCAGAAAAGATATAATAGAATTGGAAAAAGTTCAGAGAAGGGCAACAAGGATGATAGAAGAGATGGATTGACTTTCATATGAGGAGAGGCTCAACAGATTAGGGCTATTTTCAAGTTTATTTTATTTTTTTTAATTTCCTACCCTGCCCCTCCTGCCACAGGTAGCTCGGGGCGGCTTACAGTTATAATACAACAAAACAACAATAAGCTAAAAACAACTCACAATAAGGAGGATTAAAATTTCTTAAATTGGTGAGGAGGCGATGGAGGGGGGAGGGGGACACATGGTATAAGTTTATAAAATCATGAGTGGTGTGGAAAAACTCAATAGGGAACTGTGGTTTGACCTTTCTCACAATAAGAGAACAAGGGGAGACTAAACCTAAATGGTGGCAGATTTAAAGCAACCAAAAGGAAGTACTTTTTTACTCGGTGGACAATACAGTTGTGGAACTCGTAGACAGAGGCGGCAGTGAAAGCCAGCACCATAACTAGCTTCAAATGGAAACTATATCATTTTTTAGAGGATAGCGCCGTAAGTGAAATGAGCAAACTGGTATTTGAACGTACTTCAAGCTGCCAACTTGATTTCAGGTTAGATTATGTGCTCTACTAGTTACCTAAGTTTTATTAATATGCTGCTTCAAGCTTTCAAATCTTTTGCTCCAATTTTCATCACCAATTAGTTTATCTGTATGTTGCTAAGAGTGTCTTCTAGATAGTTCCAAAGTCTGAAATAGACTACTTATCCAAGGAAAAGACACAGCAAGAAAGAGAGTACACATTTTCTCACGTACACATAGGGCACAATCCATTGAAGTCCATGGCTCAGCTCCCACTGACTTTAATGTTGAAGAATTGCACCCTAACATCTCTCCTGGCTGAGAAAGGGTGCAAATGGATGGCACCCAACTGCCTCTCTCCTTCCTGAGTGAGAATCTCTGGGACTGACAGGTTTTTTTAAGAAGTTATATGAGTGCACATGACCATTTATATTTCTGGGACACCATCATGAGCCATCTGACATTGATTCTTCGTTATCAGCTGCCCACTTCACAAAAAAATGCCACAACTTCTGCATACCAAGATTTCAAGTGAAACTATAGACATAATTTCACATTGCAGAAGCAGCCGTCAGATGATAAGTGTCAATTTCTACTGACCTGAGATAAGAACAAGAGACCTAGATGTGAAAGACTAGCTCATATTCAATATGCTTAATTTGCATTAGTCAGATAGTGTAGAGTACATAAATTCCAGCTAGAAATAGCCAGTAAACACTTTTGCACAGGACAATTCCCACTTGTGCACAGTGCCTGTTGCAACAACTGCCTGTAAAGCGTCTGGGAACTATAACCAACTCTTTTGTTATCTCATCCCATCCTTTATTAGAAATGGACTGAAGGCACAGGAAGAACAGCCCATCATTTCAGATTAACTTCAATATTACATTAGAAAATTGGCAAGTGTTAAGGCACTCTTAAAAGAAAGAAAGTGGAAACCGAATTAAGTGAACGTAGTAACAAGTAATGTATCTGATCTCACTGTTCATAAGACCATTCACATGTACAAGTTTAACTTAAACTTCCATTACTTGGAGCTGGTTTCTAACTTTAATTGGCAGAAATTAGCCCTCCCATATTGTTATATTTTGATTACTAAAATTCATCAAAATATCAGTTTTCTATTAAATACTGAATAATTCTTCACTGAAATCCTTAAATACTGAAAATCTAGGGCTATTACACAAAACTCCCTGTATTTATCTGACTGTTGTAAGCTGCCCCGAGCTGCTGGAGGCAAGCTGGGGCAGGGTATAAGTACATTACATAAATATAAATAACTAACTAAATTAAGTATTGGTGCTTTTGCATTAAATGCCTAAAATACACAGAAGGGTAATTGTCATTTTAAATAATTCTATCAAGTTAGAAACCTGATGAGACTGTCAGACTTTTCTTCATAGCAGTTTGCAAGAACGAAAAACCCAAACAAAATGACAAGCTTTGTTGCCAGCTTCCAAGGGGCAAAATCATGAGTAAAATCCCCCAAATGTAACAAGCTAGGGCTAAACAACCATAACATTATAGATGCTGGGGGGTCTTTTTATACTCTAAGAGCCTTTAAAGGTAGAATGTAGGTATGTTTTTAAGCTTTACTCTGCAACCAGAAGGGTTAGAAAACTCTTTTTTTATAGATTAAAGAGGAAAAAAAGAAAACCCATTCTCAAATTTTTTGGGGCTGGGTCTTTAAGGAAAAGTATTGAACACTGCTCAGCTTACAAGAATACTACTGAAGAAATTGCAATTGCAGTTAGATTTGCAAGAAAACTTAAAATCACTTAAAATGAAAAAGGAGTTTAAAAGAACCCTGTTTCTTTGATGGTGGGATACCAAAACTAATTATTCATGCGCAGGTTTCTCTTTCTTAATCCTCTTCTCCTCCTCCAACCTATAGGAAAAACAACAATATACAGCGATCTGGAGAGCCAGTGTGGCGTAGCGGATAAGGTACTAGACTTGGACCTGGGAAGCCAGGGTTCAAATCCCGACCTAGCCATCAACTCACTGGGTGGCCTTGGGCAAGTCACAACCTCTCAGCTAAAAGAGCCAGCGTGGTGTAATGAATAAGGCAGTGGACTTAGTCCAAATCCTGCTCTAGTCATGAACTCACTGGGTGGCCTTGGACAAGTCACAACCTCTCAGCCTCAGTTCCCCCATCTGTAATAAATAAATAGGAACGTGTGTGTCTCTCTCCCTGTGTTCCCTCACCCTTGTTAATCTTAGATCGTAAGTCCACTGTAAGTCTCCACAGTCTGTGATTATAAAGCACTGTGTATACCTGGTAGTGCTATAGAAATGATTAGTAGTAAACTGCATAAATTCCCCCAAAATTAAGCCTTCACCCTCATTTCAATATTAATTATTTCAATAGTTTAGAACAGTCGTGCTCAGACTCCAGGATATCACTTTTGTTCTATTAGTCAAAACTGAAGAAGCCACCACATCTTATGGTGTTAACAAATGAGACAGTAGCTCGGAATAGCTAGCAGCAGCTTGAGGGCCACAGGTGCCTAGCAGATGTTTGTCACCTATCCGCCACAGGGTTGCGACTCACAGTGTCATCCTGAGAAAAGGCTAATGATGCTGTGCAGGCCAACCTGAGTTACCACACTTTTCTGTGGTCAACTCCCATCTGTTAAGGTGGGTCAAGGTGTGCCCACGTACCTCCTTGGTCTATTGTGGGGAGGGGGACACGCAGCCTCTGAGCATGTTCCGGTCCTCCAGGACCACAGAATCCTGAGAGCAGCAACTAGAGTGGCCCAGAGAGTGACCACATCAGGAGGGGGAGTGGAACGTGGTGCTGCCAGACTGTTTGTTGGGGTTCCACATTCAACCCAGGGAGTGGCGGCTGTGTGGGGTCCAACGCTCCAACTGACTCCAGTCCCATCTATTTTCACCCTTAAAGTGCATTTCTTTTATTCTGGAGCATCACAACAAGAGACAGTGCTGTGAAAGGAAACTTTACAACAACATGATTTTTTACAGCAACACTTTATTGTAAAATTGCTATATTATCAAGCTTTGTTTGACACGATTAGAAGTTTCACAGTCAGAATAGCTAATATAGCTTTTGCCTAAACATTGCCTATTATGCTTAAACATTTCTTGATTTGTAGAAATTATTTGTACAAAAAACTTACCACTTCTTCCACCAGGTCCTCTACAATAAGACCTTGCTCATCTGTCCGTAGGTTTGTAACCCACATCCATCCATCTTCCAATTCATTATGGACAATAAACATGTCTCCTTTAAGAAAACTGAAGAAAATTATAAGATTATAAAACTAAGATTGCAGTCAGGGAGTAACAGTTTTGGTAAAGATAATAAATGATTGATCCAAAAATCAAACAAAGTAAACCTAAAAATGTCTAAAAATGAAGAATACAAAGCTCTGCTCAGTCACTATAAACTTTAATGCTAAACTACAAAAAGGTGGAGAGTAATAAGTACTAAAAACGTACTGGTAAGAGGATCTTAATCACACAGTGTTTTTTTTTTTCTTCACAGACCGTTTTCACTACACAGGATAGACTGCACTCAATGAATGGGTAGCATTTTCTTTTTTATCCCTTTTGTTGAACATGTGGCTGTAGGATTCTTTTATTGTACGTTATTTAAACATTTTAATGAATATAGAATTACGTTTTTTTTTAAAAATTTCCCCTGTGGTGCTCATTGCCATGGCATCTAACTGCTGCACAACATTATTATTATTATTATCAAACATTAACATATTAACCTCAGAAATCCATATAGCCCTTCCTTTCCCAACATAAATACCTAAAGTATTTGCAAACTACTTCTAACCTTTAATAAAGCATACCTTATTTCATCGGTGTCTGGCACTTTAGTGTATGGCAAAATGGCTCGGACTCTTCTTCTGTCTTCCACAGGCTACAAAAAAAGAGAGTGTTTTTGTCTCTCCTCATGCAGAGTTTCTCCCGTTATTTATCCAGTTCTAGACTGCAGTGCAAACAATATTCACCCATGCATTCGTGACAGCTGTAAGTTGTGATACTGCAAGATCAATCAGGAGCAGAAAAGGATGCATGTCATGAGAAAGGTTCCTAAACTGTGGATTGGAACCGCAAGTAGGGACACCCCATCTGTAGATGGGGTCATAACCTGATGTATATATATTGATATTTGATAGCATATATTCATTGTTATCTGGGGTCCCAGAATTATACTTACATTGCAAAATGGGATATAAAAACAGAAACATTTCAGTAGCCACCAAGCTAGAGAAATTCCCAACTTGATTCTAATCCAAGTATTTCCCAAGATATTGTATGTTAGAATCATGACATTTTGATTAGTTTATGTTTATGTTTTATTATTTAAGTTTTGCTATTAAAAGGCAAACCCAAGAAAAGGGTAAGTTTGAATTAGATCTTGTGTATATATCCGCTGTGGATATGGGTGGTGGGAGTTCAAACTATTCACAGTAATTTTAGAGTTGACTAAAGCAAAGGTTTTCAAGTGTGATTAGTCATTTTACTGGGTGATGTTTCTGTTGGATGAATTTTTCTGTGTCGATGGTTAGGGTACGGTGAATCCTCCAGTGGTGCAGGTGGCTGGACTAGATGACCATTGAGGTTCCTTCCAGGTGTGGTACCCTCTAACTCTAACACAACTTAGAGCTGCTTGAGAGATCATGTGGTAGTCCTGTTTTCAGAAAGTGCTACTCTTTGAAAATTTAGCTCTTTTTAGTCACAGGAAAGGGTTTAGGAAGCACCAGTTATTATTGAAAGCCAAGACCATACATTTTTACTGAACTGAGATCTATTTTTTCCTAAGGCACATGGAGTGTTGTTATTTGATCACATCTATGATTCAGCTACATTAAAATGGTTCTTTCAGGTTTGTCTTTTTAAAAAAAACTTTAAATCTTTGATTTTATATATCATACTTACAAGATACACCATAGCATTTTAATGTTGCCTAAAAACCTACACCTAAAAACCTAGGTGTAGCTTTTTTTAAAAAGTAAGATTTGCGGTTTGTGGCATTTTTTACTGCCATCGTTTATTGTATTTTTTTATTTAGTGAAAAAAATTAACATGGAAAACCAGTGTTACACTATCACTTTTTTTCCATAATAAAACCAAACAAAAATTCTTTACAAAGAATAAATGTATGAATAAATAAAATTACTTGCCTCTGGAGGGGCTACGGGAAATAGCAATTTTTCCCCCTTAAGCAAACAAGACACATGACTGTAATAACCTATTAGATCTGAAAGTGAAGAAAAACGTCGACCACCAATGTAATAATCTCCGCACATGGCAATAATCCTGTTAGGGAAGAAAGGCTAACATTAACAGAAAAATAAAAACAAGAGAGAATTGCTCATTCATAAAAAGGTGTGCTGGCTTTGAAACAGTATCTTTTAAGCATAAATCTAACATGCATAAATGCATTTTTGGAATGTAAATTAAGTGCTATATGTAAGTAGGCAGAAACGTTAAGTCAAAATTGCTTTTCCTTTCTGGCTCTCTTCCTAGTAAGAAACGCCAACAAGACCGGAAATGTTAAGGTGGAAGGAATCCTAAGTACCATTCCGAATCTCTTTCACTGCAAGGGGTCCCAGTGCACACTCCCCAACATTGCCTGATTTGCGATGCGCATAGGGGTCAGACACCTTAGCTGGGCAGCACTCCTGTGCCTGGATTAACCAGGCACTGCAGTGGAGCACGTCCCTATCAGGAAGCCAATGGCAGGGACATCATTAAAGGAATGGCAAGAGGGGCTTTTGGGGGGGGCGGGGGCTTACCCTGCTAGCAAGAAACTTGTGAGTACTCTGCTGGGGGAGGAGTCTGCCCTGTTGGTGGGGCAAGGAAGCACTTGCCCTGATGTAGAGGGGGTGGGGGCACTTGCTCTTCTGGTGGGAAGTAGGGGGGGGTGGGCTTACTCTGCTGGCAGGGAGGGAACAATTGCCTTCATGTGGAAGGGTTGGGGAAGTTTGCCAGTACTGGGCTTCTCTTACCAGAGAAGAGCAACTGGGATGGCTAGGAAGCAGACCCGGGCAGCTCACTCCTGACATCCGTTCATTTGTGAGGCAGGCCCCACCCCCTCAAAGCCTGCTTGCATTCTAGCCAGGTCTGCTTCTGAGCCTCCCAGTTGTTCTTCTGAACACTGGTAAGACTCGCCTTGGATCCTGCTCCCATGCCCTCTATCGTGCCCCCCACCCCCAGGATAGCAACCATCCCTCCCCTGATGATTCCTGACCTGTCTCCTGGGTGTTCATTACAGCTTGTAACTACTGTAGCTGAGGCAGCCTGTAAGGTGGATTTGGCACATTTTGTGCCAGACCACACTTGCTCATACCTCCAGCACAAATCCTACCCTAGCTGGATCACGACCAGAATCTCTCTCTATTTGTGCTAGGTCTGCATAGAGGAAAATCACTGTGTAAATGCTATGCATGCTCAGACTGCCGTACTAGAGAAAGTTAAATACTACATTTGTTGGTTTAAATCAAACATTATTTAAAAAATAACTTTCCCCTACATTTCCCTTAGCAGACAGTTGGATTTAATCAAAACCAAGCAAGTACAATACCCATTTAACATAATTGCTGGTATCAACAGTAGTTGAAGTTTCCAGCTACAACAGAGTAAGTTCTGAAATGTGAAACAGATTATTGACATTCCTAGCTAGCATGTGTCCTAAAATGAGGCTGAGCATTCAGATTGATATCTACTTTAACAAGTTATTAATATGGTGACAACAATTTTGTTAGGGTAAATTATACACTTGGTAATAGGATAATTTGATTATTTTAGTCTGCAGTTATTTCTCTGGGGGGAAAAACAGCTTGGAATATATCTGTATGCTTTAAAATATACAAGAATTGTAAGTAGATTCACAAACAGGTACCATTTATTTATATAATAAACGGGAAGGGTGGGTTTGCACTTTAAGAGTGCCTGTGACTTAATATTAAGAGAAATACATTATACTTATAATGTATTTTTCCAGCATTACAAAAGAATAAAACTGAAGAGTTATTGTGGTTTTTTATGCCATGCATGTTTAAATTGGGTCCTCCAAAAACAGGTTAATAAGGATTGAACTAAAATAGTTTCTAAAAACTAACATTAAACTTCATGTTCAATTTTTTACATTAACGTAATTACAACATGCTACCAAACAACTATGGCTAACTAAACTGGTATAGAAGATGTCAAAAAAGACAAAGAAAACTTCTTTTCAACTCTGTCAAACTAGATGCTTATATAAGCACTATGATATGTTTCAATACAAGACAAATGACATGATAATCTACAGTCCCCTTATTGAAAAGCTATAACCCAATGTAAGTTGTACAGTGGGGAATGGAGTTTAAAAATCTCCACAAAGGATACCAATAATAAATTAAAATGACTACTGCTTTCATGAACCAAGAAATATCGAAGTGATATCTAGTAAATGAGAACCTACTAGTTACCAGAAGCCGCAACTCTCTTCCCCCCCCCCTTTAAAAAAATAGTAACTTTTTCCAGTTCTCAGAGTATATTTCTTAAGACTGAAAGAAAGGTCCAAATTTCAAAATGGTCTCTGCAAGAGGTCCATGGGGTGACCAGTCTCACGCAGTCAAACACACCTTGAAATCACATATTCACTTGTTATGGATAGTCTCATAAGTCACTTTATGTTACTTTATTAGTCCATGCAAAATAGTTTCTATGGAGCAGCTGGCTATAATGAAATTCTGTTGGGCAATGTATCCACTCCAGTGGCTGACATAGGACACAGCAAACATTTCATGGAGCCAAAGGGCTCATACACTTAAGTTAGGGTTTTTACAGTGATGCTTATCACTTAATTATGAAGACCTACCATATATGCAAAAGACTCTAGTGGACTTCATGACATCACTGGCTCTTCTCCCTTCTCAGAAATGTAACTCTACTTGCAATAGATTTTTTATTATTATTATTAATAATAATAAAAAGAATGAATGAGTTTTAAAAAGACATAGCATCTTGAGAAGAGGGTGAGGAGCACACAAGTTCAAGCTCTAATCAGTTGCCAGTGCAGTTATTCTGCTAGATCTGTGAGTTCTGGCACCTGGGAAGAACATCTGAAAACTATTTTTCCACCTGTGGTCTACTACCCCAGGGTCAGACAGAATCTATAGACTACCACCAGATCTGGCTCCTACCGTCAAGCTGCCCAACAATGGAAGTGAATGGAAGTGA
>QEPC01014630.1:4182239-4193118 GCA_003113815.1 Sphenodon punctatus
GGGGGGGGGGGGGGGAGGGTCTTTTCCCCCTGCATTATTGTATTTTTAACTGTTTAAAACTGTTCTATTGTTTTATTGATGCTGTTCGCCTCCCCGGGCTGCCCTATGGGCAGGATACAAATTTTTAATAAATAAAATAAATAAATATATGTCAACAGAACATAATATTACAGAGCACAAACTTTAGGGTCACTTACTGACAATCTGCACCCATCAATATATATTATAGTGCAAGCTTACAGAGAGGGTATAGAGAGATTCTGCGCTTGTATGTACGGTACCTATCAAATACATAACATTAAATTAAAGCTATGACATTACTTACCTAAAATGATTGACCACACTTGTTTTACTAAGAAATGAAAGCACGAATGATCCTGGCCTTCGATCACTCTCTCGAATAAGGTAACTACCAGGCTTCCCTGCTTGCCGAAGACGTTCTTCTGCAATTGTTCTGTCAAGTTTTCCATGATACCATCTGAAAAGAGACCATAAAATAAATCAGTGGCTACAAACTAAGGCATCAGCAATTTTGAAGTGAAGTCACAACAAGAATAGTGAGGTGGTGCAAGAGATATAGGCTGCTTACCCACATTCCACAATCTCACTTTAATTTGTATCTTACATGAGATTTTGTAACGTGTGCAGGCACCCTTTCACGTCCAGCATTGAAATTAATGTGATTTTCATTGCGGATTTCAGGACTAGGAAATCCATCTCTGACACCAACATGAGTTCTCTTTAACGTCCGTTTAGAACATGTGCAAGCATGCTAAAGAAACTCACCGTGAAATTTAAATGTGCATTGCCTCACAGAAATCTCAGTGTCAGCTATCCTCTCCCCACCTCTCCTCCCATGGGGGGGGTGGGGTGGTGTGGGGGGATGGAGGGGGTGTCTTTTCCTTGCAATCCTTTCGGGGGGGAGATCAGGGCATGGGAATGAGGAAAAAGGGGCTTGGTTTGGGAGGGAGTGGGTCTTGCCAGTTGGTCAGTGGGGGCGGGAGGCAGTGAGTCGGAGAACGCAGCCACCTCCTTCTTCTCCCCGCAAAGGCAGTAGCATCAAATGCAGCAGTTGTGCGGCGAGAGAGGGAGGGTAATGAAATTACCCAGTAGATTGGGTAACACGGGCGTGGATGCGTTAAATACAATAACTGATCCATCACAACCATGGCCGGGAGAGAAAAAAAATGCAAGTAACAAAACATGGGAATACAGCCCAACAGGAATCTCCCATTATTGCTGATTTCATGTTAGTTTTAATCTAACATGAAAATCAGCATGTAGGGCAAGTAGCCTCAGTATAACATTTAAACTGAGCTCTGTCACTTGTAAAAGCTTGTCTGAGACAAACATTTAGTTGAGACTGCTATTTATGGAGACTTATGTCTACAATTATCTTCAGTTTGAAAGAAAATTAACTGAAATTAGAGTAAGTAGATATTTTTAAATGGTGAATTCATGCATCAGCATGAATTCATTTGCAGCAGAGTGGTGGTGGTTTTTGGTGTGTGTTTTTTTCATTTTGAAAGAACTGTTTTTCTGACATGAATTGATGCATTAATTTGTCCCAATTTATACTGTCTCAAACCCTGTTGAAAATTAACTTTGTTAAAATATGCTGAGCCACAAAACTGAAGGAAGGGCAGAAAATTGGTGTTCATAAACTGAATTTTTGGTCCAGTCCCACTGATAGGTCTAGCAACTGAGTCGAAGGAGAGATTCTCCCATTTCAGCCATTCAGTACTGCCACAATCATCCCTCAAGACTGCAATTCTATGTTGTGTCATGAGAAACATGATCCAAAATCTCAGTTATACTATTAACAATAATGGATTATGTTTCTGAAATTGGAAATCTTTTCACCATTTCTCCTTCCTTCCAATTTAAGATACCTGCAGAAAACATATGGACCTGGGCTTTTTTCACTTTATGATGTAGAAAAGGCCTAAAAGTAGTTTGTTTATTAACATGAGACTAGCCATCTACATTTAGAGTTTAACTTGGAAGACTACGTTTACAAGAGTATTTCTAAACTGCTTCCATCAGTTTGATATGTATAGTTACATTACTTGCTGAATCTGAATTGCTCTAATAGTATGTTCTGGCAAATAATATATAGATTATTTTTTTAAAAACAGCAACAAAAAACTACATAAGTGACTGGAAAGTGACACAGGCCATTGCAGTAATCTGTGGATATGGCTGAGAACAGTGCAGTGAATATCCTCAGGAAACCCCTGCTGATAACACACATCTTCACAAAACAGGATATACACAACAAACCTCTAAAATATCATTATAGCAAGGAAAATGCTTTGGAGAAAGCTTAGTTTTAATACTAAATAGCACTTCCCCATGTGGAATGTATACAAAAGCAGAATTGTCTTTGAAGTTTCTCATAAATCAGTAGGTCTTAAGAGTTTTAAACATCAGCTTCCCCTTGTATCTCAATTTGTTAGATGAACTAGCTTTATAACTCCTCACATTTTTCTCGTCAAGAGTTAATCTAACTACCAAGAACTAGACGTTATAAGCAAGACATCCCAGTTAATCAAAACCTCCTTTAATTGTTCCCTTAATTTTCCCAAAAGGGGCAAATTTCATTTTTATGCCTTTTATATATAAGCAGATACATCTTTAACTTATTTTAGTTAAAAGGGTTCACAAAAAGAATCAGCTCAGTCCTTCCTATTTGAGATAAGTTTAAGAATGTGCTTTAATCCCATAAACATAGATGGATGAAATCCTGGTTCCGCTAAAGTCATTTAGAGTCAGAGTCAAGCCATTGTCCCACTGACCTTATGTCTCTTCATCTCAGGAAATGATGTCCAATTAAAAAAAAACCCATTTACAACCCAGCTTCCAATGCCTCTATGGAGAACGTGCTTTGCGAAGGCTGTTCTCCCACTCCAACAAAGTATGGGATAGCCAGTACAAACTAGGCCACGCTTTAAGATCAGAGCCTCAGACTCTCAGAGCTCAACTCTGAAGAGGTATATTTGTACATAGTGCTATTTATTTAATTTATATATCCTGCCCTATCCCCTGACACTCAATAAATGCATAAAATACATATTGTAAACCCCACAACACTAAAAACACACCCCTGACCCCTCAATCTATCCCTGTCCATTGAATCCCTTGATAGATAAAAAGGTCTTACACTGGCTCTGGAAGAGATTCAAACTGTTGGTATATGCAACATCCACAAGTTAATAAATGCCTGCTGTATTAAGAACAGTAATTGACTATAGAGTCACCAGATGGTGCTGCTAAGTTTATGTGTACATGGAAGGGAGATGGGGTTTTACAGTTGAATTCCTTTGTGTAACCACTCCTCCTTCCCTTCTCTCTCATTGTCTCAGTCTCCATTTTGTCTTACTACTAGTTAGATGTAACTAAGGATCTGTGCCTGAGAAAGCTTAACTAAAAGTTCTGTTTTTAAACCTTCAGCTGCATTTGTCCTTACTGATTGCGAATCAGTTATTACTCTGCAACACAAACTAGGGCTCAGGCGAGTCCCCCCAAGGGAAGGCAGCTCCAAAGATGTGGAACTCCCAAAGTCTAAATTGTACAAAATAAGGCCAATGGTGGAACCTGCAAGAGGGCACTCTCAGAAGAACTTAAGGGCCACAAAGGGACATAAGGAGAAAGGCAGTCCTTCAGATACACAAGGCCCAAGCCATTTAGGGCTTTAAAGGTCAAAAGCAGCACCCTGAATTGTGCCCAGAATGCTATAGGCAGCCAGCGCAGTGCAGACTCCTGGTGTAACCCACCCCCATCAAGAGGTGGGCCATCACATTCTGCACCAGCAATAACCCCCAAACAGTCTTCAAGGGCAGCCCCACGTAGAGCGCACTGCAGTAATCCAGCCTTAGGGTAACAAAATCATGGACAGTGACCAAATCCACATTGGAAAGAAAGAGAAGCAGTCTTCTCATCAGATGGTGTTGGCGAAAGGCCACAGCCACAACCTGAGTAGAAAAGGGAGGCTGGACCCCCATCAATGATGGGAGTCCCAATCGAACCACCAGGCCACAGGGCCAGCCAACCATTATCACCTCAGTCTTGTCTGATTCAGCTTCAGATGGCTCACCCGTATCCAGTCCTAAATAGCATCCAGGCATTGGGCAAGCACCAAGACTGCAGGGCCTGGGCCAGATGAAAAGGATAAGTGGATTTGGGTCTCATGCGTGTACTGAAGACAGCGCACCCCAAGTCTACACACAATCACAGGGGTCTTAGCTACACATTGAGCGGGGGGAGGATAGAACCCTGCAGAACCCCACAAGAGAGGGTGCAGGGATAAAAAAAAATCATCGCCACCTGCTGAAACCTCCCCGACAGGAATGAACAGAACCATTCTAGAGCCATCCCGCAAACCCCTGCCAGGTCCTGCAGCCATGTCAATAATGCCTCATGGTCCATTGTATCAAGGCCACTGAAAGATCTAAAAGGATCAACAGGGTAAAATTTCCCCTGTCAATATCTTCGCGATGATCGTCAACCAGACACTATGCACTGGGAAAAGTACCACTATTTTCAATTCGCTGAAGCATTGAACACACAAGCATCAGTATTATTTATATACATGATTAATGCTACACAGTCAATGAAGTTGTTAGTTGTACATAAAGTTTACATGTATACAAGCCTTTGTTTAACGTATTTGATGAGCAGACATATAAAAACCACCTCAGAAGTTAAAAGGTGTTTGCCTTGTATATACACAAAGCCGCTATTAACTCATTGAAGCCTGATGAGGGCTTACTGTTTCTGCATACTGATTGAAGTTATTGTAATATATTATAAATTTAGGCCTAGCTCACCATGGAAAGTATTAAAGTAGGATAATATTTTAAAACGTATGTTTAATACAAATCTGTTTTTTTTAAAAAACAATTAAAACTCAATCTTGCTAACTGAAATCCACGTATATTATTGTTTAACCCTGTCAAATGTTTGGTCTCAAAGACATTATGCAGCAATGAGTTCCACATGCTGATTATTCACTGACTGAAAAAGTATCTACTATTATCAGTTTAAAATTACTGCTATTCAATTTTATTTCGTCTACTTCCCAACATAAAGCAATACCCCAGACTGATGGACATTTTAAATGTATGCAGTAATGAGGGAAATAGAATGGTGAAGTACAGGGATGGGCAAAGTTCCCAACCCTACGAGCCACATACCAAAATTTCCATATGGCCAAGAGCCACATAAGGAACACGTGTATGCCGCTTTAAACTATCTGCCAGGCTGAAACTCTCCACTCTGACTCTCGCCTTGATTCCACCAGCCAGTTACAATGGTCTTCCGTCCTGGCTACTGAGATTTTGAGAAATACCTGCGATTCAGCAGCTGGAACTTGGGTCCAATGAAGTAAGACCCAGGACCATTAAGGCAGCATGGAGTCAGGGACTTGCCCTGGTTGAGACCTGCACTTGAACTGCTTGAGAGCTGCATGTGGATCCCAAGCCACAGTCTGCCCACGCCTGGTATAGTACAACAAAAAATTACCAAAGAGATTAGCATTTTGTGTAGAATGTTTCTTAATCAGCCAGAGCAGGAGTTCCTTAGGATGATGTGGAGGTCGTCACTGAGTGTTTTAAAACAGGAAGGTGGCTGACTTTAGCAAGCTTTACTCCGTGGGCCACCATCACAATAGAAAACCCCCTTCATCTTTGTATGGGCTGGATTCCAACCAGGCCTGGCTGCTAGCTCAGGCTGTGACTTGTGGATATCCACAAATCTCATCCCTGACTAGCCACCACCACAGTTGGAATCTCAGTGCCTGACCAGGAGTAAAACAGGCTTTCACATTTGAAAACCCGCTTTACTCACCGCAGTCCAGAGTGGCTGGGGGCCAGATGCCACAGCAGCCCTCATTGGCTGCTATAGCCGCCTGGTCAGGTAGGGGGCCGGCCGCTGGGTGCAGCGTGCGGTGGGGGTGGGCCTGGGCAGACACACGTCCACCTAGCTCCCCACTCTCCCCAGAAGCCAGGCCCCCATCGCAATATCTTGGGGGCCTGGCCACATCCCAGCCGCAGTCACAGACCCACTCTGGATCGGGTAAATGCGTCGACAGCACATTTGCAAACACCCACTGTCAGTGCAACATAGAGTGTGGGCACATTAGAGTACAGTTAAGATGTCTCAAGTTGGTACTTTCAGGATCTTTAGACTTTGCATTGAGTGTGTTACACCGTCACTCAGTATCAAGTTTTTTTAAAAAAATTCTAGGTTATTTAAACAGCTGCAAGTCCAGGAGGCTGAGCCTGAGTATATTCCGGAAGCAGTTAAAACCTTTCTTTTTGGCGAAGTGTTTGGCAGGCAGGGATAAGGGTTGGAGTGGGTGGGTTTAGGACCAGGGGTGGGTTGTTTTTTTTAACAGATTTTAATGTGTGTTTTTAATATTGTAAACCGTACTGGGAAGGGAAGGATAGAAATTTTTAAATAAGTAAATAGTTTAAATCTAAACTTTATAAAGAACAGCAGCAGAAATGAGGAAGATAGTAAAAGTTGAAAATCAAACTAAAAAAATCAAAATCCTTAATTTGCTATGAAGGTTACCGAAAGACAGGTCAAGTAAAGGCACATATTCTTTTAAATGAGGGAAAGGAAGTAATTAAGCAGCAAGCTTCTTGAAATCAGTTCTTGCCAAGCAGGTATCCCACATAAAAGAACAAAATATTAGACTATAAATCAGAAGGTGATCAGTATGGCTAAGAAGAAGGTTGAAGGACTGATAGCCCAAAATGTATTTTAAAAATATGTCTTAATTTTTGCTGTTTATGCTGTTTACACCTTTTCTCCATTTGGAAAAGATAGAGAAATGTTTACTTGCTTTTGTATATTAGTGCAATAATGTAATATTTAGGTTCAAACATTCTAGAATGCTTGCAATCCAAAGGGTGTTCTATTTTTTAAAATGACAAAACGACTACTACACTTCATGCTAGTTTTTAAAAGGTTTATTCTTAATCCAAACTAACTGTGGACTTCAACTTGCATGATTTTCCCCTTTAAGATTATTAATGTATACTAGAAGCAGTGACGCAATACATAGAGTAAAGAAAATCTAACTTTACTTTTCGCAACAAGTTATACGCTATACGTATGTGTAAACATGGAATTAAGGTAAAATTTAACTTAGGCTGCATTCGCATCTGCGGCAGCGGTGGCAGCAGAGGGGGGGGCGAGGGAAGACGTGGCAGTGTGGAGGAGCCGGCTAACAGGAAAAGAGGCGGTGCGGACAGAGATCTGCTGCGGCTTCTCTCGCGCATGTCAGGGCGCAAAATCCTGCCCTGACATGCGTGAGAGAAGCCACCGCAGATCCCCGTTCGCACTGGCTCTTTTCCTATTAGCCAGTTCCTCTGCGCCGCCATGTCTTCCCTCGCTCCTCCCTCAGCCGCCACCGCCGCCGCAGATGGGAACGCAGCCATAGACTGGTTTTAGTCAACAAATCCATTGACTTGTTCTAGCATGTTAGCTTGCTTGAAATAGCTGGTCATGTGATTTATCAGTTCCTATTCTTAGATGTTTTCATTATTCATAGCATAAAGCATGCTTAACACAAAATTTGAGAATGAAGTGAGCTAGGTTAAACTAATCCACATAACAAAATCAAAAAAGCCTGAAGCAAAATTGTCAAAGGTCATTCAGTAAAGAGTTCCTAATTTCATGTTTAAATTGTGCTCTGTAGGTAGGATGTAAATTTAGAACTTCATATTCCCCTACATCCACATTGATTTTCTGCTGCTATCACTTCAAGTTTTCAAAAAATAGACGGGGGATAAACTTTTAGTGTTTACTTTGTACTTTATTTGTTGCATTTAACATGCAATGGAAAAAATAAGGCCACTTCTAGGTTCAGTCCTCATTCCATTAAAGAGGAAGAAGATGGGGAAACTTTCTTTCCATTCCCTGGCTACCTTTCACAGTTCTTCCCACCATTACTGTTGCTGCCCTGTGCTGCCTGCTGCTTGCAGGGGGCTGGGAGCCAGGAGGGCTCACCCCATTTCACACACACACACACACACACACACACACACACCCCCCATTCTCTGAGAAGTTGGGCCAGGCTGTGCTGAGGACCGTTCCATCAGGCACGGGGGGTAAGGAATCTTCCTGGGCCCAGCTGACAGTGCTTTCTCCTCCTTCCTATGACAGGGAGAGGGGGCGGGGCCAGGGATCCCTCCCTGCGCTTCCGCCCTGGGGGAAGAGTCAAAGGCGGTGGGTCTTTTAACAGCACTGCAGGCGCACGCTGAAGGACTGCTGCTAAAAGGCCTTTTGGCGGAGACCGGGAGGACAGATGGGGGATGGTTGGAGAAGATATCGTGTTGGGGGGGTATGCAGCTGTGGGGCTTTTAGGGGGGAGCTTTTAGTCAGGGTGGTTATAGGCTTGGGGGTGGATGGTTTGTAGTATGTTGTTTTGTTGGAGGGTTGAGAGATGTTTTCCACCCCCAGTGAGAGGGAGGGATGGAAGGGACTGGGTTAGGGAGGGCGGGGTTTTTCCCTCCTTGTCTTTGGGGGGGGTTGACTTGCCTTGGGAGGGTGGGGATTGCCCCCATGAGAGGGGGGTTGGGGGTCCTTCTCACCTTCCTGGCAGAGCAGCCTCCTGGGGGGGGTTCTGAAGAGTGGATTGGGGTCATTCTGGGTAGAGGGAATTATGGTCCATTTGGGAAACTGGTTAAAGCTGTGAGAAAACAGATGTTTGGTGTCGGCCCCTCTCACTAGCCCCCAGGCAGGTAGCGAGGTGGTTGTTGGTTGGAGGGCCCCTGGCTCCTGGTTTGATGCTGTTTAACGCAAGGTCGGTTGTAAATAAGTCAACAACGGTCTAGGAATTAATTCTAGATCAGGCAGCCGACCTTGTGTGCATTATGGAGGCCTGGCTCGACACTGAGTCAGGGCCTATCTTGGCTGACCTTGTTCCAGTTGGGTACTCTGTGCAGCACGAGCCTCGGTCAGAGGGGCTGGGGGGAGGGGCAGTGTAGCCATAGTTTTTAAGGACACATGGTCTGTGAGGAGGTATCTTGTTCAAACTATTCCAAGTACTGAGGGCCTCCATCTGGTGGTTGATTTGGCTGGAAACAGATTAGGGCTGCTGCTTGTATACCACGCACCTACCCATACAGCAGCATCCCTGCATGCTCTTGCAGAGCTGGTATCAGAAGTAGTCTTGCGGTCCCCAACAGCAATTGTTCTGGGGGACTTCATTCAATATTCATGCCAATGCCAGCCTTGGGGGAGCAGAGCATGAGTTCATGGCCACCATGGGGCTCTCTCCGTTGGTTGTTGGCCCGACTCATGATGGAGGTCATACCATGATGGAGGTCGACCTGATTTTTTGAACTGGCCTCGAGGCAGTGGGGAAGGTGTCAGCTGTGCCCTTGTCATGAATGGACTATTACCTCCTTCAGGCCTGTCTCCTAGCACACGTTTTCCCCTGGAAAGGTGCAGGACCAATTCAGTTGGTTCTCCCCCGGAGACTTATGGAACCTGAAGGGGTCCAGAATCCTCTAGGGGAGCTGCCTCTGATCTCAACGACCGTTCGCTCGATGACCTCGTGGCTTTTTGGAACACCTTGCTAAATGAGGTCATCAACTGAACGGCTCCTAGGTGTTCACTCCCTGATCGCCGACACCGCAGGTTTCCCTGGTTTATGAAGGATCTGCCGAGGATGATATGAGAAGGGCAGTGGTTACAGCAATGGTGGCATCGTTATTGTGCTGAAGCCAACCGACTGACATAGAATCAGTTTATGTACCTATGCCATGATTGTGCAAGCAACAAAGAAAAGGTTCTTTGCTGCACGCACAGCATCCGCAAAGTTGCGTCCAGCTGAGCGTTTCCAGGTGGTGAGGGGGCTGGTCAGTCCAGCCCTCCACCTGAAACTAGATTTCTCCAGTGCTCACTGTGACACTTTTGTCAAATTTTTTGTGGATAAATTTGCCCAAATTCACCATGACTTCGATGCCACATTTGTGGCAATGGGAGAACCAGAGGTAATGGAGGCCCCACCTTGTCCTATTTTGTGGGATCAGTTTCAGTGGATATCATCTGCTGATGCAGCGGATGTTTTGGGGTGGTCAGGGCCACCTTTTGTGAATTAGATCTATGTCCATCCTGGCTGGTAAAGGTCAGCCGGGAGACTTGGGGCCGTTGGTGGCTGGGGCGGTCAATGCTTCCCTTGGGGATGACAGGGTGCTGGACTGCCTCAAGGAGGCAGTGGTGTGGCCTCTGCTTAAAAAAACATCATTAGACTTGGACTCCCTGACCAGTTACGGGCCGGTCTCTAAACTTCCCTTTTTAGGGAAGGCTGTGGAACGGGTTGTGACTTGGCAGTTTCAGGGGTATCTGAAATGTGTCAGTTTTCTGGATCCCTCGCCGTCTGGCTTTCGTCCGGGTTTCGGCACTGGCACTGACACTGCACTTGTGGCCTTGGTCGATGACCTTTGCCATGAGTTGGATCAGGGTTGTTCGACCCTGTTAGATCTTTCAGCTGCGTTTGATACCATTGATCATGAGGTGTTGGTGACTCGCTTGCAGGACCGAGCCTGGGTGGGCGGAACTGTTCTTGAATGGTTCCACTCTTTCCTGGCTGGGAGAACTCAGCGTGTGGTGCTGGGGGATTGTTCATCTTCTCCCCTGGACTCCCGCAATGTCCCGCAGCTCGCCGCCCTGAGCTGCCTTTGGGCAGGAGGGGCGGGATATTATTATTATTATTATTATTATTATTAACAAACATTTATATAGCGCCAGCAGTGTACCTGGCACTTTACAAAGTAATAAAATTGACACGGTCCCTGCCCCTAGGGCTTACAATCTGAGAGACAGGAGCTGGGGGAGAGACTTAGGAAGGGGAACAGAGGGA
>QEPC01014630.1:4193218-4209090 GCA_003113815.1 Sphenodon punctatus
GAGAGACTGAGGGCTGAGATGGGTCATCAACATGAATGTTGAAGTCACCAAGGATGAGAGTGGGGATATCAACAGAGAGGAAGAAAGTGAGCCAGGACTCAAAGTCCTGGATATAAGTTTTAAATAAATAAATAATGTTCTATTCTGTTCCCTCTCCTGTTCAACGTGTATATGCAGCCATTGGACAAGGTCATTTGAGGGTTTGGTGTGCAGTGCCATCAGTATGCTGATGACACCCAACTTTACCTGTCCTTTTCAACTGATCCAGACCCAGCAGTCTCAGTGCTTACCCAGTGTCTGGTGGCTGTAGGGAACTGGATGAGGGCGAATTGTCTGAAACTGAATCCTGACAAGACGGAGGTGATGCTGGTGGGTAGAGCCGAGCGAATGGTGGCACCTGTTATTGACTAGGTCTGTCCTCCTTTGGCTCCTCAGATCTGTAGTCTGGGGGTGCTCCTTGATTCACGGCTCCGCCTGGATGTCCAGGTGGAGGTCGTGGTGAGAGGAGCATTTCGCCAATTACATCTGGTGTGACAGCTTTGGCTGTATGTCTCTGACCTGGCCACCATCATCCATGCCTTCATCACCTCAAGACTGGACTACTGAAATGCACTCTATAGAGGGCTACCTTTGGTGATGGTCCGGAGACTGCAGCTGGTGCAGAATGTGGCAGCTATCTTGTGACAGGAACGGGGTGCCAAGAGCACATTACAATACTGCTTCACTCTCTGCACTGGCTGCCTATAAGTGTACCGGGCTCAATTCGAAGTGTTGGTTTTGACTTATAAAGCCCTAAACGGTCTAGGACCCGCATACCCGTGAGACTGGTTCAGTCCCCGGGTCCTGGACCAGCCCCTGTGGTTGGCCAGAGATTCCTCACTCTGAGTCCCCCGGGTGACAACGATGAAGGGGGCATTCTCAGTGGCTGCACCACAGCTGTGGAACTCCCTCCCAACGGAAGTCCATCTGGCTCTGGACCTCCCCTCTTTCCGAAGACAGTGTAAGACCTGGCTTTCCCGCCAGGCACGTGGTGAGACGGACAGGTGAGGGGTGGGGGATTTGTGGTTCTGCCTATGTTCTGTAGTTTTAAATTATATTTTTATATTGTATTTTTTATTATGCGTGTTTTGATTGTATTTTATCATGTTGTGAGCTGCCCTGAGCTACTGTGGCAGGAGGGGGCAGCAACGAAATCCAAATAAATAAATAAATAAATGTCTCTCTCTAATAAGATGAGGGCTGCACTCAAAGTTAATGGGAATTTGGCCACTGGATTCAATGGAGTTTAGGTTATATATTTTGTATCTCCTCTATTTTCCTCTATACATCTCCTTCCCTACATTATTATTAGCAAGCAGTACCTAGCACTTTACAAAATAATGGAATAGACACGGTCCCTGCCTTAGGGCTTACAATCTGAGAGACGGGGAGAGACGAAGGAAGGGGAATAGAGGGAGAGACAAAGAGTGTAACATTCACGAAGATGTGAGATCCCAGGTGCCCATGCTTGGCTTGGTTACATCAAGAATGATAGCTAGTTGGTCAGTGAGGTGAGGATACGAGTACACCGACCTCAGGTAACAGATTGTACTGGATGGTAGGTATCAGCAGGAGTTAGGTTGGGGAGCGAGGAGTTAAGAAGGGCAGAGCGGAAGAGGTGGATCTTGAAGAGAGATCTGAAGGTACAAAGGGAGGTGAAGCAGATGTGGGCAGGGAGAGAGTTCCAGGCGTGGGTGACAGCTAGGGAGAAGGGATGAAGACAGTTAGGGGAGCAGGGCAGGCACGGGAGAGTAAGAGAGGGGACAGAGGAGGAGCAGAGTTCACGGACTGGCGTACGGAGGGAAATTAGCGCAGAGAGGAAGGGGGAGCAAGGTTGTGAAGAGCTTTATAGGTGAAGACTAGGAGCTTGTGCAGGATTTGTTCAGGAAGGGGGAGCCAGTGAAGAGAGGAGAGGAGGGGCTGCACGTGGTCTAAGCGATGGGCAAGGTGGATGACCCTGGCAACAGAGTTTTGGATGGAGATAAGGGGAGAAAGGTAAGAGCGTGGGAGGCCAGTGAGAAGGAGGTTACAGTAATCGAGGCAAGAGATGACCAGGGCATGAACAAGGGTTTTGGCAGAGGAGACCGAGATAAAAGGGCAAATCTTAGCAATATTATGGAGGGAGAAGCGACAGGATTTGGCAACAGAGTCGATGTAGGGTTTAAAAAGAAAGGGGTGTGTCAAACATGAAGCCTAAGCTATGGGCTTGGGGGACAGGAAGGATGGTGACCCCGTTGATAAAAATCGACAGGGAAGAGGAAGGATGAAAGGATAAGGAGTTCAGTTTTAGCCATGTTGAGTCTGAGTTGACATTGAGACATCCAGGTAGAGATATCAGAGAGACAGCTGGTGAGGCGAGCTTGAACAGATGGAGAGAGGGGGAGTAGAGAGAGAGAGAGAGAGAGAGAGAGTAGAGTGTCATCAGCGTAGAGGTGATATTGGAAGCCATGGGAGGCAATGAGTTTGCCTAGGGACAGGGTGCAGTTTAGATAGAGAAGAGGAGAGGGCCAAGGACAGAGACTTGGGGAACACCAACTGAGAGGGGAAGGGAGGAGGAGGTGGAGTTGGCAAGAGACACATTGAAGGAGCGGTAAGAGAGGTAGGAGGAGAACCAGTGGAGGACGGAGCCTTGGAAGCCAAGGGAGTGAAGTGAGTCCAGCAAGAGTGAATGGTCAACAGTATCAAAGGCAGCAGAGAGGTCAAGGAGGACAAGAATGGAGTAGAGGCGATTAGGTTTAGCCACAAGAAGATACATTATGGTTGTTTTCACACAAGACACTCTCCACCCATTACCCAACCACCTTCCACCCACTATACATGTTGCAGGGCTGCAGTGTTGCCCTATGGGTACCCTGTAACATGTATAGTGGGTGAGTGGAGAGTGTCTTGTGTGAAAGTGCCCCATCTCCAGATTCACCCCACCCAGGAACTTCAGACCCCTGCGAGCTGACTCATTAAAACGGGCAAGGGCAAAAGAGTTTACACTTATGAATCAATCATTAGGAACATTTTGAGGCTCAGTCACACTGTCAATAGGCCTACTGGCTTCAAGTCCGTCTTTGCAGGACTGGGGCCTCAAACCTGAAAAATATTCACCAATGCAGAATGCACTAATCAACAAGACCACCGACAAGTTGGTATATTACAAGCTACGTTTTTTACAAAATTGAACTCCAAACAAGTACCAATGGCTGTGACCCTCAGCTATTTAAATTAACTTATTTATCTACCTCAATAAATTAAACATCACGCCACCCATTTTTTTAACACTTTAAAAACGGAATAAATGCTGATATTTACTTCTCCTCCACCCTCAGTATATGCCAGAACATTTGATTTCTCTTGTACAGAAAAGGTGTCATAGTTATTTTTGCATTCAGTTTAGCAGGATTACTTTTAGTTCCTTGTATTATGCATAGTTCAACCTGCATAAAGTAATTTAGTATTTAACATTTAAAATTATCCAAAACAGAAACCAAGATGAACACAAAAGTACTATTCGAGGAGAACTTGCTAAAAGCATAACAAGCTAATGATCTAATAAGCAAAACAAATTCTACATGTACAAATATTGCTAAATTAATATTACATTCAGGGACCCATGCAGTGAACATGGGCTCCTGATTACACAAATATATAAATGTGTCTAGCTTTACCTTGTCTATCTTCCTGGTTTGCAAGAGACCCCAAACTTATTACCAAATGTACTGGAGAGCCCTGCACACACGCAGTGCTGAATTTCAGCCCTGTAGCTCTGCCTCAGCGCTGTAGATGGGTACAGGGCTCTCTTATTCTCTGGTGATGGCCTTAGACACTTTGCTAACCCTGGATTTAGCATTTCACTTCATAGATGAGAAGGGCCCCTCCTATCTCTCACCCTCTCCCCAATCAGATTCTCAAGCCGGGTTTGAAGACAGGGCTCTCATACTACCTGCCTAACATCTGATGGGGATGGAGGGAATAGGAGAGCCCCTTCCTTCTGTACCACCAAGCCTGACCTTGCACTCTGTGCTACAGAAGGGACCCTTCGACAACTCCCTGGCTCAAATGGCTAGTAGAGAGAGCTCCCCCATCCTTACTGGTGAATAGGCTTTCATGTCCAACCAGTAGTGGGGGCAGTTTCATCAGTGAAATTCGAAAAGATTCATAAGGAAGAGAGAAGGGGTGTTTTCACACAAGATGGGAGCACCCCAGAGCTGCTCCATGGGGAGCAGACACACACAGCAGCACACACACACACTGAAAGCATGGGGAGCTCAACAAACAGGAAGCCCCCTGCCCGCATTTTCATGCACTTGCAGAAGCCTTTTGTGGCTGCCTGGGGGGGCAGGGGATTGCTAGCGATCCGGTCGTTTCTGGGGCTGGTGGCACAGCCAGTTGTCAGAAGCCCCCAAGGAAAGGGAAATCACTAGATCTTTCCCTTTCACACACCCCAAGGCCACCTCTCAGCTGAGCAGGGCACAATTGGTGCTTCCCTCCCCCTGGAGCTCTCAACGGAGTGGGGTGCAATCAGCACTGGCTTGGATGGAACAGGGGTCACAGCCAGGGAAGGCTTCTTCCCTGGCCGTGACCACCCTCACCCCCCTTTCCATGCTTGCTGCTTTCCTGGCAGGAATCAGAGGCAGTGTTCCGATCCCCTGGAGGAGCTGCACCCTTCCTTGGCTCCCTGCTCCTCTCCTTTCCCACCAAGAAAGGAGTGCAGTGGGCATGGAAAGGGGGGTGTCACAACCAGGGGAGAAGCCTTCCCTGGCTGTGACCTCCTGTTATATCAGAACCAGCATGGGTTACACCCCTCTCAACTGAGAGGTGGCCCCAGGGGAGGGGAGCACAGGTTGCACCCTGCTCAAACTGAGAGGCAGCTGGGAGAGGGGAGCACAGATCACATTCCACTCAGCTGAGAAGTGGTCCAGGGGGAGGGCAGGGAGAAGAGAGCTAGTCATCTCCCTTCCCCTGAGGCCTTACAGCTGAGATAGGCATGATCTGCGCTCTCCCTCTCCCGAGCACCTCTCAGCTGAGAGGGGCATGTTAGCTGGACCTCTATGGTGCTGGTGGACCTGGATGAGCGCAGCAGCTGCACATGCCCCCACACATGGTAGTCAATCCCATGGGCAGCTGTTGTCCTGGTTTTGCCTGGCTCTGTCCACATGGCATGCACCACATATCCTGTATCAACGCTATGTGGAGCTGCCCTGGGTTGAACATCTAGCGGGCGCCTTTCAGATGGGCAGGTGGCTCTGGGGCTGATGGGGGCAACTGTGAGGCAACATATTGTCTTTTAACACCCAACAACTCATTCCCAAGGCAAGGCAAAAAGAAGAATCCCGTTATTGGGAAGGAATCTTCTTTTCTCCCTCATTAACTACTTTTGTAGAAGATTTTATTGCTTGCTAATTCTCCAAGAAAGTGATTGATTAATGGTTGAAGTGGAACTGAAAGACCATCCTGAAATAAGCATGGTTCAGGAATCTAGAGAGTAAGGCATTTCTAAAAGCATTAATATCCATTTCTAAAAAGGCACTTCATTTCTTTTGTGAACAGATACATGTCATCCTTGGGTCTAGCATACTATTTTTTCTGTAGTATGCTGTAGTATGCTGTTTGCATGTTTTTTCAAAACACGAGAGTCTGCTCCTACCAAATTTAATTGATATTCCTTTAAAACCAAGTGGATTCCATAAAAGCCAACTATCAGGTTGCTTTAGAACAGACTTGTTTTTGTTTGCGTTTAACCTATCTAATGAATATACCTTTTAAGAGCTTAAGGTTCTGTAGTGTGTTTCCTGATCACCTGTTTCCTGTTTGGGAATCCAAGATCATCTGGATTAATTCCGAATTTTAAACACAACACAGATGAGCAGTCACCATTTGAACGAAGCTAAAGAAAGCCTAGAAGAACACTTTGTACTGACAATGATCGCTGCCCAATCTGAACCTGAAATATTTCTTGTACATTTTCCCCAAGAACTGAAGTATGCCAGAGAACGAACACTCCCAATTAGGATTTGGGAATCTAGGTAGGGGGATAATGTTGCCTAAGAATACTATTTAAAATGCTTCTTTGGGGAATAAGAAAAGAAAAGAAAAGAAATGAAAACATTTGATCAGAAGTCTTGAGTATTCTTTTGGGTGCCATCAAAAAAAGAGAAAAGAATCAACTTCTTGCAAGGCAGACCCCAAAAGTGGAACATTAAAAGGGAAGGAAAAAAATTGGCAAGGATTTGAGTTTGTATTTAAAAAGCTCTTTTCTACAACCTTCAGTATTGGATTTATTTTTAATTCCCCAGAACAGCTAGCCAAGCTTTAAAAATATACAAAAATGTATGTGTAGTTTTGCAGAAACTGCAAGGTGTTTGCGCAAAACTCAGGATGTCAGCCATGGCCTGCTTGGATATTTTTTATTCATGTGGATTCAGGCTCTAAAACACTAATCTAAAACAACTAACTGGACAGCTTCTTAATCAAGAATTCCTAGAGTGTAAAAATTAATGCTATAGAAGAATTTTCTGTGTTCTAGACACATGATGTAAGCAGCTTGGGAGGCTCTGGTGGCCAGATCTCAACCAACATGAACAGCCATCATTTCCATTTTGTCTTCTGGAATATCAACCATCTTTATAGACCACCAAAAAAAACAGCTTGTTTCACAAATAAAAGTCACCAGACAGTCATAACCTTGTAAATAACTGGTTCATTTGAGGAAAGCTCTTCTAATTAGTACATCTCATTTATGGGATTTGTTGTCCTCAATGATAGATTTGAAGGCTTTAGAATCTCTAACACTCTCTAAATTGCTAAAACCATTGATGAACCAGGACTAGGACAAGAGTAAAAAGACCTCTAAACTCTTCTTTGCCACTTGATGCCTTGCATTTATTCCTGTCACTAACAGCTGTGGCTATGTACACCTAGAGCTATGTGCCAAGCTCTTTTCCAGAGGGTGGCACTCTATCGTTCTCCCAACCTATAGCCAAAGAGCTTGTAAGTAATTTTTTTTTTTTTCAAACACAAGAGAAATCTGAAGATACTGCATCAAGAAGGTTTCATGATCCTGAAATGCTTTTATATTATCCAGGGAGAGGACAAGAGGCAACTCTGAATTGACTGGAAATGTAAACAATGGAAGTCTCAATACCTACTGGGTCTCTCTTCTATCCTTCCTCACCCTTTGAGAGAATGCTTTCATTTTATAGCAATCAAGGGCAGAAATGCCTCTTGGAGGGAGAGGAATGGATCACATTCAAGGCCAGCTAAACATATGGCTTTTAAGGACAGAGAATGGAAACCTGACTGCTCTAATACACTAAAATCTCACTAAACTGAAGCCTTGAATTGGGAGAACCAGTGTCAGGATAAGTAGAATTGAATAGGAAAATACCTACACTCAAGTCTCTTCTTAGGGTAATGTTTTGTAACCCTAACTTATCAGACAACCAGAACCATAGCTTACAGGTACTTTAGTGACTGGATGTTGTTTTTACTCTAGTGGGGACAGAAGGAATGCTCTTAATGATTTGCATAAATATTTCTCTCTAAGCATGTGTAGGTAAAACAGGATTTGCTGTGTTGGTCCAAAATATAGGCAATAGGCTGCTTGCCCACATTACCCAATCTCATGTGTGGTTCTAACGGATGTGAGTTTGGGTAACCTTGGTAACCCCTCTTTTGCATGTAGGATGAAATTACATGTGTATTTCATCACTGATTGATAGGCTGAAAATCCAGCCCTGTCATTCACGTGAGTTTAAACATGCATGTAATTTTAACATGTGCAGGGGAATCTCACCGTAAGATAAACTTACAGTGAGATTCTCCTTTGCAGTAACTCAACCCGGGGTCAGCGGCGGTGGCAGTGACAGCAGCAGGGACTTCTCCAGCCGTCCCTCTCCATAGCTTCCTTCTTGTTGCTTTCATTCCCTTGCGATGGGGCCTTTCAGAGCAGCCACACCTGAATGATGTCATGCAGCTGCCTGGAAGGCCCCGTCAGGAAGGGGCTGCAAGCAACCAGAGGAAGCTATGGACAGAGGTGGCTGGAGAAGTCCCCACTGCCGTCACCGCTGGCGCTACTGTCCCTGGATGAGTTACTGGGCTGGAGGGAGCAGGGAGTTAGTGAGCTGGGGGAAGGTGGGAGGGGAAGGGCTTTTCCTGGCACACCCACCCAGCCCAGTTCAATGGGGGTGAAGGAGGTAACGTGGGCATGGATCTGTTATTTTCGATAACGGATTCATGCCCCAGATAAAAAGTTAATGGGGCCATATAGCCCACTACAAAACTCAGGTGTAGAATATTTTCACGTGAAAATCTGCATGTGGGCAAGCAGCCAAAAGTAGTAAGGTGATATCTTTTATTGGGTCCACTACAATTGGTGGAAGTACACAAGTTTTCAGACCTCAGAGGCAAGTCTGGGGTTACAAAATGAAGAAAAAGCAAAGCAGAGCAGAGTTATATATAGTGGTGGGGAATGTGTCCACTGAACTCAGAGGGGAGGGGACTGCAATGCAAAAGGGGAAATGCAATGAAGTAGTAGCTACTGGTAGTAAATAACTTAAAGTTTCATTAGCATCTACATTAGCAATGACCACTCTGAACCAAATGGATGAAGATTGTATTTTTTAAAAGCACAGCAACTGCCATACTAGAAGACTCCCAAAATCTAACTTGATAGTTTGTCTCCAGAAGACCTATACAGATGTTTTAAAGATAGATGGAAATATTCAGAAACCTTAAGTGTTACAATTTGAATTTTTCTAACTACCATTGACATAACTAAGGATAAATTTAGATTAATAAATCTTGTGCATTGAAGTATAAGGCTTGCTAGTCATTTTATGACCAAGAATAATAATGATATACTCTCATTTTAGTAAGATCTACATCTTATACTCATTGCAGATGTTTTCTTTCTTGGGTTTGATATTTTTTTTACCACTTTTTTAGCATCTCTTAATTAAGGCGCCCCTTCCCTTCAGCTCTTTGCATTTTACATCCTTGACGCCTGTTTGGAAGCTGCAGCTGGTGCAGAATGCAGCAGCCTCTATTCTGTCTGGGATGAGTAGATGGGAGCACATCATACCACTGCTCAAGAGTCTGCACAGGCTCCCATTCGCTTTCCAGGCTCAATTCAAGGTGATGGTTTTGAACTACAAAGTCCTAAACAGCCTGGGTTCCATATATCTGAAAACCACCTGCTCCCTCATGCCCTACTACAGCATCTAAACTCTGCCAAGAGTGCCTTCTTGTGCATACCATCTGCCCATCAGGTTCATACAGTAAGGGCGCACAGAGATGCATTCTTAGTTGATATCCCAGGAACTGTAACACCTTTTTATTCAGCCAGGCATTTGGCAAGCAGGGATAGGGTTTTGGGAGATTGGGATAAGAGTTTGGGATGAATTATTTTAATTATTTATGCTTTTTATGTGTTATAACCCACCCTGAAAGAAGTGTTCTAGAATCTGAGATTTTACTTATTATCAACTTGATGAACCAGCTTGCTCAGGAACAACTGACTTTCAATTACAACTTTGCTTAATATTCTCTCACTATCTTTGCTTTCTCATGTGTTTGCTTTTTCTTCATTTATCTAATGTTATTTTGTCCTCACTAGTACAAAAAGGGATGGCAGTGAAATAGCATCAGTTTGGAGTGGGGTTTACTTTTTTCCCAACATCCAATATTTTGACAAGAATCTCTCTCTGTGGGCTCTTAATTCTAATTAAATACTAGAATTTTTAGATAACCAGGTGTAAAATATGCCATACAAAAATGAAAATGTCAGACACCAGGCCATCTGCTGCTTCAATTGTCACTTTCAAAGAAATGCTGTAAAATGAAAAATAATCTTGTCAGCTTTATGTCTATTATAGCCTTGTAGCCTCTGGATGAATTGGACCAAGTTCTTATAAATTTTGCTGTAATGGGCTAAAGATTACAGAGAGCAACAGTCTCAATAGCACTTCTCCACAACTGCTGGTGGGATAGGAGTGCTGGAAGCAGGGTGGGGACAAAGGGAAGGGGGATCAGGGAAAACAAAGAGGAGAGCCACTCTTTTCCAAAATCATCCATATTACTCAAAACAATAAAGAACAGAGAATTGTTTCCTATAGCCTGTTCGAAAACAGTGAAGTATTGCAAACGTACTTCACTCCAAGTGTTGAATTAGTATAAAACAGGAGTTCCCAAACTTTTTGCCTGCATGACCCCATTTTGAGACAAATTCAATTGTAAAACCCCAGGGAGCAAAGACATGCAAAATATAGCATGTCAATCAGGATCAAGACCCCACTTGTCATCCTTAACCATCGTCTGGTCTCCACATTTTATCTCCCCCTGTCTAAGTACTGAAAACCAAACAGTTCCTGTAGATTTCACTCAGCTTTTTGGAGCAAGAGAATTTGGGTGAGAAAGTGGAAGGCAGAAAGAAGCATCTCTCACCCCACTTCATTGTCAGGAAAGTAAGGGAAAGAAAGACAATGGCCACTTTCACACGTTACCTGGGAGGCAGGGAAACTTCCGTGATGGCAATTGCGGCTCTATTCTCATGGGAATTCGTGTATATTGGAACGCGCTATTCCGCTTTTATCCTGCAAAAACACCAGTCACTGTAAAAACTACATTGAGAGACCCAGTCATGCATGAGTGTTCTCACAGGATAAAAGCGGAATTGCACATTCCTACATGCATTAATTCCCGTGAGAATACAGCAGCGATCGCCATCATAGACGTTTCCCCGCCTCCCAGGCAACGTGCGAAAGTGGCCACCGTCTCCTTTCTCCAAGTAGTATGTAAAGGAAGGTACAAACTCATTAGGCATTTACTAGCCAGGATCTGAATACACTGCTCCAAATAAAGTACATTTATATCACCCAGGGTAAAACCAAGACCTTCTGTTCACCCCTTGTCCCTGCTCTCTTTGCCACAACTCTTCACATCCTTTGAAATGCATACTAGATAGCAGTAGGTGGCTAGTGCCTCTTAAAAGATTTCAGAAGGTATAATTGTTCAATGTTTAGTCAGTAGAAGTTTTCTTATTGGTGGCAATGTAATACCAGGAAAATAGGGCAGGACTCAAAGCCCAGGTTGGGTTTGCAAGCCCAAAAATTAGGACAGCCATCTTTTTTCTTAAAAGATTAGAAAATCTGATGTGGATGTTATTGACATGAAGATCTTTTTTTTTTCCAGGAAATAATCTCACTATAAGGTCCAGGGCATGAATTTTGCAGGTGCTTGGGAGACACTGGCACCCAGAAAACTGAGGCTGGCAACTTAAGGTTCAGTATCAGCAAAAACTCATGTACCAACAGTTCCCCGAACATGTCTTGCTAGTCATCCTTAGAAAGCTGGGCTGCTGGCTTCACCTACTTGATTCAGCCCTCAACTAGGATGCTACTACTAGCCTAGAGGTCACTGTTTACAAACACTGTCTGTAAGGCGAGTGACAACAACACAGGAATCACTACCACCAGGGTCAGAGCCAGCAGACAAAAGAAGCTGCCAGACCAAAACTTAAGATATACATGTATCATCTTTAAGGAATGAAAGGATACTTTGTTTGGCCATTAGTTAGTTTTCCAGTGAGCAAATCATACTCTAATAGTATCAGATGATGTAGGAAATGAGAGGATGTGGAATATGCAGTTGGTAAAATCTTTTCCATAAATATCAAGATGTTTACAGTACTGTATTCTAAATAAGATGTTTATGGTATTGTATTCTAGATATTTTAAAGCTTTTTCCTTTATTAAGTTAATGGAATAATACAACAGCTGTACCAAAACTGTGACCATGTTCAAAAAAGATTTACAGTGTAAGTTTTACAGTGCAACAGTGTCACTTAGTTTTAAAGGTGCAATCACTAAACTGATAATTCAAACTGAACCTCAGTTTAAAAGCAAGTTCAGTTTGAATTAAACCAATGCAAGTTACACTGATAAAAAAAGCTAAACATCAAAAATATAGCCCAGATATTGTCTACTATTAGCTGAATATACTGCTAAAGAAAATGTCAAAAGCAGCATATAGTAAATCCGCCTATCAGTCAGAATCACGTATTCATTCATGTTTGCTTATGTTTTATAAAAATGGATGTTACTGCTGCAGGGAAGGGATACTTGCAAAATGGAAGAGGATAAGTTGCCAAGATACAACAGGTAATTGTCAGCTCAGAAATAATACCTATAATTATAACTGAAGGACAAAAAATGAGAAATGCTTTTTTACAATCTGTTTTCTGTGTAAAGTTATCATTGTGTTCCCTGTACAATCACCAGTTTATTTTCCATTCGTATGCAGTGTCTTACTATGGGTTTTTCTCACCTGTCTTTCATATACAGTAGCTATTTTATAACTTTTGGAGGTCAAGTGTCTCCGATTTCAGAATGGAAAAGCAGGGTTTTTTTCTGTATCTATACTAAGCAAACCCCTACCCACTACCACATACAAAAACATGACGCAAAGCACAGCCCCAACACATTTACTCTGAAATAAACTGAGGGGGACAGAGAATATTGCTTTACTTTTATATTTTTTTAAAAAATGGAAGAAAAGATCATGAAAAGTCAGGAAAGGTATCTTTTTTTTATGGCTATGAGTTTTATATCATCATTGGATGCTCAAACCTAGAACAGGCAGCTCTGCATTTTTCTGCAATGATATAAAGTTTTCAAAAGTCTCAAATTCAGATACTCAGAATTATGCAGAGACAGTAATAATAATCACAACTTGAAATCAAGAAAAAAATTGCAAAGAACACAAATGAAAACACTGTAGATCTGAAATGATCAAGAATACATTAGCACAAATTTGATTAAAAAAATACCCAACTCAATTAAATTGGAGGTTTGCAAACTATGGACCAGGACCCCAAGTGGAATGTGGATAGGGATGCACCTTGATATTGGTTATACTTTGTATTTGTTGCTATCTGGGAACAAGGGATCATATATATGTCTTGCAATGGGATATCACAAAGTTTGGGGAACCACTGTTTTATTACAATTTCAGCATAACAGGCAGTCTAATCCCCAAAGTGGCCAGCCAGTGCAAACCCCATTTAAGAGAATAAGATTAGTATTGGGGTCAAGCAAGTTGTGAATATTTACCTTCTAAACAAACACCTCAAACACTATTTTGGTTTTGGGAATATACACCGACATAGCCAATCAGAACTTTCAGCCTTAATGTAGGCACAGAAATTACATAAATCTTCAAATATCCTACAGGTAAGTTAGTGAGAAACCAGAAGTCTTATGTTTAAACTGACATACAATTGCTGCTGCTGCATATATGATATAGCATGAATAACCCACAGAACACTTATGAATGGCACATACAAGATTTCCCTTTATACAGTGCTTTTAAAAATGCAGGAATTCTTGTAAATGAGCTAAAAGAATAATCCTTTTGAGAAAAACACCCCTGATTTCCACTTAACTCTCAATACTTTTGTAACATTATCCAAACACACAGCATTTCTCTGTGTGTGGTGTTTTGTTTTTTTGTTTTTTACAGAGTCAAGGAGCAGGACACTACTTATTTTTTAAAGCATCTCCTTTGTACAACTTCTAGAAAATGCTCAAATTGATGCGTATCAAATTAAAAGGTGAAGATGTACAGAAATGTGTTTTTTGTACATATGTATAGGACATGCTACAGCATGGATCTGTGACTGTGTCCATGTTTCAGTGAAAGTAAGAACTGCTCCTTCCCTATGAGAAAGAACTCAATGTTACATTGTACAAGTGTTTCCTGCCAGTAGCTACCTACCATATTTCTGAGTTCTGATCTGCTTTAGAAAAACGTTTCAAAAGTTTCCACAGTCCCTAACTGAATAAAGCATTACAGTTTCTCCCTCTGTGACAATATTTACTTAACACACATTTACTGCACTGGTATTGAAAATTCAGAAGACTAAAGCAAATCACCCCATTAAGGGAAGTTTAAATCCTAATCTAAATCACTAGCGATTTTCTTTTTCATTTTCAAAGATAAGGCTCCTGAACCGTCCAGGCACATTACTGAGACTCTCAAAGAAAAGGAAACAAGGGCAACCTGTTGACCACCAACGTGTGCCCTGCCACAAACACCCCAACGATCTACTTCTGAGCACTGGGTGACAGCTTGGCCTCCGGAGCACAGGGCCAGCCAGACAGGTGTATTATCCACCTCTCTGCAGCGCCTGGCTCCCATCCGCTGTCCAGGCTGAAGCCGCGCAGCCCCAGGGCAATTTTCCAGAGGCAGTAAGTAGCTGACTGACCAAAACGAGAGCCGACAAGGAGGCGGGCGCTAAAGTTTGCGAAGTTGCCCAGTTTGAGACAGACTTTCCGCTGGGCGAGGTGGGGAGCCGTCCATACTTACTGGTTAGTCGGGGGCGCGTTGAGCGGGATGGCCACCTCCTCCTCTTCGTACTCCGGCCCGTCCAGCGAGTCGCCCTCGTCCACAGTGCTCAGCCCCCCGGCCACCGGGGGCGGCTGTGGAGGGGGCGGGAGTGGGGGGAAGCCCCCAGCGCTCCCGGGCTCGGGAAGGGGAAGCACCCCCCTGGGCATCTCTGCCGGAGGGTCAGGCCCCGAAACCAGGGGCAGGAGCCCCAGCACCGGGGGGGCGGGAGTACCTGGGCTCCCCGCGTCCGAGCTTGCTAAGAAGGAGGCTCCAGCCTGCGGGCCCTTGCTGCCCCGGCACAGGGCGGTGGGAGCGGGACAGTGTCCGCCCGGCTCTCCGCCTCCGGCCGCCACCGTCACTCCAGAGCCGCCCTCCTCGCCTCCTGCCTCGGCCGCCGCCATCATGCTGCGCCCGCCGCCGCCCGCCCCCTCCAGGGGCCGCGCGCCGGGGAGGAGGCGACAAAGGGGCCGAGACCCCCGCCCCGCCCCAGCGACGGGCAACTTCCCTGGCGGGGTCTTCGGCTAGGAACAATGGGAGGCTGGGCTAGTTCATCGCCTGCCTTGCGGCCGGGAGGAGAGCGGCTCCCGCGCCCAAAGCCTCCTTTCACCCCCCGCTTCCAGTCACTCCGGCGAGCACGGCTCCGGAACGGCCAGCGGGGCCGGGCAGAGAAAGGGAGGCGGACTGGGCTGCTAGCCTCCGCACTGCGCATGCGCCTACACAGCCGCCGCCGCCAGTCTGAGGGAAGAAGACAGGGTGGGAGGCGGCGCGTTTCAGCTGCTGCTACTGCCTGGGATTCTTGCCTGAGGGGCGGATCCGGGACACGGGGGACAAAGCTGGACCCACTTGGGTCCTGCTCACCTCTACTGCCCCCCCCAATTTACCCGACATGAATCGGGAAGATCCTGGCTGCACCGCGCTGGGAGCTCAGTCACTGGGTGGGTGAAGTGCAGTCAGGATTTCTTCTCACCCGGAGCAGGGATCTGGCCAGCAGCCTTCCACGAAAACACCTGCACCCCCAGCAAAATCGGGGTGTTGGGTCCCAGTCTATCTACATCGTTCTCCATAAAGAACATGGGAACAATCCTGTCCTCCTTGAAGCCAATGGAAAATTCCCCCAGTTTATTAACCGAAGTAAGATCGCTCCCGCTGGAACATTTTGAGTAGTCAGTAAAATAACTAATAAGCAATGGGTGCGGTCCTATCCTTGTGGAAGTTAATTGTTCCATTCTCATTGAGCATTAACAAACAAGACAATAGGCCGCAGCAGTCCAGGTTCAGTCCATTTATCCCCACTCACATGTTTAGCATGTAGTGTCTAATAAACGGCTGCCTGATGCATGTATTTATTGTGCATTCGGGCAGCCCCCACTCACAGGTTTAGTGTGACAAACCTAATAAACCAGTAGGTGTTCTTACCCACCACACTCAGCCCACCAACTTCCCCTTTCCAGTATCTCTCC
>QEPC01014630.1:4209190-4246446 GCA_003113815.1 Sphenodon punctatus
GGGTGGAGACATTCTGGATCAGGGTGTGCACCGGGGACCCTTGCTCAGCCTGCTTCTCCCAGAGGAGCTCGCTGCCCTTCACGCTGTGGTTGAAGAAGCCTGCCAGCTTCCTCCCCCGCTCGACCAGGCAGCTAAGGGTGCCTGGTCCATGCCTTTAGCCCCAAAGCCCAGAGCATCCTTCACCACCAGGTGGAGGGTGTGTGAGGCGCAAGGGATGCTCATGAACCCCCCGTCATGGACTGCCTTAAGGATATTGGCCGCGTTGTCCATGACCACACATCCCTTGGTGAAGGCCACGCCTGGCATGAGCCACTCCCTCACCATGGTGGAGGTTCCTCGCAGTGTGGGAGCTGCCCATAACTTGGGCCTGAAGCAGGGCCCACCTATACCCTGCTTCAGGTCCCCTCCTGCCACTGCCAAGCACTGCCTCTGCGTCCTGCCACCGGTGTGTCATCACCGCTAGGTATGCGTGCTTTGTGTTTCTGGCGGACCACAGGTCTGTGGTAAAGTGGACCATGGCCCCCCCAGCCCCTGCAAGCTGCTCCCTCACCCGCTCCCTCAAAGCCCTGTATAGCTGTGGGACCANAACCCAATCAGCCACTGGAAGCCCTTGTCCTCCACAGTGGACAAGGGCTGGCCATCCAGGGCAATCATCTCGGCAACCAGACGCTTGCCTTTCTCCTGGAAGCCTGTGCCACGGCGCCCTGCTGATGGCCTTGACACATCCCCCCACCCCATCTCCTCCATGGTTGACTAACGGCGCTGCTGGGGAGGCTCCTGGTGTTGTTCTGCCCCCATACTGCTCCTGCTGGTAGAGGCAGCAGCAGTTGGTACAGGACGCTGGCCCTGAGCCGGGCGACTGGCTGCTGGAGTTGGGAACCCGCTGGAATCTACTTCCCCAGTTTTCCCACTCAGCAACACAGCACTGTGGCATACCTTGAGGTGCCTGGCCATTGCGGTTGTGCCAAGGTTGGCAAGCACCTTCCCGTGCTTCATCACCTTTTTGCAGTGTGCACTGGACCTCCCTGGGATCATCTGCCCGCACCGGCTTAAAATGATCCCAGACAGAGGATTTTTTCCCCTCTCCTGCCTTCTTGCCTGCCCCGGCGGACGCACTGCTGCCAGCACTGCCGGGAGGGGGAGGACTTTGTGGCACTGGTGATGCAGCTCTGGCAGGAGGGTCAGACATCACCTCGTGTACAGAGATCTCCTCTGCGTCACTAGTGCCTGCCTCTTCCTCACTGTCCCCAGCGATCACGGTGATGTCCCGTTAAGGGGAGTACTGGGACCCAGAGGCTACAATACCCGTGCCCGCCATGCTGCTGGCACTCTCCCTGTGCCCCCCTCTGTAGCTGCTAGTGCTGTTGCTTCTGCTGCTCCTCTCCCTAGTAGTGGCTTTGCCCGGGGATCAGGCCCTGCCTCTAGCAGGTGGGATCCACCAGCTCTGGACTGCTGGGGATTGCCTCGACTGTGGGGGACATTGGTGGCCCTGGAGGAACATCGGTAGAAGCTGCCCCAGCATCTGCTCCAGCACCACCCGCAGCAGAGACAGATGCAGCCTGAGCCTCTTGTCCTGCAGGCCTTCCAGTGCCCTGCGTGTCACTGGAGGGCACTGCCAGGAGGCAATGCAGAGCAGCCTGTTGCCCTAAAGCAGGCCTGCTGATTTTTTGGGGGGGATGCGCTCTGCCTCTGGCTACTGCTGATGCTGCCTGCTGCTGCTTCCCGTGCATGGGCCCGCCCACCTCTGGCATGTGCCCCATTGCCTCCCCTATGGGCAGGAGACCAGCCTCTCCTTCCCTTCTCCATTTCTTTTCTCCCTCCAAAATAATGTTTTTATATATTTTTTTTAATTTATTTTATTTTTTTATGTAATGTTTTAAATCTAATATTATCTATCTATCTATCTACACTAAATCTATCTGCTATAACTGTTCTAAATGCTATCAACTATTAACTGGATTAAATATCTATCACAAAGGCCTACTCCTAAAAACACTAAAACTAAACACTAAATGCTGTATGTATACTAAGCTAACTCTATCTATCTATCTATCTATCTATATATATATATGGGATGGGGGGGATCGCAAACAACACAAGGCGGGGTACAAAAGAAAACTGAAATGAAACCTAAATTAATCTAATAATTAATTAATCCTACTCTAAATGCATAAAAAAAACAGGGGAAGGGAAGGGAATCACAGATGGAATATGGGAGAGGGAAAGGATTCAATGGGGGGGAGGGAGGGAGGGAGGGAGGAAGATTGGGCACAGGGAATACAGGGAGGGATAAAACCAGAAACAACAACTAAATCTATCTAGGTAGGTAAGCTAAATAAATGAAAGTGAATAAATAAATAAATGGGTTGGATGGGTGAAATAGGAGGAGATGGATTGAGAACAAGAACTGCTGAGAGAGAGGAGGGGGCCTTCTGAAACTCCTGCTGTTCAAGAACAGTGACTAGCTCAGAAGGTATTGGGAATGGGGGAGGCAGACAGTTTTGTTTCTTGCTGCGCCCGCCTCACCGCAAGCCCCATTGGCTCCGTGCAGCCTAGCCCATGGCCAATCGCAGACTGCCAAGCCAGTGGTCTGAGGCAAAAAGAGATGGTGATTGGGCACTGGCTGCTACTCCAAGCCCCCTCCACCCCTGGTGCCTGGAAGTCTGCTCCTAGCTGAGTCAGATGACTTCCCCCTCCCTGCTACATTTGGCCTTCCAGTGACCTGACAACAACAGAGTCACAGTAGAAGACCACATTTTAGCCACCTGAACACAACTGAACACGATCCGAACTGACCGAACTGTTTGGCCGTTTTGCCGTTCGGTGTTCTGTTCTGTTCGGTGTGTTCATGTTCTTGTTCAGCCATCCGAACAGGCCATGTTTGGACTGAACACCGAACTTCCGAACCGCGTTCGCCCATCCCTAACCTATAGTGAACATTGAAAATGAACAAAAAAACTGAAATCGAAACCAATCAGTCTTTGCATCTTGTCACCACCTGGTTTCTTGCATCCATTATTCGCAACAATGTACAGCAGGTAGCAGCACACAGTTTTATTGGGGTCTCACTGGCCATGGTGTTGGAAATCCCTCTTGGTTCGCATAAAAAAACCCAATAAAACATGAGCCTCTTGTACCTTCTCTCTAGCATCTTCAGCATTACCATATAGTTGGGGCTGAAAACATTCCAACTCACCAGGGCACACTACACGTTTCTGCTTGTCGAAACCTCATATAGGGAAACAAGCTTGCCATCAATTGGTTCGAACTCCTTGTACCCCGATTCACTTGTGTCTCCAAGATATTAATCTCTACCATCTGATCAAGGCACACTCAGTGGCCCCGTGAGTATCCTCTTGCTGTCATCAGAACAGTGATGAGGAAAAACGGCAGGGAAGGTTCACCATCTGTTAGTGACTGCCCTACTTGTGGCAGTGCACAAACATCCAGAAAAGATGAAGTCTTGTTTGCATCCCACTCTCTCATCTCATCTGGGGCTCCTGCTCTTCCATTCTGCTGAACTTTGAACTGCAGCAGGGTTGCATGGTATCTGCACTTCATTATGCATAGCACACATAGAACCCCATTGTGTGTATGTGCCACAATATGAGGTCCTAGACTGCCTCAGAGGATAGGTCTGACTTTTCTCTGTACATCAGGCCTTACCCAAATGTCACCAAAGGCCAGGATATCCATTATTTCCCAACTTTTCTGGGTCCTGTACCCCAGGTGACCACAGACAAAAGCCGAAACCATTGGGCTTTCCTTGGCAAATGCCCCTCAGCAATAGCTTTCTATGGCAGAATAACCCCTTATGCTCGTTGCAAGCAAAAACTTCTATCAAAAGATAAAATATAAGAGTTACTTTTAATCAATGGGCAGCTCTGCTCCCACGTACATTCTGAACACAGTGACCTTCACTGACTTGCAGATTCCCCCCACCTACCATTTTCTTAACATTCAGGTTCCTTCCCCTCATTAAAAAATGTCATGGTGCTAACTAACAACTGTAACATTTTTAGATGAGTTGGTATGTGCCCTAACATAATCTTAATAATAATAATTTTATGTAGCACACACACACACACACCGGTGCCATAGCACTCAGAGTGCTTTACATACAAATAATTTAACACAACTTTTAATCCTCACAACAACCCTGTGAGGTAGGTTAGGCTGAGAAAATAATACAACTGGCTCAAGGTCACCCAGAGAGTTTTTGGCTAAGGCAAGACTAGAAGCAGGGTCCCCCTACCACCCAGCCCAAGTGCTGCACACTTAACCATTACACCACACTAGCTCTTGTTATCACATACTTGTGACAGAAATGTCTATGCAATTTAATAGTCACTTGGATTGGCGATGCTGGTGCAGCAACACAAATATATGCAGCGAAACATTTGCAAAAACTTTTAAAACTAATAGCAGCCAATACCAGCTGATCCTCACTCAGCACACAGAAAATCTTGTGAGGACACATGACCAATAGTGGCCAATAGTTACTCACGAGCAGCGTGCATCCAATCCTAACTAGGCAGTCGCCCATCTCTTTAACCTGTACAAAACGTATGGTACAAGGGCTGCAGAGTTCATGTACGCCGGTACTGCAGCCATGAAGACACATGCCAGGAACTTTATGGTGCTTGTTATCCTGCTCCAAGCCTTCATTACCGCTGCTGATCAGAACCTTTGAGAGATCCAGCAGATCCAAGCCTACTGCTGTCATTGGCAGAAAGTGATTTCAAGGCAAAGACAAACTCTCACTAAATCTGTGGCTGAGACAGTGCTGCACACCACACCACGGAGGCAGTTTCTGCTTCAGCGCTATGCTCTAGCCTGTCTCCGGCGACAACAGACCATGCTGGGGAGGCTCAGTCCCGCAAAGGGAGCTGATGCATGTTGAGAGGTACCTGTCAGGAGATGCAACTTCATCCACAACACCGTTTGCAGGTCTGTATCCACCAAGAGGCTGGTCTGGATCAAGGAGAAAAGTACAGAGTGGTGGGAGAACATGCTGTCCTCATTTGCTACCCACCCAGCATTTCCCCACTTTAGGATACCCTGTTGCCTTATCCTCTAGATAGCTGAGCTCCTCAGACCTTGACTGCAGAAGCAGCATATGGTGATGCGGTTGCCCATCCCCATGGAGAAGCATGCGTTCATCGCCATCTGAAAGCTCACCACTCCAGACTCACGCCGCTCTGTTGCCCAGCAATTTGGCATTGTAACCTCAACAGTGGGTACCATACTCGTGGAGGTTTATACAGTGATATTGGAAGTGCTGCTGGTCACGGGGGCTTCCACAATCACTGTGCAAAACCCACTGACCCCACAGAGGTAATGGAGGGCTTTTTGTGGGAGGGGTTCCCAAACCACATAGGAGCGATTGATCGAAGCCATATTGCTATCATCTGCCCACACCATAGCAAGGACGACTGTTGGAACTGTAAGGGGTTCTTCTCCGTGGTTCTCCAGGCCATAATGGTATACTGTGCCTGGTTTGTGGATGTGCTGGCAAGGTGGTCCAGGAAGAATCACAACACCCACATCTTCCATCAGTCCTGCTTCTTTGGCTGCATGTACACTGCAGACTTTGGACCCTCCACTGAAACATGCATCGAGGGGGTGCGTATGAGGCCTGTTGTTCTCAGTGACCCTACCTACACGATGAAGCTCTGACTCATGAAGGTACACAGCGTTGCCCACACCCCAGAGCAAAGGTACTTCAGCCAGCGGCTCAGCACCACATACTCAGTTGTAGAGAAAGCTTTTGGCCTTTTATTTTTATTTATTTATATATTTACATAGCTTTTGACCTTTTATTTATTTACATTTTTACTCCACCCTTCTCTGAAGGCTCAGAGCAACTCACAATTTTTTTTAATTTTTTTAAAATGTGTTGATTGTTTTAAATGTTTTATTGTTAAAAATTTGTGTGTGTTATTCGCTGCCCCGAGCTGCCTTTGGGTAGGAGGGGCGGGATATAAGTTTTAAATAAATAAATAAAATAAATAAAAATAAACACACACACCCCAAAAAAACCCCACACAAAACCCTGGAGATCAATAGTTGCTAAGATTGATTTCCATCTGGAAACTAGAGGTGTGCACAAGGGGCCCATGTCATTTTCATTTTTCATTTTCGTTATTTAAATCTGTCATTTTTGTTTTCATAAATATCAAATTTTCGTTATCATTTTTGCTTTCGTTTTCATCTTCCATTGGTTTCAAAGGAAAATACATTTTCGGCTGTAACTTTATGTTTTTCATTATATTAGGCTGAAACTTGAGGGGCTTATACCTCCAACTGAAGGCATTAAGTGTACCAAATTCCAAAAAGATTGGATAAAGGAAACCAATTTTACAAACAGCTGAATTATATTATTTTGCAAAAATGTTCACATACATTAATAGCTGTACTTTCTTTGCCTCACATTTAATGTAGATGAAACTTGACAAGTTTACACCCCTTCCCATGTTTACTATCTCTGACAACTTTCAGAAGGATTGGATAAAGGGTTCTGGTGGTATAAGTATTAACTTATAAATGTATGTCTGATGGCAACATCTTTGTAGTACAGTGTACATGAAATTTGGCAGGGCTGTATATCACACTTTCACAATCATCTCTGTCGAATATCAGAAAGATGTGATAAAAGGTCCCAATTTTATATGCCTGCACAGCATATGCAGAGAAGGAGCCTATGTCAGGAATTCTCTTACGCGTCACTGTGGTATAAGATCAGTTTGTGATGCCAATTGACCAGCAGAAATGTCAACCAAATATCCTCATTCTGTGCTATGTTACCATCCCAACATCTCTTCCCTACTTGTTACTGGGAAGTCAGAAGCATCTGTTTAGGAAAGAGCCAATAGAGATTCTCTTATGTCCTCTGTCACAGTGCTGCAGGATGTGATTGTGATGATAATTGGCCAGCCTGGATGTGTAAACTATGCCTCCTGATTTCCAGGATGCTATCCCCAAAGTCCCAGTTATGTCCCTTCTATGCCCACTTGAGGCCCGCCCCCTGTGCCCGCCTCAAAGCCACTACCGATTGGTCCTGTAAAGCTGGAAGCAATCATGCAGTATTTGGCCAGTGAATGTGTCTGTCAGTCTTTTGGGTTGCTCCACATCCTCCCTCCTACAGCCACCCTTCCCCTGCCATGCCAGGTACCTGCCTCTGACTGGCACTGCATGTGCTGCTATTTATGTGAATAATGGTCTTCAAGGGGACAAATTCAAGTGCTTATAAAATTGGGTCCCTTTATCAAATTGTCCTGTAGTGTGGCAGAGATGACAGGGAATGTATGGTATATATTCCTGCCAAATGTCATCTAAACAGGATGCAATATAAAAGTGTTACAGCTGGAAATGTATCTTCAAGTTAATGTCTTATACCAGCAGGACACTTTAGGCAATCTTCCTGAAAATTGGCAGGAGTGTTAAGTTTGTGGAGGGACATAATATATATAGGTTTCATGCAAATTGAATGGAAGATAAAGAAGCTGTAGCCATGAATGCGTATGGAGGTTTTCTTAAAATCACAACATGAAAGTGCTTCTAAAATCGGTTCTCTTTATCTAATCTTTTTGAAAATCAGCATAGTTAGTGCACTCTGTTCAGGGTACAATCTACCCAAGTTTCATCAGAATTGAATAAAAAGGAAAAATGTTATAGCCATAAATACATTTTTCAGTTTTTTCCCTTTATTTCAAAAACAAAATGTCATTTTCATTTCTGTTTTAATTATTATTTTTCATTTTTGTTATTGAAATAATAATAATGAAAATGACAATTTTCATTATCGTTATTGTAATAACAAAAATGACATGCACACCCCGGAGACTGCTAACACTGCCTGTGTTCTCCAGAACATATTGCAAGGCCATCAGAGTTGTGTAGGGGATACCACTCCCCTCACAGTTAGCTCTGGTGATCCAGTACCCCTGTTGTGGGACTGAGTGGAGAATTGCATAGCTGGAGAGATCTGGGACACCCTGTGCCAGGACATCAGCCACAATGCTAGCCAAAACATCCACCATCAGTGACAATTTAATGAACATCAGTGAACTGTTTCAAATGATCTTTTTGTTATATCAATAAAGCCTTTTTAAATGTTTCCTGTGTGTCACTGTGTTTTCCTCAGGCCCATCCAGTCTCCCCTCCTTACCCAGCATACTTTCTAGGGATGGGCGAACGCGGTTCGGAAGTTCAGAGTTCGGACCGAACTCAGTCTGTTCGGTCGACCGAACCGAACTTCCGAACCGAACTCGAATTTCAAACCGAACCGAATTTCCAAACTCTGTTCTGTTCGCCCATCCCTAGTGGCAACACACACCAAAAAAAGTGGTTTTGAATGGCCGAACTTGGTTCAGAAGTTCGTAATTTGACCGAATTTGGTCTGTTCGGTCGACCGAACCGAACTTCTGAACCGAACTCGAATTTCAAATCGAACTGAACCGAATTTCCAAACTCGAATTTCAAACCGAACCGAACCAAATTTCCAAACTCTGTTCTGTTCGCCCATCCCTAATACTTTCCCTCCTTGGACCCCCACTCCCTTTCCATGCTATTTCCCACCCTCTCCTTTTCCTGTGCGTTCCTGATTGGCATTCATGGTCTAGCTGGCTGCATACCTGAACCTCTGCATTTTCCTATTGGCATTTATAGGCTATCCAAGTCTGAGAATGGCAATAGGAAGCAAAGAGGCACACTCATGCTGCCAGCTACTGTGCCCCTCTCCCCCGCCCTCAAGTGCAAGTGCTTCCAACTCCTCAAAGCGGCTTATTGCTATGCCATACCACCATTCTCCAAGGCCTCTCTCCTTCCCTTCCCTGCACCCTCCTTCCATTCCAATCCCCAGCCCCCATAGCAGCTTATCGCTAAGTCATACTGCCATTCTCCAAGACTCCCCTCCCCCCAAACTCCCTCCTTTCCCAGAAGAAGCCCGCCTAACAGCTGATCATGGGGGAGGAGAGCCTGGGAAGACTTCACGTCCTCTTCCTCACTGCCTAATAGCTGATCGCAGGGAAGAAGGGGTCTAGGAGGAGCATGCATTCTCCTCCCAATCCCTCCTCCCCCAATCAACTGTGAGGTGGAGGAGAGGAGAGCCCACACTCCTCCTGTGCTTCTCTCCCCCACAATCAGCAGTTAGGCAGGAAAGGAACGTGCATGCGCTTCTCCACCCCACCCCAAACAGCGTGCCCAATCCTGCAGCACAGCGGAGTCCAGGCATCCATCCCCATTTGGCCAGCTCCTCAGCATACCTTGGGGCTGGGAGAGGCTGGTGATGGTTGCAGGAGGGCAGATTGTGTGGCCAGCTTTCCCTGTGGCCCAAAGTATTGCACCTGCAATTGTCCACCACGGGGCACACAGGGAATCAGGCCCACCCAAGCTCATGTAGCTGCACCCTTAGACCCTTTTTACACAGACTGTGAATGCTTGGGAGGTGGGTGTGCGCACCGCGTGGGCGGTGCGTGGGTGCCTGTGCACACGGGTACACACCCACCATCCCCACATCCCCATGCATGGAGCAACCTCCATTTTCCACAGTTGTTCTGTGCGTGGGGGGTGAGTGGAGATGCATGTTTCACAGGAGCATGCACACACCCCCACTCACTGGCTGTGGGATTTACACGAGACAGTACCACTCATGCCCACACAGCGGAGCGTGTTTTCCTTCACACCCTCAGAGTGCTGTTATAGACAGTGCCCGGTTAGTTTTGTTGATAACCAAGGTTAATCCACAAGTTAGTGTCCTGCAACTTGTGGGACAATGGGGGTGGAAGGACAGTGCTGTGGAATAAAATGTATAGGCTGCCTAGAATAAAATGCAGAGGGTGGCTACATTGCTTGTGAGTCCAATATTCCCTTCATTGGTCGTGCAAACATATTGCCTTGCAGACAAAGGGCACAATTGTCTGCTATTAAAGTCAATGAGAGCTTTGCCATTGACTTTAATGGGTTGAAGGCCTGCACCGCAAGTAGGAATAGCAATTTTTCAAGTGTCAACATGCTTTAATTCTATTAACTGGTCAATGGATAAGGAGAGGATATTTTAATGCACTGAATGTAGCCCATATAAAATATATTTTGGAATATTTATTTTTATTAACAATAATATTTTAATAGCATAACCACCCCCACCAAATGGCACTCAGAGTGCTTCACAGCATATTAATGCAGCTATTCCGGGGCTAAACAGTAGGAAATGTGGACTACTCCTACATTGTGGTCTCATGGGTAGTGAGAACATAGTTAAGTTTCTTGACAGATAATCAGATATAAGGAATGAATTCCCAAACTGGTAGCATTGGCACTAGCACATTCTTTCATCCCCTTGAAGTAAAGGGGATTCACACACTAAGGGAGAGCACCAACTCTGCCCACTTTGTTCTGAAAGTCATTGTTGAATTACTTTTGAACCACACAAAATGTTGAGAAACCAAAGTATTCAGGTGAGCTCTAGTTTTCTGTGTAATGTCTGTGTCCTGCTGTTCAACTTTAATTTACCTCAGAATAGCAAGCCTCCAAGAAATCGTTTACCAAGAATTCTGACCAAACAGCTTTGTGAGGAGGTCTTTCACTGTACCAAAACAAAATTTCAGAGATAAAAAATTGCCTAACTGGAAAGATGAGTCACAGTTTTGGAATTACCCAAAAAAAGAAAAGAAAAGAAAAAGTCTTTTAAAAACAAGCTTTTAAGTTATATCTGGAAAACGTTCATGCTTGGAAGTCAGTAAGCTGTAAAGAAGCTTCTAAGAGATACTTTGACCATCCCCAACCCTCTTTTCTGGATAGCTATGTCAACGTGGGGTGTTTTTAAACAAGCAAGGCTTGGGGACGGGGGTCCGTGACCAATGAGTGTCACAGCTGTGGAGCAGCCACTCAGATGGAGTGCATGGGGAGAGATTCTAACAGGTGGCTCCCAGTGTGGCTACCTTGGCAGCCATCTCACACACTCCTGCCACAGACCACAGGGGAGGGGAAAGTGCACTGGCCTGGCCTTTGAAATTGACATATCCCGGCTGTGAGCTCTGGGGAACCAGGCTCCGCAGCACACGCAGCCAATTTCTGTGACTTGCAAAGGCTGTGTTCCTTGCCCACAGTGCCTCTGAATGGGGGACCTGTCTCCTAGTCTGGGTGGCTGTCCCAGTTCACATGGGCAGGGGATGCGTGGAAGCCTGTTGGCATGCATTTTTTTGGCTCACCGTGCATAGGGCAGGGTGCCTGCGGCTTCTGGGCAACCCCAGGACTGGCAGGCACAGAGAACAAGGTCGGGAAGAGGCACCCTGGAGGCGCAGGGGATAGCTGATGCCACAACGCAGGGTGCTCGCGTTGCTAGGCAACCGAGCGTGCCATTATGGCACAGGGTGCGGCTCCAGCGCCTCGCTGTTGGGACGCCTGGAATCCGTCCCGCCCAGAGCGGCGCAGGGGTGGGACCTGAGGGTGGGGCCGTAGACACCACACCTAAGACCCACCAGACAAGTATATAAAATCACCGACGGGGCCTTGAGTTCTCCACCGGTAATTGAGGAGAGAGGCTGGCCCCAGTCTGAGAGCTAAGTATTTGTGTATATGTGTGATCTAGACCCTTGATAACTATTGTAGCATGTGTGTGGGTGTGTGGGTGGGTGTGCCACTGCCCCCTTCCCCTTCCCCACTGTGTACCAGAGTGTCAGGCGAGTGTGGGTATTGACCCCTGGAGACCCTTCCTGACTGTCTTTCCCTGCCTGGGGATCCTGGACCCTCCTCTCTTGAATATCCCTGGAGCTCTGTTGGTGACAGACCCAGACGCGTGTGAGTATTAATTATTATTATTATTATTATTATAAGCATTATGTAGCGCCAGCAACGTACCTGGCACTTTACAGAGAATAAGATAGACACGGTCCCTGCCCGAGAGCTCACAATCTAAAGGGAGAGGGCAGGGAATCCGTCTACTTCCCGCCCCCACCCACCCACAGGACGTGAGGGAACCCCCCCCTAGCAGTTCCCCGCCCCCTACCTAACAGAGTGGGTGTTGCATAGCTCACAGGAGCATGCATCCCCCTCTACTCCATCTTCAACAGGCAGTCGGATGAGTGGTTACTGAGTGGCCATGCGTGGCAGCATCTCATAAACACCCATGGAGAAGACCTAACCTAAGCCAACTGGGAAGTGAAAGTTCAGCAGATCCCACTGGCAGGCCCCTCACATCTTCAAGAGTGGAATTTCCAGGGGGGAAATCCCCACTTTGGGTATTTTCAGATGAGACAGTACCATGGGTGGCCACGCTTTCACCCACATGGCCACCCACAGTACCATCACGTTTGAAACAGCCCACCAGATGTTTCCCTGGGCTGTAGCAGTTTTTAGCTTGGGCTGTAACTCAGGCCCATCACCGAGGCACAGCCCGGACTAAGCATTACCATGGCCTGGGAAATGCACCTTTGGACGGGTACAGCAGGCTGTCACATTTGATGGCCCACTCTACCTGACCCAGGGTCAGGGGCTGTTCCGGATGGGTGCAACGGCCTCATAGGGTGAAAACAGACATGCCGCTAACCACCCTTTAACCAACCTTGGTGGTTATTTATTCATGTTGCAGGACTGCACTGGTGCCCTATGCAGCCCGGAAACATGCATAAATGACCACCAATGGTGGTTAAAGGGTGGTTAGCGTTATGTCTGTTTTCACCCATAGGTGGCCAATCAGTAAAGCATTTCTTTCCCAGTAAACTCCTATATACATTCTATGCAAATTGAGAGTTTGTATTCATTTAGTCATTCAGGTATTTCCTTAGGTCTTTTTAACAAGAAGGAAAATTTATTAACATTTATTTTTGTTTAATACGAGTTAAGTTTGTAAATATCCATAGACTATTTTTTTTCCAGAAACACTAGTAAGAAAGAAAACAACTAGTTAGAGCTGATATCCAACACTACTTGTACATCACTCACTATTTTAACATTTGCTTTCTGAAGCAAATGGTGGTTGCACTGGTAAAATGTTTTGAAGACTGAGTTGTCCAGAATCTAATTTTTGTGCCTTTTTCTGAAACCCCCCATTTTTGACATGGACTAAAATTCCTCATGCTTTAGCCCCTCAGGAAATTATTTATTAATTATTATTATTATTATTATTATTGCATGTTTCTTTCACTGCAGTTTCCTTCAAAAGCTGGCTTATGGAAGGTGTAGGATTTCTGTAACTTGTCGGTTTAACCATGTCCAGATCTTAATATAACCAATCTGATTTAGAAAGTTGGATTATTTGCCTGTAGGCTTAGTTTTCTTCTTTCAGTTCAGTGTAAATTATTAATAGAAATGCATATGTCATTTCATTTAATCACTCTTTACATTGTCATTAAACTTTTAAAACAGAATATTCAGGATATGTTTTTCACTGTGTTCCCACTCTAGTTTTGGTCCATTTTCTGCTCTCTGGAGATCCAAAATAGTGGTTATCACATGGCTGTCAATGCATAATGTAAAATGTCTGAATAGTCAATTCAGGTAGTGTAAAAAACAGTAGATCAGGGAATGAGTTCTTCGTGAGAAGGTATTTTAAGATACAGCAATATCCCATACTCCCGAGTCTCCTAAATCTGTAAATGCAGCAGCAGACATTTTGAAATCCCAATAAGGGCCTTAGTAATTTAACTCTAAAGGAAAGTACCATTGAAAGTGTACCTATTACAACGGAGTACAAAAAGGTACAACCATGCAGCATCAAAATACCATAGTCTGAAAACCTGAATGTAATAAGTGACTTCCTGTGTGTTCTCTTCTGGTTAGCAAGTGCTAGCAAAGCAGATTTGAATACCACATATAGAAAAGCCTGCCACATCTTCTGCCTTTTGCTCAGATAACATACAGCATTTAATGACCATACGACAGCTTTTTCCACTTCACGTCATTGCGTTTTCAAAGCCTTTATGTATTTTTGGCACCTCCCTTCTGCAAGCTGTAGTGTGATGTAGATGAAAGGCGATATGCTATAAAGAGGGGAGAAGTTTAATTATCAAACATAAAGGTGATATTCTATTATCTCAGTGCACAGGCGATGGGAGAATGCTTCTTTTCAAATAATACTGCATGGCAGCTGTGACTGTCCCTAATGAGTGTTTTACTTGAAATAGAGCAGAAACTGAAAGGGTTTAAATGGGCAAAATACCAAAAAAACAGACAAACCAGGCAGATGGTATATGTTTCCCAGAGGAAAAAAATCTTTGTGAACAAGTCAAATCATTGCAATGAACTGAAAAGGCACGTTTGTGAACATTTTAAAAAAAAATGCTCTTGCTTTCCATCACCATAGGATTTTTATATGCATGATATCTGTAATAATATCAAACAGACAGACTGGGAATCTTTGGTACATGATAGTTCTGTTTTTTGTTATACACAGTCAGTATTTTCCTTTCTCATCAGGAGTCAGATCTTTATTCCCATTAAAATAAATAACAAAACTCCCAGTAATTTCAGTAATTCAGGTTAAAGTCCTAATGAGATGTGCTTTAATTTCTCTTATCCCATTTCATGAAGGTTTAAGATGTGTTTGATTGAAAGTCTCCTTATAAAATAGTAGCATTTTAATACCTGTGATGAATGAAACATACTTGTCTGATCATTAAGTTACTTTCTTGTCAGAGTGAGAAAATGCATATATTTACTTATTCAGCTTATACCCCACCTTTCTCCTAAGGCTCAGGGTAACATATAATACAAGAACAGTATAAAGCATACTTTAAAATATATACAAATCCCCTAGAAGCCCCCCCTCAACCCCCCTCAAAAAAAACCCTCTCAATCCCTATCCCCCCTATATAGTATCAGTAAAATCTTTTGTGGAAGGTTTTTCCCCACCATATTGAAAAAAATTACAACACTGACATTTTGACACCTTTTTTCTGTCATCAAAAATGAGAGCTGAATTGGCTGTGTAGGTAATTTTTAAACCTGGTCACCTACACTATGCCAACAAAATTTGCCTGGAAACCTGTTGAGTGTGTAAAAATGTATTTGCATGTGATCATGGGCATTTATGTTTGTAAAAGTTGTAACTCTATCTAAATTTTCATGTGTGTGTCTAGTTTCCATTATGGGTGGGTAAATTCCCATGTCCATAAATTGAATATTAAGCAAGTTTGGCTCAAAGTTTTTGTGGGGATGGTTTAGGTTACCAGTTTTGCCTATTTATTGACAAAAAACCAGTTTGCTAGATCAACCTCACTTTGAGATTATTTTGCCAACCATGAAGTGACTTACAGTGAAAGTGAGAAAAAATGCTATTAAGGAGGAGTGTAGATTGATGAGAATGTACAATTAAGGTTCCAATCCTAAATCAGCTGAAATCAATGGCAAAACACCCACTGACCTCAATGGGTGAAGACTGCACACTAAGTTTTTGGGCAGTAGACAGTGATCTAGTTTTACACATTACTGGGTTTGATATAGAAATTACTCAGTGAAATTCCTTGGTCTGTAGCATTATGCACAAGGTCAGAACAAATTACTATGGTGGTTCTTTCAGCCTTAAAAATCTATGGATGAAATGCTGGCCCCACTGAAGTCAGTGGGAGTTTTGTCACTAGGCGTTTCTGGATTGACAGGTTGCCCTGGTGCCAGCCTGCTTCACCCTTGGGTGGCCCATCTGTCTAAAGGCACTCTGCCAGCTGCTGAATCAGAATGCTGTGCCTGCTCCAGGTCAGCCCTGCCTCTGGCACGCCAGCACATCCCAGAACGCTGCCAGTGGAGTGGGCTGGCCAAACCCGGGGCACCAGCCCAAAGCAGAGCAGTGGTCTGTCTGATGTGCAGACCTACTTCACTTCCAGCTGACCGTTGCCCCAGGCAACACAATAGCATTGCAGCCGCTCTAGTCCGCAACGCTATGGTGTGTGGGGGGTGGGGGGGCTTGTCACTGGGTCAGTCTGATCCAGACCCAGGCGGGGCTGGAGTTGGCAGAGGTGGGAGTGCACCCCCAGAGCTGCTCTGGGGATGGACAGCCCCATGTCTGTCTGAAAATTGCTCCTTTGCAGGCACGCTGCCTGCAAAGGCAATTTGTTGTGCCCCTCTCCCAGCGGGAAAGGGGGCACAACATGGATGGTTTAGGGGGAGGTTTGCGGAGGGGTGTCGCATCCCCTCCACTCCTCTTGCGGTGGCCGGATGTGTGCCACCCCCTCCCTGCAGGAGTATTTGATCCTGCAGTAGGGGAGGGGGTGGAGAGGAAAATATCCGCATGGCGGGAAAGGAAGACTGACCCGGCCAGGATTGCTAGGCAACCCTCGCCGGGAGAAGCGCCGATCGGGTGCTTGATTGGATCGCCGCCCAAAAGGTGAAGAAAAAACTGAAGCTGGCCGTGCGTCTCCTCAGAGTGGAGGCGGCGGCGAAAAAAGGCAGCAGCAAAGGCAGCGCGCAGGGCTCTGTGAGACAGCCAAAGCGTGGTGATTAGAGACCCGATTCAAAGCAGCAGAGCCGACGGCGGGGAATTGTGAGAGGTGGATGTAAACCCCACTTCCCCCCCACAGCCCCGTTGACAGAAGTTAGAGCCCGCGGCAGGGACCCAATAGGGAAAGGAGCATAGGGGCAAGGAAAAGGAAGAGTAGGCCTCAAGAGGGGCAAAGGAGGGGTCAATCCCCCCCCCGGAGTGGGTGAGGTGGATCAGGTCCTTCAGAGTTGGCCACGAGAAGACGCAGCAGCCCAGGGGTTAACAGCCTGTGGGAATGAAGTGGGGGGGGGAGCCGCCACACAGCACCAGCCTGGGGGAACGCAGGCTGTTGAGGAAAGGGAGGCTAGTGATCAGCCCGAGGGAACTCTCACTAATGGAGCGATTGGAGGGCTGTGAGGCCCTCTTGCTCAGTATGGGGGGAACAAGTGTGGGTCCACCAGGGGTGGATGGTCTTGGGCAACGGGGGTCAGGGGGCCTCTGGCCTCTCCCCACCACCACTGCGCAGGGGCGGCCGTAGGACAAAGTCACCTGTGCGGTATATCGAGGACCCCCCCAGCACCAAGGCGGGCACGGGTGGACCCCCAAGGGGAGTTGTCAGTGCCGGCACATGCCCAGCTAGAACCCACAGATGGCTCAGAAGGGTCGGGTTATACTGGGAACAGTGCGGCGGGGCAGGTGGTCACCACGTCTTACTGTAACCCATGGCCTAGCCAGCAAGGGCAGTTCGTGCCACAGTGGCAGCCACTGGCAGAGGGAGGCATGGGAAGCGGTGGGGCAGAACAGATAGTTCCCAGGGTACAGGGGAACCCATGGCAAAGCCAGCAAGGGCAGTGGGCCCCTTAGTGGCAGCCGGTGGCAGTGGGAGACGGTTTAATGGCAGGAGTGCCCCTGTCGATAGTACCGGGGGGACCAGGTGTCGGGGAGGCCTGGGGCAGGGCTCTTCCCCCCCTTTCCCCCCCTTCCCCCATCTCTTGGAAGCAGGGAGCAGGGACAACAGAGCCAGGGGACAGGAGCGCAGCAGAACACCAGTGACGACGAACTGCGACAACAGGTGGCAGTCCTCGAACAGGCCATCTCCGCCATGGCAGATTGATGAGGTGGCGGTGGGTCCGGAGCAGCAGCACTGACAGCCGGGACAGCTGGGGGTATGGTAGGAAGTCCATCCGCCGCTTTAGCGGTGGCCCTGATGGGTTGGGCATGCCCCTTACCAGGATGGGGAGTGAATCCACTGGGGTGGTGGGGACTGAACCCTCCCGGTAGTCCGCCTGTCACAGCGGGGATGTTGCATCAACCCGGCATGGTCCAAGGGCAACAGGCAGGACCAGTAGGGGGTGGGGCCGGAGGAACGAGGGAGGCGACCACCCAATTAGTATGGTGGAACGGTGCCTGAGTGCTGGCTTACTGCCCGGCACGGCCTGGGGCAGGGAGGGTTGGCTGCCAGCACGGGTTTAGCACCCCTGCAAGCGGGACAGGCACTTCAGGTGTGGTGGGGGCAGGGGGTTCAGGGGACCCCCGAATACTTCAACGCCCCAGGATGGGGCAGTATATGTTCCCTGGGGTGGGATATGCAGCAGTGTCAACACCTATTGGGGCTCACCTGCTGACAGCCACCTGGGAGAAGATTTGGAGGGGGGAGTTTATAGACTTATTTGCCCTCCTGTTTCGGGACCCACTGGTAGACCTGGCAGATGCGGAGGATAAGAAAGAGAAGGAGCGCTTTAAGCGCCCAAATGCTGACAAGAACTGGACTAACTGGACAGCAGCCTTCGCAATCTATCAGGGGGTGATGATCCAGGCATATCTGGGTAGGGCACTAGAGCTTCTCAAATACGGAGATACAGTCCGCAGGGCATACAAGTTGGGACCACCTGGCTCCGATACGATAAGGAGTTCCGGCATCGGGCGGTATTCACCCCAGGCATGCGCTGGGACACTCACGTACCCGACCTGTGGCTGGATTGTATGGTGGACACAGCTAGAGCACCCAGGTCGCAGAGTGGCCACTTGTTGGCAAAAGGTGGAGTGGCGCTGGCCAATGACCTTTTTTGTGACGATGGCAAGCGGTCTGGGGTGAGCCAATCGAATCAGTGCTTTGAGTTCGAATGCACGGGGAAATGTTCCCATGCAATGTGTAGGTTTAAGCACTCATGCCCCAACTGTGCTGGTTTGCATAATGCCGCAGCATGCCCCAGGGCCAAGCAGAGCAATAAAGGCAGGCCCCCTGCAGGAGCATTGGGAAAGGGAGGGCAGGGAGCAACGGGTCAGACGACTCATGCAAAGGGCCCCAACTCCAATTAGGTTTGAGTGGCTAGCGACGGCCCTCAAATCCCATCCAGACAAGGTGGAGGTAGACTACGTTATCAGGGGGTTCAGAGAGGGATTTCTCATTCCAGCAGGAGAAGTCCAGCCGCATAGAGCCACACCTAATTTGAAGTCAGTGATGGGCCTGGAGGAGGTAGTAAGAGCGAAGATAGAGAAAGAGTGTGCCGAGGGTAGGCTAGCTGGTCCTTTCTGGGTGCCACCATTTCCTGGCTTGGTAGTCTCCCCATTGGGAGTAGTTCCCAAAAAACCACCAGGCGAGTTCCATATGATTCATCATTTGTCATACCCAAAAGGGAGGTCAGTTAACGATGCCATCCCCAAGGAACTGGCTACAGTGAAGTACACTTCATTTGATGCAGCTGTGGGACTGGTGAGACGCAAAGGACTGGGTGCACTTCTGGCAAAGTGCGACGTAAAGTCTGCTTTACGTTTGCTACCGGTGCACCCAGGCAGTTTTCATCTACTGGGGCTTTCATTTCAAGGGCAGTTTTATTTCGATAAGTCGATGCCAATTGGCTGCTCAATTTCCTGCTCAGCATTTGAGCATTTTAGCACGCTTATAGAATGGCTGATCCAGCGACATGCAGGTGGAGGGGAAGTCACCAAATATTTGGATGACTTCCTCTTCATCGGCGGCGCTGGAACCAACGAACGTAGGGAGTTAATGGAATCCTTTCAGGAATTGGCAGATGATTTGGGCATCCCATTGGCACTGGAGAAATCAGTTGGCCCGGCCACCTCCCTGCAGTATTTGGGGATTGAGCTTGATACGATTAAGGGGGTCTCCCGGCTGTCAGATGACAAATTGGATGATTTACGATCAAAAATTGCCATCTGTAGGTTGGCCCGCAAGGTCACGGTGAGACAGCTCCAGTCCTTAATTGGGAGCCTGAACTTTGCATGAAGAGTGGTGGCCCCAGGCAGAGCTTTCCTGTCCCGACTGTATGCTAGGTTAGCCTGCTCGCCGCAGCCCCATTACCATATACGGGTCACCTGGGAGATGAAGGACAATTTAGACGTCTGGTCATTGTTCCTGACGGATTTCAATGGAGTGGTGCTGTGGAGGGAGGAACTCTTGGTAGAAGCAGAGCTACAAGTCCACTCAGATGCTGCTGGGAGGATGGGGTTCGGCTTGATTTTCAGGGACAGGTGGTGCAGGGCCCCTTGGCCACCTGAATGGGTGGAACATGGAGTGACCAGGGACGTGACATTTTTAGAGCTCTTCCCAATAGTGCTAGCTGTCCACCTGTGGACAGGGAAGTTCTCTAATCACACAATGACCTTCTGGTGCGATAACCAAGCCGTAGTCCATATAATTAACTCCCAATCTTCCCGATTGCCATGGGTCATGGGGTTAATTAGAAGGTTTGTGTTGGTGTGCCTACAAAACAACATTCTATTCAAGGCTTGGCATGTGCCTGGGGTTGATAACGGGGTGGTTGATGCCATATCTCGCTTCCAGATGGAGCGGTTTCGCTCACTCGCACCTGGAGCCAGGCAGGACCCGGAGTCCTTACTGCAGTGGGCATGGAGCCTTGGATCGTAGACCTCTATAACACCATCCAAGGATCCTTGGCGCCGCGCACCAGGGCCATGTACCAAAGGACCTTCAACGAATTCCAGGGCTTCCGTTTATCTCAGGGTTGGCATGCGGGTTTCCCTATTCCAGAACAGCAGGTCCTTCAGTTCATGCTAGTCACTAGGCGACAGGGTGCGGCGGTCAGCACTATTAGTGTAAATCTGGCGGTGGTAGTCTTTATGAGCCGGTTAGCAGGCTACCTCTCGCCTGACTTTGGGTTTTTTGCATGGCGCATGTTGAAATCATGGGCTAGGGAGCGGGGTAATCCGCAAGATACCAGGCTGCCCATTACACCACAATTGTTGGTAAACATGTGCAGGACATTGCTCCGCATCTGCTCATCAGACCTTGAAATCAGGCTGTTTACAGCCGCCTTCACAGTGGCCTTTTTCAGTGCCTTCTGGGTAAGTGAGTTGGTGGCGGATTCCGCCAGGGACAGGTCCAATAGGGCTCTTGCCATAGAAGATGTTGTTATCAGGAAACATGAGGTAGCCTTACGCCTGCGCCGTTCCAAGACCGATCAGCGGGGAAGAGGAGTCACTGTGTGTTTAGCCCAAGCAGGGAATTTGGAGCTTTGCCCCGTCCGGGCCCTGTCATGCTACTTGGCTGTGAGGCCCACCGTCTCTGGTGCACTGTTTTGGCACGGGGATGGCAACCCTCTTATGATATATCAGCTGACATCCGTTATACGGGCCTCCCTCGCAGCCCTTGGCCTACCAGCGGGGCTGTTTGGGACCCATTCGTTTTGGATAGGTGTGGCCAGTTTTGCCTCGGCAGCGGGTCTGAGAGGCCAAGATGTTCAGGCCATAGGCAGGTGGCGTAGCAGGGCATACAGGGCATATGTCAGGTCCCCACTGCCTATGTAACATCAACGATGAATTTTGTTTCCTCAGGTCCTAGGTGCCAGGAAAAACACAAGGTCTGGATCGTGGGTCATAACCTGGTTCGATGGGCTGGCAAGGTGGCAGAGAACTCACATTGGGGAACCCAACTAGACTTGTCAGCTTACGCAAGGATCAAGTGGATGGGCCGTGGAGGCATGCGTTGGAGGCAGTTGATTCCCACGCTGAATTGGGAGGTAGAGTCTAGGCCGGACATATTAGTAATTCATCTTGGGGAGAACGATTTAGTAAAGGAAAAGGGGGTCCAAATGTTGAAGGACATAAGGAAGGACATTTGGGCAATTAAGGACATGTTTCCAGGGGTGACCATTTTATGGAATGAGTGGGTGGAGAGAATATCCTGGGGGCACGATGTGCCACCATGTAAGATTGACAAAACCAAGAAAACGGTAAATAGGGAGATAGAAAGATGACTGAGACTGGTGGGAGGAGTAACGATTCCGCATCGAGCCATCACACATAGGAGGGTAGACTTGTATAGAGCTGATGGTGTCCATTTGTCCCCCACTGGGAACGAATGGTACTTTGCGGCGTTGAGGGAAAAGTTGAGAGAGGTTTTAGTAGGGTTGGTATTTATATTTATTTAATAGATTTATATAGGTATAGGTGGGGGGTCGGGACTGTCCAAGGAGTCTTGGCAGTCCCTATGTGGCAGGGGTCCAGCACCAAAGTTAGGTAGGGTAGATATTTGATTGGGCATCTCCATAAGAGATGAGGGGAGCCCAGCCGCAATAGCAGGGTATGGCAAGCGGCGGAGTCAACCCCTTGGGAGAAGTGACCGCGAAGGCCGTAGGGACATGTACTGTCCCCGGCTTGAGGGCACTATCCTCCTTCCCGGGCCCATATGGGCTCTTGTCCCCTTCCCATAATCTTTGTAGTGGGAAGGGAAGACATTTAAAGTTAAGAGGGATTGGCACTCAATGGGATATCGGGCCAATCCTCGAGTTATAGTTATATGGTAATTATGGGTGCTGGACCCAATTCACAGGAGCGAATTGCCCCCATCATTACGATTCGGATATCAGAATTCTTTCAATCTAAATAAAGAGTGCGGCCATTTTAAAAATCCACTTATGGTTTCGTGTCTTCCTTGGGGACTGCGCCGACAATTTCTCCTTTGCAGACACACTGCCTACAAAGGCAATTTGTCGCGCCCCTCTCCCAGCAGGAAAGGGGCACGACATGGATGGTTGAGCGGGAGGTTTGCAGAGGGGTGTCGCTTCCCCTCCACTCCTCTTGCGGTGGCCGAATGTGTGCCACCCCCTCCCTGCAGGAGTATCTGATCCTGCAGTAGGGTCAGATATGCGCATGGTGGGAAAGGAAGACTGACCCGGCCAGGGTTGCTAGGCAACCCTCGCCGGGAGAAGTGCCAATCGGGTGCCTGATTGGATCGCCACCCAAAAGGGGCGGTGAAGAAAAAACTGAAGCTGGCCGAACATCTCCTCAGAGCGGAGGTGGCGGTAAAAAAAGGCAGCACCCTCCCACCCGCCCATGCAACACTGTGGCTGAGCGGTCGCTTAGTAGGGCCAGGAAGGAATTTTTGGCGAACAACTTATTTGGCCCCTTGTTTGTTTGTTGTTGTTGTTTGTTTTTTCACCTTCCTCATAGTGTTGGGGGTACATCTGGCTGATTGAATTACCCATATAAGATAGTTAATTGCTGCCTAGTTGATTTGTCGCACTCTGCAGGGGTCCAGCACCAAAGTTAGGTAGGGTAGATATTTGATTGGGCATCTCCATAAGAAATGAGGGGAGCCCAGTCGCAATAGCAGGGTATGGTAAGCGGTGGAGTCAACCCCTTGGGAGAAGTGACGCAAAGGCCGTAGGGACATGTACTGTCCCCGGCTTGAGGGCACTATCCTCCTTCCCGGGCCCATATGGGCTCTTGTCCCCTTCCCATAATCTTTGTAGCGGGAAGGGGAGACGTTTAAAGTTAAGAGGGATTGGCACCCGATGGGATATCAGGCCAATCCTCAAGTTATAGTTATATGGTAATTATGGGTGCTGGACCCAATTCACAGGAGCAAATTGCCCCCACCATTACGATTCGGATATCAGAATTCTTTCAATCTGAATAAGGAGTGTGGCCATTTTTAAAATCCACTTATGGTGTCGTGTCTTCCTTGGGGACTGCGCTGACAACAACCATTGACTTTAGGTGCCCAGGATTTCACCTGGAAAAATCATTTTTCACTTTTTTTCATATGATCCCTACTTACATGTATTTCTGGTTTCAAATAATTTGGATGGATTCACTTCAGCTTTTGTTTGAAGGATTTTCCTGTTTCTGTCACTTTATAGAATCACTTTCATAATAATATTGGATAATAAGTAGCACAAAAACATAGATACCGGTGATCTTGATGCTTGCTAACAGCAAAGAAGCTTGGAAAAGAAAAACAGAGTGTGACCATAAGCCATTAAAGTCAATCGGAGTGGAACCATTGATTTTAATAAGGACAGATAGGATTATACCCATAGTATTTACACCAGGACCCATCTTAGAGTTTTGTAAATGGTGGACTATGTGTAAGCAAGAGGTGTAAAATCACTACATGCCATAGAGTAAAATCATTCCATGCCATCTCTCTTGCATACTCTTCTACTCAGCCATGTGATGCTTTCTGAAAGATCCCTAATGATCTAATGGCAATTTGGAACAGAGAAATTGATGCTGAGGGTGTTCACCTTTAAAAAGTGCAGAAATATGCTTTGTGTGCTTAAACGCTGGCTGTTTTTAGATGAGATGCTACCTTGCATGTTCACCCATCCCCCACACCCGAGTGCCTGTCTGAAGGTGGTGGTGGGGTGTGTGTGTGCAGGCTCCCATGACACATGCAGCACCCACCCGTGACCACTCACAGAGCACTGGTGAAAAAACTGGAGTGCCCTATACAAGGAAGGCAGAATGGTGTGTGGGGACGGCCCACACACATTCCCAGCCCATAATAACGGTGGCAGCCAGCCATGTCGGCTGAGTGGTCCAACATTCAGCGACACGGTGGGGAGGGAAACAGCCTTTGCAAGACACAGGAACCAGCTGAGAGTGGTGGGGAGCCTGGGTTCCCCAGCACACGGCCAAGACATGTTGATATCAAAGGCCAGCCTGGTGAACTTCCCCCTTACCCATGGTCTATGGCAGGGAGAGCGCATAGAGGCTGCCAGGATACTCACCCAGGGAGCCGCCGGTTTGTACCCTTCCCCACTCCATGTGCCTGAGCCATTCCACTCAGTGGACATGGAATTACCCCCTAGCCATGCTCCTTTAAAAACAGTCACAGTCTTCTTGCTGATTAGTAGAGGAAATATTCAAATAGCATCTGATATACAGCATCTGTATATCAGAATCACATGTTGAAAATTCTTTTAACAGCAGTCAACTGTCTCGCATTTAAAAATAAAGTTAATTATATTTGACATTTAAATTATAACTTCCAAGCACAATTTGTATGTAGTCTGAGATAGCTAACGTGCCTGTTATAAAGAAAGTTTGTTTCCATTTCTAAAAATACCTCTAGTTTAGAATGGCCTAAACTCACGTACTAGGATAAAGATGCCCACTAGCTCAATTATCTTACATAAATGTGTAGAACTAAGAAAAGTAGAATAAGGGTGCTGACAACTAAGGCCTTGTTCCTGGGACAGCTTCTGTGTGGGTGGACTCATGTGCTTGCATGAAGCTCATCGCAGATGACCAGCGCCCATATAAGGGCAGGAGGTGGCTCATATCCAGTAAAAGAAATAGGAAGTTTAAGCTGAGTGCACATTACATTGTAAAGCCTATGAACAAGATATTTCCCATTTAGAAACTTACATACTAAAGTTTATGAATGATGAGAGGCTTTAAAGCAAGTGTACTTAGGGTTGCCCCTTTTGCAGTTCAACCCTGAGACTCCCATTTTGGCCTATGGGGTTCTCAGGGTCAAACTGCAAGAGGTGGCAACCCTAAGTGTACTTGGGTGTGTTTACAAGTTAGAAGAAGGTTATACTGATCTCTCCCCTGCACAAGGACTAGGCTAATGTCAATCCTTACAGTTGGGGAGAACAAAGGCTATGTAATGGGTGTGTGGCAGAGCTGAGCTACATAAGGGCTCTGACTAGGGATGGGACTTCAGGCAAAATATCGGTTTTGGTTTCTTTCAGTTTCGGTTCGCCTATGTCTTGGATCTCTTATTGGTGTCGAATCTATCAGTGTCAGTTATTTTTCCCATTGAAGTCAATGGGATATGTTGAAGTCAATCCCTGCAAGACACATGGGAACCCACTGAAACCCCCTCCGGGCACATACACCCCACCCCACTCCCCGCCTCAGAGGGTGGGGGTGGGGATCCATTAACAATAACACCCCCACCTGCTGGGGCCTGGCTTTACCTACCACCCAACCCCCTGGGCTCCTGTACTTTACTTACTGTTGCCGGTCAGGTCCAGAGGGTGGGGATCATGGCTGCCAGCTGGGCCACAAGCTCCAATACCAGCAACCAAACCTCCTCTGCTGCTGACTGGTGTCAGGAACCAACTTCGCTGCTAGACCGCCGGCCTTCTCCGCTGCCAGCTCCTGCCACCAGCCACCGGCAGCGGAGCCAATTCCTCTGCCGGGAAGCCAGGCCTTCTCTTTCTTCTTCTTACAGGTCCGGACCTTGAAAACACTGGCGGATTGGCAGTGGCGCAGCGCACATGTGCAAAATGGCCACCGAGACCATTCAGCACATGTGCAGCCCTAATCCAAAATGGCGCTGGCAGCATCAGCATTTTGGAAGAGGACAGCCATTCTGCGCATGTGTGGGGAGCCACTCCACGCATATGCAGAACAGCTGCCCTCTTCCAATCCATGTGTTCATGTGGGGAGCTTGGGTGGGGTTGGGGGTTTCCACTGGCCTGCATCAGGCTGGGCTCTGCATGGTCTGTTTGCTGCTTGTTGTCCATGTGCCTTGGGTTCTACAGCCTGTGACGAAGGCAGGTCCTGCCAGCTCCCGCAACTGCCTGATTTGTTTAGGCTGTGCCTTTCCCTCCTTCCTTCCTATTTCCATGTTTGTTCTGGCCGCCTAATTAAGTCTGCCTTTTGCTCCTGGACACAGACATTGTGTGGGTGGCCCCCGGGGCTGGCTGTGTGCTGATGTTTGGTCACCCCACTCTGCCACCCCAGGGATGCGCAGCTGGGCAGGGCCCCTGGGGCTGGCGGTGTGCTGATGTTTGGTCACCCCACTCTGCCACCCCAGGGATGTGCAGTTGGGCAGGGGGTGGGCCTGCTCATGGGACTGTGGAAGGTAAGGAGTTAATGGCTGCTGTTGTGTCCCATTACCATGGTTCCTGGGGCTGGGCTCCTGGGTGACACATGGGGTTGTGAGTGGAGTGGATCAGGCCAGGAGTTGGCCTACCTGGCTGTCCATGTATTCATGAGCCAGGGCCTTTCTGGGGCAGGGGAAAGGTGTGTTTGTTGCCTGCGCACTCGGTTCCCCTACCCGCCAGCCTGTCTGTGTGAACGTAGCCGGACGATGACAAATGCATGGGTGCGTGTAGCTCCAGTGTGGGTCACCTACGTGCCTGCTCTAGGGCTCTGGCCCGCTTCCTGTCCATCTGAAAACACCCAGTATGTTGGCCTAGATGGACTATTACTTTGTCCCAGTATGACACTTCTTATGTCAAGAGGTGGGGAAGCTCAGGCTCTGGTGTGAATGAGGCCTGCCATTATTTTTTTACATGACCCTCTTCCAGGTCCTGGATCTGGCCCCTGAATCCAGTTCCTACCACCAATCACTGAAAGAGTGAGCTCGATGAAAAGAAGACAAGATGGGAACATGTACACAAGGATAGCAGACAGATCTATGGCACAGATCCATGATCTGGACACTCCTCTTCCTGAATGCACCCTTTAAGCAGCCTGCCCCAATTTCTGTGTGACCCTTGGAGCTTGTACTGATTTTCAAAGTGATCCCAGGGAGGGAGAAGGTTCCCCAATGTATACAGAGTGTACACTACTTTACATTTATCAATATATGTAAAAGTGATCTGTACATCGGTACAAGTATTCAGTACATGTAAAAGTGGAACAGTGCTCCTATCTAATAAAGTTCAGTATATATTTTAGCATTCAAATAGGTTTTAGCAGTTTGTATGAAAAAATGACCAGTGAATCTCACCAGTGTCAGATTCAGGGAAGTTGGGGACCTGTGAGAAGTGCGGGCCAGCTCGTAACATTAGGAATCTTTGACGGACACACGCTGCCTCACTCATCAGAAAAAGAAAAATGTTACCGTAATTAATTTTTGGCATTCAATTAAACATAATATCCGCTTCAGGGCCTGGGATTCCCTGCTTTGCAGGCCCTGTGGCCTGGGCTCCTGTGTTACACACAGGTTGTCATTTCTAATTTACTCATGGACCCCATATGTTGGGGAAGACCCCATCACGAATTGCCCTGGGTCCCTGTGTTTGAAGCTCTCTGGGTTCTGTTTTACACAAGTGTTTCTCACGCTCAAATAATTTCAGATTTATTCATTGGCTCCATGCGGTCGCACACTCTGCACTACTCTGGATCTGACCCTGCGTTTCACTGGACGCATCCGATGTGCTTCTCCAGCCACACACGTACAATTGCAATAAATTGCATACCACACAATGACATATGCTCTCTGTATGTGTAATTGGATGGCTCACTCTTTTGAAAATTATGCCTAGTGTGTCTGCCATTTAAAGTACACAGACTTCTTGGCGATATGCCAACCAGATTTCTGCACACATGTCAAATTGCCTTACATTAACATAGAGACAAAAGAGGAGAGGATTTGTGACAAATGATAATTGAAACAGCCCAAATATCTCTTTGTCCAGAAAAACAAGTAAATGCTGAAATGCGTCTCAAAGGTTCAAGCTGCTGAGGAGCTCCTAATGTGAGCTATACTTCACTGTAACATTATTAGACTCCTAGCTTATATAAGGTAGGACACTTCTTAACATATATGAAAGTACGTTATCACTCAGACACTCTGTACGAGTGCTTGTGATGGAAGGGATAAAGGATCCTGGAGATATTTCAAGACATAAATGATAGTTAGATGTCTCACTGCCTATGGAAAATGTGTCATAACTGCCATATTGAGTTAGACCAATGGGCTACATAACCAAGTATTCTGTTGCTGGCAGTGGCCAGCATTGGGATGCTTCATAAGACATTGTACGAGAGGACGAGGACTTGAAACAGCACTCTCAAGGTCATAGAGTCATCAGCTCACTCTGGCCAGGGCCCAGGGTTGACTCTGAAGACCTTCCCCTGGACCTGTCAAGCAACACCCCCTCAGCTGCACTCCACATCCCCAGGTTCCTGGTTGGCTGCCTGAAGTATTAAATGCAGGCTTGAAGTCACAGGAAGCTGAGTGAATAATCAGTTCCCAGGTTTTTCTTGGTAAAAACCGCCCCTGGTAAATACCATACCAACCCTGCCTTGAACCAGTCCTTCTGCCCCTGACCTTAAACTGACCACCTGCCTTTGTCTGCCTGCCTGCCTGCCTGCCTGCCCCATGTTCCAGTGTTGAGCTCAGGGCATTTTTAGATGAGACAAAAACGCAGCTGATCCTTTAATCAGACGCCTTACTTTGTTCAGGGTCTAAATGCTTCACACGGTTTGCAGCCGCGTCCTTTCGGTTTGTTTAAATGCTTCACGCGGTTTGCAGCCGCGTCTTTTGTGCATCAAACCGGCCCTGGAATCCTTCCCCCTCACATCCGCATCAGCGATCTGCCGTCTCTCAAGGTAGTGAGACAGCTTTTGCGCTGCTCGTTTAAAAGCGCCGTTAGTGTATGCTTCAGCACCTGCTCTGCATCTGCTACAATGTTCAATCTGCAACTGTTTTCAGGCCTGCTATCTGATGCCCTTAAGCCTGCTGCCCATCAGTCCACCCTGCGATCATGTCCGTCTATCTGGCCTGAATCTGTGTGCCTGTTCCTGATCCTTGGGAACTGATTCTACATCTACTGACCTGGACCTGACCCTACACCTACTCTCCAAACCCTGATCCTACACTGACTCACCTGGACCCTGATTCTGCCACGACTTCACCCTGGACTCCATCCCACAGTGTGTTCCTGACAGACGTACACAAACAGGTTAGATCCATTCCTTGTCATTCACTGCCAACTCCTGGCAGTCAGAGGTTTTATCCCCTGACCAACGTGGCTAATAACCATTGGTGAACCGTACCTTCCATGAACTTATCAAATCATTTTTTGAGCACAGCTATACTATTCACCTCTCATGGCAATGAGGTCCATTCATTCGAATGCAGTATTATGAGAAAACGTGAATAACACTCCTTATTTACTTTTTTCACATCATGTATAAACTTCAATCATACTCCTCCTCGATCATCTCTTTTCTAAATTGAAGAGTCCTAATCGTTTTAGTCTCTTCTTGTCTGGTATGCATTCCATCCCCTTGATCATTGTTGCCCTTCTCTGCACCTTTTCCAGTACTGTGAAGTCCTTTTTGAGGTGAGGTGACTAGAACTGCACACAGAATTCAGTGTCTGAGAAGGCTTTTTAAAGTGGCATTATATATTCCTTATATTTTCTAGATCTTTCCTGATAATTTAGGAATTTAAGAAGAGTTTAAGAATTATTTTTGCCTTTTTGACAGCTGATGTGCACCAAGATGTTTTCTGTGATGATTTCCTGATGGTTAACTGTTAATTTAGAACCCATCATTGTGCTGGGTTGTTTTGTTTTTTCCTACATGTATCACTGTATACTTAGTATTGTTGCTGTTTTATTGCCCAGTCACTCAGATCCTTCTGTAGCTTTACACAGTCTGCTTTGGACTTTACCATCTTGAATAGTTTTGTATCAGCTGCAAATTTTGTCACTTCACTGTACACCCTCCTTTCCAGACCATCAATGAATACGGGTAAAAACAGATGTTACAGCGGCCCGCTGTGGTCCGCTTTGTCCCAGACCTCGTCTGCACATCTGTGCAGGCACCGCCAAATGTTGGCCTGGAATTGCTCCAGACTGTGTCGGCAGCTACCACAGGCTCTGACCTCAGGAAACCTCTGAAGTCACTGCCCAGGCTAAGGGCCTTAGCCTGGGCCAAAGTGGCCCATAGCAGGCTATCTTGTCTGTTCGGGATAGCAGACATGGCCCAGGTCAGGTCGACTATGACTGGATGCCATTGGTTGCCATGACTGCCCTTCATGATGAGAAGTGGGGCTGAACAGCTACATGGTAGTTCTCCCCACGCTCCCCTGGCTGTGGGCATGTGTCTTCTGCAGCCTGTCCCAAATCGTGGCTGCTGCGGCTTCCCAACCTGAGCCAGGCTGTCACTGCACGGCCATCACTGCTGCTTTTATCTTAAACAGCACCAGTCCCAGTACAGATCCCTGAGCCAACGTTCTGCTTACTTGTCTCCACTGTGAAAACTGGCCATTTATTCCTCCCCTCAGTTTCTTATCTTTACCCACCTACACAAGACTGCCCTTTCTCTCTCAGAATCTCTATACACTCTGCCTTCCTCTTTGGTTATGGTAAAGACAAATGGAAAAAGGAATTAACAAAAATAAATTCTGGGGTGATGCAAAGAAATGGCTAAACCAGAGGCAGAGAGCAACAAGCTCTGCTTTGGAAAGTGGAACTTACATTTTTGTTCCTGTCTAAATTCTTGTGGTTTGCTTGGGTTCCTGAAAGCACTCAGAGACATAGCTAAAGGTATGCACTGAGGAGACAATTGAAAACTGTAACAAAATACCAGGTACTTTATCATCCATAGAGGAAACAATTTCATGAGTCATCTTTCATTAGAATGGATATTTATTTATTTATTTTGAAATTTGTTTTGAAAACTTTATACCCCGCCCCTCCTGCACAGCAGTTTGGGGCGGCTTACAATCTAAAAACATATTAAAATACAAATATAAAAACTCTTACAAAAAAACTCTTATGGTGGGGGGGACACAAAAACAAAACAAAAAACCCTCCCTGCCTATCTCTTCCCCCTCCCCATCTCCTTCACCAAAAGCCTGATGGAACATCGAGGTTTTACAAAATCGCCTAAAGGAAGAGAGGTCCAGGGCTACCCACGCCTCTGCTGGGAGGGAGTTCCCCAGCCTTGGTGCAGCCACCAAAAATGCCTTCTCCATAGTGGCCCTACCCAGGAAACCAGAGGGACCTCAAGAAAGGCGACCCCGGTCGACCGCAGAGGTCAATCCAGAGCTCAGGGAGTGAAGCGATCCCGCAGGTAACTAGGGCCCAAGCCATGTAGGGCTTTAAAGGTCAACACCAACACCTTGAATCGGGCCTGGAAGACTATAGGCAGCCAGTGCAAAGAATGGAGCAGTGGTATGATATGCTCCCGGTGGCTCGTTCCTGTAAGGAAATGAGCTGCTGCATTCTGCACTAGCTGCAGTCTCCGAGCCATCATCATAGGTAGCCCCACATAGAGCGTGTTACATTAGTCAATTCTTGAAGTGATAAAAGCATGGATGATAGTGGCCAGATCGGAGTCTGAGATATATCGCTGAAGACTCAGCACCAGATGTAATTGGCAGAATGCGCTCCTTGCCACAGCCCCCACCTGAACATCCAGGAGGAGCTGGGAATCGAGGAGCACTCCCAGACTCTGAACATGGGAAACCAACAGGGGCCAAACCCCATCAATGAAAGGGGATGCCATACCCGATGCCTTCCCCACTAGCATCACCTCCGTCTTATCGATATTCAGCTTCAGTCGGCTCACCTTCATTCAGTCCCCAACAGCTGCCAGACATTGGGTAAGCACTGAGACTGCCGGGTCTGGATCAGATGTAAAGGAGAGGTAATTGATGGCATATTGATGATACCAAACATTAAACCATCTCACAAGCTTGCCCAGCAGCTGCATATATATGTCGAACAGGAGAGAGGACAAGATGGAACCCTGAAGGACTCCACACAAGAGGTTCCGGGGTGCTGAAAAATAATCCCTGAGGACCACCCTCTAGGTTCTTCCAGCCAGGGAAGAATGGAACCATTAAAGGACAATCCCGCCCACCCAAGCATGGTCCTGCAGGTGTGTTAACAACATCTCATGGTCAACAGTATCAAAAGCAGCCAACAGATTAACAGAATCAACAAGGTTGAATTACCCTGGTCCAATTCACGATGAAGGTCATTGACCAAAGCCACAAGCACAGTCTCAGTGCCATAACCCAGGCAAAAGCCAGACACCCAATGCAGTCAAGATGCCCTTGTAGCTGCTGATCCGCTAACCATTCAATAACCTTCCTTAAAAAGGGAGAGTTAGAGACAGGCCAATAGCTGGCAGGGGAGTAAACATCAAGCGATGGCTTTTTGAGCAGAGGTTGCACCACCGCCTTTTTGAGGCAGCTCGACACTTTGCCCTCCCACCAGCAATGGCCTCTGCCAGCAAAGAATGACCCCCGCCAGCAATGGCCCCAGTGTATCCCAGCTGACCTTGACCAGCCAGGATGGGCATGGGTCAGGTTCACACAAGGTGGCTCTAACAGTCCCAAGAACATCCTCCACATCAGTGGGTGACACCACCTGAAACTGATCCCACAAAACCAGACAAGGCGGGGCTTCCATTACTTCTGGTTCTCCTACTGTAATAAGCGTGGCATCGAAATCGTGATGAATATGAGCAATTTTATCTGCAATGTAGTCTACAAACCTGTCACAGCAGGCACTGGAAAATTCCAGTTTCAGGTGGAGGGAAGCCAGACCAATCAGCCCCCAGACCACCCGGAAAAGCTCTGCTGGACAAGACATTGCGGCTGCCATGAGGATGGCAAAAAACTCTTTCTTTGCTGTCCACACAGCTACGGCATAGGCACACAAACTGGCTCTATGTCATAATCGATCAGCTTCAGTATGAGAGCGGTGCCACCGTTGCTCCAACCGCTGCCCTTCCCGCTTCAGCTGCCACAGCTCCTGAGTAAACCAAGGAGGCCTGCGGTGCTGATGCACAGAGAGCAGACGCTTAGGCCTCAACCAGCAACCAAATATTGAGGTAAGAAGAAGCAGTCAAAACAAAGAAACCAAAAATTAAAAGAGGGTGGCAGAGGTTTTCTTTGCTGCCCGCATTGCATCCACTAAGTCCCGCACAGCTGAGCTGTTCCGGGTGGTGAGGGGGCTGGTCAGTCTGGCCTCCCTCCGCCTGGACGTGGAACCATCAAATGCTCACTGTGATTTGTTTGTGGACTTTTTTGCGGATAAAAGTGCTCAAATTCACTATCGTTTTGATGTGACTTTTTTTTAGCAGAGAATGGGTCTGAGGCAGTGGAAGCCCCATCTGGTCCTGTTTTGTGGGATGAGTTTCGGACGGTGTCGCCCTCAGATGTGAGGGATGCTCTTGGGACTGTTTGAGCCACCAATTCTGAATGAGATCCATGCCCGTCCTGGCTGGTTAAGGCTAGCTGGGAGACATTGGGGCCGTTGCTGGTGGGGATAGTCAATGCCTCCCTTGGGGAGGGCAAGGTGCCGGACTGTCTCAGGGAGGCAGTGGTGCAGTCCCTGCTCAAAAAGCCATCTTTGGATGTTGATGTCCTTGCCAGTTATCAGCCAGTCTCTAACCTTCCCTGTAGTAAGCAAGTATTGGAATAGACAGATGCTTGCATCCCTGGCGCCATGTGAAGGCCACTGTGTGAGGCTGGACACCTCATGGGTTGAAAGCATCCCTGTTGTTCCCTTATATTTGGAACGTAACCGTTTCATATGCTTATAAGCAGCATAGGTGTCTGCAGATCACTCTTTGCATCTTTTGCACCTCCTTGTGTACATGGGGGTCCATGATTGCCTGGTTGTTAGCTTGTGGGTGGTGTGGCCTGGTGGGGTCCAGAGGCTATGGGGTGTGCTTGATGCCTGGTATATGGGTGCAGTCAGTTGGCTGTGCAGAGTGAATGCTGAATCCATCCCGGGTACCTGTTTTTGCCCTTATGGGTTGGCACACGGGCATGATGGGGTACAGTGCTTGCCCTATGAAGCTGAAACACTGCACCACTGTGCTGAACTTCCATGTTCTGGTGCCCACTGGCATGAAACCCCTGTGGGTGGTGAGTGTGATGTATTCGAAATGCTGGCCCTCCATGATCTGTTTTTGCTGCCTGACATGGGAGTCTGCCTGATAGGATCTGGTGGTTTCCAGCCAGTATTCCTCATCAGTGCCCTGTTGAGAGCGTGCAGCTTTCCACTGACCCCGGGGAGTGCCAGACCACCTGGCTGTGCTGGGTCTTTTTGGTGACTGGCATGACTGTATGGGGTGGTTGGTGGTGCAGTGCGGGGGTGGGGATGGCTACTTGTGTGTCGTGTTTCTGGAGCTGCCCTGGGCTAGGGAGGAATGTGTGGTGGCTGCCTCCACGACTGCAGTAGTCACGCTGGGAACTGCCTACTAGTTCTGCTCCCCAAGCAGTCTGTGTGTGTGGATGCTTTGTGGCAGAGGTGGCCACGTACACCCACAACCAGCTTGCTTGTGTGAAAACACCCAGTGATGTAGAATCAGAGACCATAATTAATTATATGGAAACTCTCAGATCCTCAATGCTGAAACTGGAAACTAAGGCTTACCCAGTACACATTTAAAAGGGGGATATTAGATTCCCCAAAGTAGAGGTAAAAGGAATTGAGCTTCCCTAATGACGTTCATAGATATACAATGCGGGAATAGAAACTCAAGGGACCCAGGGCTTGAAAGAGATTGCTTTTAAGAAAGACCAGAGCCTCTTCTTTTTTTTTTTCTAGCCTAAGCCCCACACTATAGCTTAGGAGGAAGGAGTTACTGCCAACTCATGAGATATATGATGCAGTGGGAATCAATGCCACAATATTCTTTCCCGGAACACTTAAAAGTAACCTAAAAAAAAATTCAACATTTTTTGGATTGCAGTGTAGATAAGAAACTGTTGTGTGTGGGAATACAAAGTAGGTGAAAAGAGCAATGGGGAAGAGGAACATAATCTTTAACACTTTTAGTAGGATAACTTCCGTTATCATAAAAATAGTTTTAATTGTGTTAAGTGAGAAAATTATACATATACATGCAATACAATATATTGTATATGTATACAATATACATGCAATATCCTTAACTTAATCTTAGTAAACCCCTATCAACCTGGCCTTCTCCCAATGTCCAAGGGTAGTAATCAGAAGGGTAGTATGTCATGCAAATACCAAATACCTTATTCAGGAAAGTGAGAATGAAAGGTCATGAATTAAATGCCAAAGAGTTTGTTGCTGCTAAGTCTCTTTCTTGCTTTTCTCTTAACAATGCAACGAGGTGACAATTACTAATGTCATAATAATTGGGGCTGAACAAAAAGTCCTTTTTGTTTTCATAGGATATCTCATGAGATTTTGTGCTGGGGACTGCCCCTGTATGAAATCACGTGCAAATGGCTACTGGGCCATTCTGCACATGTGCATCCCTTTTCCAAAATGGCACTGGAACCATTGCCACCATTTTGTAAAAGGACAGTCTGTCTACATGTGTGGAAAACAGCCATTGTACATGCACAAAACGGTTTTCCTTTTCAAAAATGGCGGCAGTACTGCCATCACCATTTTAGAAAGGGCTACACATGCGCAGAACGACCCTGGCAGTCATTTGTGCATGCACAGTTCTTCCACCCACCACCCTTTATTTCCCTTGCATTTCTTGTTGAGAATGCAGCTGAGATACTGCTGGTTCTCAGTTGCCAAAATGAGTTGAGAACTGTGATGCTCACCGCGAAACACAAGAATCACGAGAGTGGGTTTCAGCCCTAGTCATAATAGGTATGTTTGGATTTGAACATGACTATATAGCTCTTGATATTTGCACAGCTTAAATTTCATCCTTTGCCACTTAGCAGGTGAAAAGAAATGTATGGGAAATGAAAAGAAATGACATTTCTTGTTTTAAACTATGTATTGAGGGACAGAATAAAGTTCTGTACTACCTTCCTTCTGCTAGTGGAGCAAGCAGTAAAAAGACTCTGCCTGAGAGCACTGACATACATTATAAATGTACATTCATAAAGAAGACAACGCTCAGGGCATATCTTTATCCCATTTTATATCACAGACTTGAAGCACAGAGAAGGTGAGTTGCCTGCCAAACATTACTGAGCGTGTCACTGGAAGAAGCAGACTAGAATGTAGATTTTCTGGCTCCTATTCCTCTGACTTATCTAGGCTTTTCAGAGTCTCATTATTTCTTATTACTGAACGTTGATATGTACATATGTGGTGCTTCATTAGGCAAAAAATAAAGACAGTCAATCCCTACCTCAAAAAGCTTAATGTAAAAAAACCTGCTGTCATCTCACACATTCATTCAAATTGATCAGTCATGCACACTAGACCATGGGCGTAGCTAGGGTGCAATGGGCCCCTGGCCAAGAAGTCAAGATGGGCCCCCCTCTTTGTGTCCCGCCAGTGGGCCTAGGGGTGCTGCCCAGCTCGGCAGGCCTGGGGGCGCTGCTATCAAACACACAAGACACCCAAAATGCAGCCAGCCTGTTAAGCACATTATGCCATGAAAAGATAGATATATATAACCAGTTCAGTTGTGCCCCATAATCAATTCATGCTGCTCTTGCCCCATAACCAGTTTATTTGCACCCCCCATATAATCAATTCACGCTGCCCCCCACCCATAACCATTTCATTTGTGCCCCCGGGGCAGCGTGAATTGATTATGTGTGTGTGTGTGTGCAAATGAACAGGTTATGGGGTGGAGGTTTAAAGGCAGTATTCCTGTTAGCAATAACAGGAATCCATGGCAACCATGGATTTGCCCCAGGAGGTTATCTGCCTGACCCATGTGGGATGGGGGGGCACACCCTCGACCTGATCTTCAGTTCTGGCCTTGAGGTGGGGGGTCCGGTTGTGGGGGAAGTTAGGGCGGTGCCCTTGTCATGGACGGATCATTATCTCCTTCAGGCGAGTCTTCTAGCGCACCCCCTCCAGAGGGGGAAGGGATCAATTAGAATGGTCCGCCCTCGGAGGCTGATGGAACCCCAGCGGTTCCAAGAGGTCCTGAGGGAGTTAACCCTGGACCTGGA
>QEPC01014630.1:4255050-4297879 GCA_003113815.1 Sphenodon punctatus
ATCTTCATGAATGTTAGACCCCTTGTCTCTCCCTCTGTTCCCCTTCCTAAGTCTCTCCCCCAGCTCCTGTCTCTCAGATTGTAAGCCCTAGGGGCAGGGACCATGTCTATTTTATTACTTTGTAAAGTGCCAGGTACATTGCTGGCGCTATATAAATGTTTGTTAATAATAATAATAATAATAATAATTAATGAAGATTCCCCCCCCCCTCCGCCATAAGGGCTGGCTCTTGGGCTAGGCCCTTAGCATGACCTCGGGGGGAGGCTTTTTTCAGTTTTAAGGGGGATTAGGGTGGGAATGGGGTGTTTCCTTTCTGAGGGAGGGGGACAAGGTGACTGGGTTAGGGAGGGAAGGGCTGACCTCCTTGGTGTGAGGCAGGGGTGCAGCCCTTTGAGATGGAGGAATCCTCCAGTGCCAGAGGAGGATGGGGGGGGATCTCCCTCAGGGGGGCTGGTAGAATGACTTCCAAGGGGGTTGGTGGAGTGGATCTGCGTGGTGGGGTCTGCAGGCATAGGGGTCGTTCTGGGTCGGGTGAATTATGGTTCTTCTGGGAGGTGGGTTTGACCTGTCAGATGGGACAGATGGTGTGTTTCTGCCCCGGTCACTGGCCCCCAGGCAGGTGGTGAGGTGATCGGGGTTCAGAGGGCCCCTCATCTTGGCTTGATGCTGATAAATGCGAGGTCGGTGGCTAACAAGTCAACTGCGGTCCAGGAGTTGATCCTGGACCAGGTGGCCAACCTCGCATGTGTCACGAAGACCTGGCTGGACAATGAATCAGGGGGTCTATATTGGCTGATCTTGTTCCAGCTGGGTACCCTGTGCAGCATCAGCCACAACGGGGGGCAGTGTAGCCATTATCTTTAAGGATACCTGGCCTGTGAGGAGATTCCCCGTGTGATCTCTTATGGGTACAGAGGGTCTCCATCTGAGGTTGGATTTGGCTGGAGACAAAATGGGGATACTGCTGATATACCATGCACCCACCTGTATGGCAGCCCTTCCTGCACGCACTGACCGAGCTGGTGTCAGAGGTGATCTTGCAGTCCCCCAATATCCATGACAACACCAGTATTGGAGGGGCAGTCTGTGAGTTCATGGCTGCCATGGCAGCCATGGGCCTGTCTCAGAGAGTAGTGGGCCCCACACATGTTGGAGGACATACCCTGGACATGATATTTTGCACCGACCTTGAGGCAGGGGATCTATTGGTGGGGGAGGTATCAACAGTGTCCTTGTCGTGGATGGATCATTATCTCTTCCGGGCAGATATTCTGGCACACGTCGGCCCCCGGGAGGGTGTGGAACCAGTTAGGTTGGTTCGCCCCCAAAGGCTTATGGAACCTGGAAGGTTCCAGATAGCTCTAGGGGATGTTTACTCTGACCTCGATGGTTGCTCGCTCGATGACCTCGTGTCCAGGTGGAATACTGTGCTAATGGAGGCCATCGACTGTATGGCTCCCAGGCGTCTGCTCCCGAATTGCCAATAACACAGCTCCCCATGGTATACCGGGGAGCTGCAGTGGATGAAGCAGGAAGGGTGGCGGTTAGAGCAATGGTGGCATAATTCGCGTACTGAAGTTGACCGGTTGCGGTATAGAGTCTGGTTACGTACCTATGCTGTTGCAGTGCGGACAGCAAAGAAGGCATTCTTTGCTACCCTCATTGCGTCTGCTAAGTCCTGCCCTGCTGAGCTGTTGCAGGGGGGAGGCTGGTCAGTCCAGCCTCCCTCCACCTGGACATAGAATCATCAAATGCTCACTGTAATTTGTTTGCTAACTTTTTTGCGGATAAAATCGCTCATATTCACCACAGTTTTGATGCAACTTTTTCAGCAGGAAATAGGTCAGAGGCAGTAGAAGCCCCTTTTTGTCCTGTTTTATGGGATGAGTTTTAAGCAATGTCACCCTCAGATGCGGAGGATGCTCTTGGAACTGCTCGAGTCACCTGTTGTGAACCTAGATCCATGCCCATCCTGGCGCTAGCCGGGAGACATTGGGGCTGTTGCTGGCGGGGATAGTCAACACCTCCCTTGGGGAGGGTGAGGTGCCGGGCTGTCTCAAGGAGGCGGTGGTGCGGGCCCTGCTCAAGAAACCATCTTTGGACGTTGACGCCCTTGCCAGTTATCGGCTAGTCTCTAACCTTCCCTTTTTAGGGAAGGCTATTGAACGGGTGATGGCTCAGCAACTTCAGGGGCGTTTGGACTGGATTAACTTTCTCGATCCCTCACAGTCAGGCTTTCGTCTGGGTTATGGCACAGAGACTGCGCTTGTGGCCTTGGCCGACGACCTCTCCCATGAGTTGGACCAGGGTCGTTTGACCCTGCTGATCCTGTTAGATCTCTCGACTGCATTTGATACTGGTGATCATGAGTTGTTGGTGACTCGACTGTTGGACTGGGCAGCAATTGGCAGGACTATTCTTGAATGGTTCTACTCTTTCCTGGGCGGGAGAACCCAGCATGTTGTGCTGGGGGAGTTTTCATCTTCTCAGTAATCCATTCTTTTATTACCTTGAGACTGGATTACTGCAATGCGCTCTGCGTGGGGCTACCCTTGGTGTTGGGTCAGAAGCTGCAGCTGGTGCAGAATGCGGCAGACCATCTCTTGATGGGGATGGGCCGATGCGAGCATATCACACCGGTGCTTCACTTTTTGCACTGGCTGCCGGTAGGCTTCCTGGCCGAATTCAAGTTGTTGGTGCTGACCTTTAAAGCTCTAAACAGCTTGGGCCCCACCTATCTGCAGGACCGCCTCACCCTCTGGGTCCTGGAGCGGCCCCTGTGGTTGGCTGGGGGCGTCCTCCTCGAGGTCCCCCGGATTTCCCAGGTGTCCACTATGAGGAGGGTGTTCTCCGTGGCTGTGCCACGGCTGTGGAACTCCCTCCCGTTGGCGATCCGCTTGGCTGCCAGCCTCCCCTCATTCCGCAGACAATGTAAGACCTGGCTGTTCCACCAGGCCTTTCCCGAGGGAGATGGGGTGGGCTGGGTTAGGGTAGGGTAGGGGGGGATGGGGCTTTATATTGTTTTTTAATTGAATTATTATTATTTATTTTAATGTTTTAAAATGTTTTTAATATGCTGTGAGCTGCCCCGAGATGCCTGAGGCAGGAGGTGCCGGCATAAAAATGTTAATATAATTTTTTTAAATATATAATATAAAATATATGGGCCTGTAGGGCCCATATACAGGGAGCCCTGACCCCAGAAGGGGATGGTATGTTTAATAAGACATCAAAAATAAAACTACTGTAACATTTTCCTTTCTCTAATAGGTGTGAGTTTGTGTCCATCAAATATTCCTATGTTTAGTAGGACTGTGCATTTACCAAATACAACTGAAAAGGACTCTATTCAGTGTCCCAACCCAGACTCTGAATACCCCCACTGCAGTTTTCTGTAGGGGTGTGCAATTCGTATCATTTTAATTAATTATGAAAACAAATAAAGCCCCACTTGTTTTCATAACTAAGGTAATGAAAGCCAATGAATCAGAAAACATTAGTTTGATTTCATTCTTTTATTTAAAATAACTTTTTTAAAAAAAGTCTAAAAATCACTGTGTGTGCACATTTGCCTCTGGGGCTGTTCTGTGCATGCGTGTCCTTTTCCAAAATGGCAATGAAATGGTCTGCCAATTTTGGAAAAGGGCATGCGGAGAACATCCCCAGCAGCCATTTTTGCTTGTGCAGTGACTTTTAAAAAAACATTATCTTTAATAAAATAGAACAAAAAATAAATGAAAATGCTAGAGTCCTTTATGAACCCCCCACAAAATAAATAGTTTTTGGAAACAAAAATGAATGTTATACTTCTGTACACCCATAGTTTTCTGACTAGAGATAATGGTTTTGGCTTGCAGCCTTTTGTTGTGTACCAAAACCATTATCTCAAACCATGTGCAAGTGGAAAAGAGAACTGTTAAGGGGAGGGGAGGAAGGGAAGAGGTGCCAGAGGATATGGAGTGGGATGGAGAGAAGGCACTAAGCAATTCCTGTCTAGTATAGTGCCCCCTTTCCTGTTAATGAAGAGATGAGGGAAGAAAACTGCCCTGATTGGCCACTGCTCCCAGTGCCACTTGCAGAACACCTGTCTGTCCATAATATTTTTGTTTACCCTTTTAAAATTGGTAGGAAGCTCAACAGCATTCTAAAAACATTGTTTTCCCTTCATAAGAACATAAGAAGTGCCATACTGAGTCAGACCAATGGTCCATCTAGCCAACACCCAACAGGTCACAATGGGGGATCCATTCCCTGTTGTTTTCCCCTGGCTCCCGTCAGGTTCCCTGATCCTGTCTGGCTAATAGCTGCTAATGGACCAATCTTCCAGAAACTTGTCCAAACCTCTTTTAAACTCAGCTATAGAACTAGCCCTTACCACAGCCTCTGGCAGTAGATTCCACAACCCACTTATATGCTGAGTGAAAAAATATTTTCTTTTATTTGTTTTAAACTTGCCACCCATGAGTTTCATAGAGCGTCCCCTAGTTCTTCTACTAGCTGAGAGGGCAAATAACTGCTCCTTGTTTATTAGTTCCACCCCACTCATGATTTTATAGACCTCTATCATATCTCCTCTCAGTCGTCTCTTCTCCAAACTGAAGAGCCCCAACCTACCAAGCCTCTCCTCGTACGGGAGCCCTTCCATGCCCTTGATCATTTTTGTTGCACTTCTCTGTACCTTTTCTACTTCAGCTATGTCTTTTTTTGAGACTTCCCTATAGGCTATTCCAACACTGCACTCTTACAACAAAAACCTCCACAGCAGAGACACACACAAATAAATATAACTTTTAAAAATACTAGATCCCACGCACAATCCTAATGTTTAGGAGGGGCCCCATGCCACCACCATTTTTCACAGTGCTCCATCTTACATGGATCCAGCATTGGTTACTAAAAAAAAGGGGAAAAAAAGACGGAAAACAGCAACAGAAGTTAAGAGAAGAGGCAGTGGGCTTAAATTGAGAGAGATGTTTCGGGGCTTTTTTTAAATCTACTAGGGGAAAAAACCTCTCAGTCCTAAGTTAGTATAAAACCAGTTGGGCAATGGAAGGAGTTTCCAAGGGAGAATGTGGAACGTGGAATCCCCTTTATTGCATTTATTAAAAAACTAGATGTAAAAAAAGCTGTCTGTGATGCTGTACATTTTTTTACCTGTGTGCCAAAACCATTATTTCAAACCATGTACAGGTGGGAAGGAGAACTGTTAAGAAGAGGGGAGGAAAGACAGCGATTCCTGTTTTTCAGCAGGAGGCTCGAACTAGACGGTGATCCCTTCTACTTCCAGCCCTATAATTCCATGATTCTAAGATGTTTGCCACTCACTTCAAAATCACCTCCCATTTGGATTATTGTCAAATTTACAGTGCTGCATACTAGTAGCAGTGTAGAGGAGGAGTAGGAGTAAATTTGGCTTCTTTTTCCAGGTATTCTTTTAAACTATCGCTCCAGAAGTGGCCAGAGTGTGGTGTTAGCATTATTGATAGTCTCCATTTCCCAGGTAACATAACAATGAGAGTGACACTTTCTTGCACTGAAGATCTCACTCAGTGTATGCTTTTATACAGACTGCACCCACGCCTCAACTCCGCCTCAACCCCGGGTGGCCCATCCGTGTAAAGGTGGAACGCCTGGATGTGAGGCAGGACAGGTGCCGCCTGCTCTGGGCCAGCTCCCCTTGTAGTGCTCCAGAATGTCACGGACCACCACTAGCGGAGTGGGAGACCCCAGTGTGAAGTACCGGCCAGGGGCAGAGCAGCATTCAATCTACTTGGCAGACAGGGTGGTTCATCAAAAGACACCCATTGTATTATTTTGTTCATACTTTTCCAAAATGCTACACTAACCCACAAGAGAAACCATACGTTTTGCCATTGTCACTCCTCTTTAAGGACTTGGCTATTGAAAAGATACTCTTCAGTATTTCATATGTTTATATTTATACCTTTTTTTTTTTTTTTTGCTACCACATGATCAGATTCTCATTCTTTATCAAACTACTTGTGCAGTAGAACATTGAATTGTACAAATCAGGTGGGGTTGCTTTAAAAGTAATACCTTTTGATATTAATCTTTTGATTCTCATCAAACAATGCTAGGTATTAAAAAGTGACTTTTTTTTTTTTTTACCCAGACAATACTGTTTGGACTTGCTTTGCTGTAATGCGCTGACCTTTCAGGGTGACCTGAGAAATAAAAATGTTTTTGACCATTTTTATTGCATCTTTATAACACATTCAGGAAGCTTGAAACACTTGCTTTCCTGGTATTTCTAATGTGAAATAAACACAGCTATCTGATTTCTCCTTTTTTGGGGTGGGGGGCAGTTGGTGAAGATGAAGGTACAAAAAATAAAACCATAAAAACCATCAGACCTTTAAAAATAAAAACAAACCACATTAGTTATCTGACTGAAATTATGATCTGCTTATGCAAAAACCTTCATTGTTTCAAGTTTGTATGGAGCAAAATGGAATTCTAGTGTGAGTTCCGTTAGTTGACTGTTTTTGCTAAGCTGTTTCCACTGGTGCTACGGGAGGGAAGCTCCAGTGCTCCACATTCAGCAATCAGCTGATCAGCATCAGCTGAGTGCTCAGTGTTGTTGTGCCTTCCTGGGCACATGCAGGGCCAGCCCCAGACATGTGCCACATATGCGGCCGCACATGGCCCAGCAGGCAGCTGGGGCCCCGCACTTGTTGGCTGGGCAGCAAGCTGCAGTCAGCTTCTCCCCCAATAAGTGATTCTTCCTCCCCTCCCTGGCTCTAGACCCCATCCCTCACCTGCCTCTGCCTCCTAGTAGTGCAGCAGCAGCAGCAGCGGAGGGGACACCCTATTGGGCTGGGAGATAAGGCTGTTTGTTTACAAACAGCTCCTCCCCATGTGCTGATCAGAAGGTTGCTACCTTGTAAAGAAGGTTCTTCGAGATGGCGCCCAACAGTCTCACAACTGGGTTGTGCATGCTCACCCTATTCAAATAATAGACCATATGATGGTCTCGATCTCCTCTAGTATAAAAAGCACTCTACCCCTCAGAATGACAGTTCCTTTCAACCCTTTCTAGAATTATAAGAAAAGAAGTCCATGCGGCTGGAAGGGTGGGTGTTGTGAGAATGTTTCGATCCATCTCAAAGAACCTTGTTTACAAGGTAGCAACCTGCTGTTCTTCTTCGAGTGGCTCCTCACATGATATTTTTACATGGCTCCGCCGGGTGGGGAGTCCATGGGCGTGCCAGCGCATGGGTGGAGCATGCACATGGCTGCATACACATCCCCACTCACCCACCACTCATCCACACCCACATAGTAACCACCATTTCCCCTGGTTGCTCCGTGCATGGGGATGAGTGGGTGGGGGGGTGAGTGGGGATGCGTGTTAGGCGAGCGCGCACGCACCCCCACTCACCATGGGCGCGTGCACCACGTCATTCACATGGGGTTCCCCCACCCATGAACACACAGAAATCTGCGTGTTTACGGCTGGGAGGAGAGACCCGTGTAAAAAGGGCCACATTCTCACAACTGTCTTACTTATACTATCTTAGGTAGGAATTTAGGATGTAAAGCAATATCTATTCTGTCTTGGAAAATAAATCTGCAAATATGGTTCTGAGATTATTATGGCTGCTATTTCACTAACTCTTCTTAATGAAGTTATTGCTAACAGGAATACTGTCTTTAAACCCGCACCCCATAACCAGTTCATTTGCACCCCCATATAATCAATTCACGCTGCCCCGTGGGCACAAATTAAATGGTTATGGGTGGGGGCAGCGTGAATAGATTATATGGGGGCGGGGGCAGAAATGAACTGGTTATGGGGTGGGGGCAGCATGAACTGATTATGGGGGCACAACTGAACTGGTTATATGTCTCTTTTCATGGCATAATGCGCTTAATAAGCTAGCTGCATTTTGGGTGTCTTGTGCGTGTGATAGCAGCACCTCTGGACTGGTGGCACTGCATGCATGCACAAGGCACAGCCGGCACTGGCAGCAAGAAGCAACAGACCCTGGAGGCCAGATTAGCTAAGCTCACTCCCTCCTCCAGCAAGGCAGTGGATGCAGTCAGTGTCTCTGTGCCTGCCTCATTGCCCGCTTAGCTGCCCTGCAGTGGAACCACTCCTGGGGAGTGGTGGTAGACTTGGCTGGGGAGGAGGGGGAAGCATTGGGAGGCCATGCTTCTCCATGGTTGCTCAGAGGGGTGTTGAATGGGAATCCTGCCTGTCCAGAGGGACTAAGTTTTATGTAAATATATACATTTGCATAATTAGGTGGGGCCTAATTATGCAAATTAGGCCCTGCACCAAGACTTCGCACATGGCCTCACAAACCCTGGGGCCAGCCCTGGGCACACATGCAGAAGCCTTGGGGAGGAGGAGGGGCTGGGGGCCAGTGCCTCCTGCTGAGCCTGCTCTAAGGAGTCCCTTATTTATTTTTTATTTATTTATTTAAAAAAATTATACCCTGCCCCTCTTGCCACACGCAACCAAAGCCACAAGTGTGGTCTCAGTGCCATAACCTGGACAGAAGCCAGACTGAAAGGGATCAAGATAACCGACGCGGTCAAGATGCTCCTGGAGCTGTTGGGCTGCTACCCGTTCAATAACCTTTCCTAAAAAGGAAAGGTTAGAGACAGGCCGATAGCTAGCAGGGGAGTCAATGTCAAGCGATGGTTTCTTGAGCAGAGGCTGCACCACCGCCTCCTTGAGGCAGCTCGGCACTCTGCCCTCCTGAAGGGAGGCATTGACCACCTTGGCCAGCAATGGCCCCATTGTCTCCCAGCAGCTCTTAACTAGCTAGGATGGGCACAGATCTAATTCACAAGAGGTGGCCCAAACTGCATCCAGAACCTCCACCATGTCAGCGGGTGTCACCAACTGAAATTGATCCCACAAAATTGGGCATGACTGGGCTTCTACAACCTCTGCCTCCTCTACTGTATTAAGTGCAGCATCGAAGTCGTGGTGTATATGAGCAATTTTATCCACAAAATAATCCGCAAACATGTCACAGCAGGCAGATGATGACTCAACTCCAGGGTCGAGGGAGGCTGGACTGACCAGCCCCCAAACAAGAACCTGGAACAGCTCTGCTGGATGAGATTTTGCGGACGTTATGAGGGTAGCAAAGACCTCCCTCTTTGCTACCCGCATAGCCATGGCATAGGCTTGTAAACTCTATGCCGCAATCTGTCGGCTTTAGCACAAGAATGACGCCACCGTTGCTGCAACCGTCGCCAAACCGTCGCGGTTCAATGTCGCTGAACCATTGTTTCAGCCTCCGCAGCTCCTCGGAAAACTACGGAGGTCTGCAGAGCCTCCGCCTAGGTAACGGACGCCTGGGAGCCGTCTGATCGATAGCCTCCATCAGCAAGGTGTTCCATAGCTTAAAGAGGTCATTGATGAGACGGTTGTCAAGGTCAGAGGGTAACTCCCCCAGAACACTTAGAACCCACAATGGGTCCAACAGCCTCCAGGGGTGGACCATCCGAATAGGTTCCACATCCTTCCGGGGGCAGACGTTTGCTAGAAGGGAGGTTTGCAGGAGGTAATGATTTGTCCATGACAAGGGCACAGCTGATATCTCCCCCATTAACGGAGCACCCACCTCCAGGCCAGTGCAAAACATAAAGGTCCAAGGTATGTCCTCCAAGATGTGTCGGGCCGTTGACACTCTGGGATAAGCCCATGGTTGCCATGGAGGCCATGAACTCATACTCGGCTCCCCCGAGAACCGCATCGGCATGAATGTTGAGGTCCCTCAAGACTATTGTCTTTGGGGACCGAAACACAGCCTCCGCCAGAGCATGCAGGGAGGTCGCCGTATTGGTAGGTGCACAGTATACCAGCAGCACTTTTATTTGGCGGGGACAAACTGTCCCCGCCAAATCAAACACAAGATGGAGACCCTCAATGCCCACAATGAATCACACTGGATACCTCCTCACAGACCAACCCTCTTTAAAAATTATAGCTACACTGCCCCCCGTACCTCTAACCGTGACTGGTGCTGCACGGAATACCCAGCTGGAACAATATCAGCCAAAATAGGCCCCGATTTATTTTCCAGCCAGGTTTCCGTGATACACGCGAGATTGGTGGCACAGTCCAGGATTACCTCCTGGACCGTCATTGCTTTGTTCACCACCAACCGTGCATTTAACAGCACCACCACCTGGTTGGGGACCCCCTGACCGAGTCCTACCTGCTCTACTGCTAGGGGAGAGGTGAGCAGGACCTGCATTAGGCATCTATCCCACTTCACTGATCTCATTTCCCTCCCCCTGAGACCATATCTCCCCTGACCTGCCATGACCCCAATAGCCATGCCCATCCCCACCCCCAGCTGGACCCCTGCCCCCCCTCCCTGGCTGTCCCTTCCAGGTGGTGAGGGAGATCCACCTCCCCCCCAATTCCCTATCTCCTCTCCCAAAGAATCCCTCCCCCCATCCCCTCTCCCTGGATGTTCCTCTATCTCACAGGGAGTCCCCCCTCCCCGTTATTCAGGATGAACCCCACCATCTCACTGGGAGGCCAAACCTGCCCCTCCCAACTCCCCCACCTCCCATACCCCGTACCCTCCTGTGCCACCAGAGGGTAGTCAACCTCCCCCCCTCCCTCACACCAAGGGGGTAGCCCCTCCCTAACCCAGTCCCTTCACCCCCTTCCTCATAGAGGAAATACCCCACCCCCTCCCAATCCCCCAAACCAAAACAAAGATAAAAACCTCTCCCCCCCTTGCCCCCTCGGTTACGCTAAGGGCCACTTTGGCTTCGCCCTTGGACTGCTTTGAAACACGCTGTCTGGGCAGCAGACCAAACGCCCAGGCAGTGTGTGACTGCACGCTGCTGCTGAGGGCTCAGGCTGCCTGCCTGTACACACACACACACCCTGGGGCAGGGTTAAAAGAGAGCTCTACTCTTTTGGCGTGCTAGGCACCATTTTGGTGGGGAGAGAGTATTGGCTGGCTGGTTGCTGCTGTTTGGCCTGGCTTGTTTGTGGCTTTGTTACCCCATGCTGCTGCTGAACCTGCATCTGATGCATGCCCATCAGTGAGTTAGTTATTTTCTTGACTATGCAATGCTGGGCTAAGGGCTTGGCTTTTTTTTGTTTGGGTCACTGAGTTCGGGGGGTGGGGTCTAGGAGAAACATTATTGGGGGGGAAGTGGAGGGATGGGGGTAAGGGGAGAATGGGGCTGCTGGTGAAAATGGGGCTTCTCAGAGGCACTGGTGAAAATGGGGCTGAGGAGGCTGTTGGGGGAAACAGGGCTGCAACAGAGCTGTAAAAATGAAGCATGTTTTGGAGGACAAGTGGAACGTCCCACTGCTGCTTCTGTGGTGTGCTAAGACTTCACATAATATGGTTCAGTTGGCTTAAGTTCTGGTTTGCTTTTGCTTGTTCTGTGTTTGCATGTGCACTGCTGGTTTTCCTTCCTCCTCTCCCAAGCCCCACAAGCATGTGCAAAGGCTGTGCACACTTTCTTGGGCTCCCACTCACCATGGCTACTCTCTCTTGGCTAAAATCAGTCTCTTTCTTGGCTGTTTTCCAAGTAAACTGTCTGCTTTCTGTTCTTCAGGTGGGGGACCTAGAGGCTTGGATGGAAGGGTTTCCAATCTTTGCTGGAATGTTCTTTGCATTTTAAAATGGCCCCGCCCTTTGCAGTTTGGTGGGATGTTGTGGCAGGCTTTTTCACGAATGGCTAGTCTTTGCATGAATGCTCCCTGTCTGGTTGCAGTACTATTTGCCTCTTACATTGCAACAGAGCTAAGCAGCATATTTTAGGGTACAAGTAGAAATCTTCACTACTGCTTTTATGGTGTGCTAAGGACTGTACATAATATTGTTGCCTTAAGATGGTTTGCTTTGCTTTCTCTGTCTTTGCATGATGCATTGCTGTTTTTCTTCTCTTCTTCTCCCCTCCCAAGCATGAGTAGAGAGGCCATTTTGTAAATTTGTGGGTCCACTGGTCATGGATACTCTTGTTTAACATGGTCCCTTTGCTGTTTCGCTGCTGCCCCTTGCTGGAAAGTAGCTTCTTGCCTCTCTGCTTGTGACTGTGTGCTTTTGAGCATCTTGCCTGGGGTTTTGTGGAGAAACAGAAATGCATTGTTCAGATTTGGTTTATTCAGCCCCAGACCCAGGCAGGGTGGATAAAATACCCCCTGATCTCATCTTGCTGCATGGCTAGGTTGCTGTTTTGATGGGGCTTGTTTGGTTGCATTCCAGGCGTACACCTCCACAAACCTTTTTTTTAAAAGGCCTATTTGTTTGGATAGGCATTTGGCTGCTGGGGATACAGTGGAGGCTGCTATTTTGATAGGGCTTGCTGGCAATTTCTGGGGGTGCTGCTGCTCCTTGCTGGAAATGAACTTTGCCTCTCTCTCTCTTTTTGTTTGCCTCTCTGGTCATGGTTTCTAGAACAAAAATGCATGGTTTCAATTGACTTTGAATTGCTTCAATTGACAAAAACAGGGTTCCTTTCCCCCTGTTCCCCACTGAAACCCATCTTCTCCTTCCTCTTCTCATGCACCAAAACAAAACCCTTTCCCTTCTATTTCTTCTCTGTCCTGATCTTCTTGTCTGATTAGCCTTGTCGCAGGACAGGAAGCTAACTCAGTCCTCCAAGCCAGAAGGAAGGCTTGTCCCAAAGCCTACACCTTCAGAAGATTACAGGTTGCCAAGGAGAGCATGAAAATAGAGGATTTAAGGGTTCAGGATAAAGGTAGGCGATGACAATGTGATCTATTGGTTTTCATACTGCTAGGGAGAAATGGGACCCAGTGGAAGAGAGACAATGGATGGGACTCTCTATCCCCCAGTGGCAGGGCTTCATGCAACAACAAAGGAATTCCTACGGTTAACTAATGCAATCTCCCTCCAGTGTTAACCATAGGAACTCCTTGCTGCTGGGTTACGCCACATCACTGGCTTAACCATTGCATTGGCCCTGCCTACTGTTGGCTTGGCCCTGCCCTCTGTCCCATCAGCCTTAGAACCCACCAACCGCCACTGCATAAAAAAATACCCATATCACTGAGAAGGTAGCTTCTGAAAGATGATGATCTAGGCTGGGGGTGGGAAACCTTACACCCAGGGGCTAAATGAGGCCCATAACTAGTTTTTACTTAATTTCTTTCTAGTTCCTAGATCTGTCCTCTGGATCTAGTTCCTTCCTATCACCAAAGCACTGAAAGATTGAACTTGTCTATCTTATTCTCTGTAAAGTGCCAGGTACATTGCTGGCACTATATAAAAGTTTATAACAACTTAGGATCCATGATCTGTGACCTCTTTTTCTTGAGTGCACTCCTTAAGCTCTCCTGCCCAACTTCTAGGTGGCCCTTGTAACTGGGTAACTAGCTACAGGAGCAATTCTAGGAAGCTTTTCCATTCAGCTATTGAGTCAAGAATCAACTACACACATATTGCATTTATATACCCAATTAGGTAGGAGAAAACTAAGAAGTAGTGAACCTATTTTCTCAAGGACTTCCTTGTCTGTATGTGAAATTACACCTACAAGCACGTGTGAGCACCCTTGTCAAGCAATATCTATTGTGTATACAGGCAGAAGACTGCAATATTGACTTGCATGCCTATAGCAAATTCCATCTGGGGATTGCCAATGTGCTTTGCAAGCATCCTGAGTTAAATACCAAGATGCATCTGCATGTGATGGTAGCTGCTTGGGAAATACAGTGCAGAGACACATGCAAAAGATAGAAGGTGCAAAAATACATGCCTGGTAAGAATTTGATAAATGTTTACTTCTGTACATTCTACCACCTGATATTAGTGCTTTAAAAGTGTGTGCACAGGGGTAGGCATATTCTATTAGTAAAAATTGGTATAACTCTTCACTGTTCAAAGGGCTTTACAATTCTTACCTAGTTCATCCTCCTAACACCCCTCAGAAGTAGGTTATTTTCTCCATTTTATAGATGGAGAAATGAGGCTGAGTGTGACTTACCTAATGCCATCTCTTAAGCTGATGATTAAGATGGGATTTGAACCCTGATCTCCTAGGTCCAAGTCCAACATCTTATCCACTAGGCTATAGTTACACATAGAAGATGGGGTTAAAAGCCAGACCCGTTACAGCATCTGCATATAAATCAACTTAAGTTCAGTACAATTTAGGGGCATAAGGGCCCCAGGTTGGGAGGGTTGCATCGTGATTAGTGCTGAAATGTATAGCAAACAAATTATCCACAGTTACTACCCAGTATCTGGTTAATTTGAAAGTTATTTGGTAACTAACTGGTTACTATGGAGGTTAACAGCTAAACTGGAATACTGCATAATGCCCAAAATGTTACCTGGCCTAGCACATTATCACATAACTGACTGTTACCATCACTACTACACTAAAACCAGATCGAGAGGGAGGGAGTAAAAAACAAAACAAAAATTTGTGTAAATGGTAAAGCATGGTACCATGGTAAATCAGTATCAGTCTGTATCTGACTGGATACTGAATAGCAGAAGATACTCCTTTCAACTCTAATCCAGATCCCCTCCCTACCCCTACCTCTCATGCTGCTTTCCTCCTCTTGATTCACCATGTTCCCTACTCAGTCACCCGCTACTCCTGGGGATAGTCCTTCAGCATATCGCCCAACTAGCCCTACATATAGGAAGAACAGTCCCACTTTTGGTACACTGTTCCTCTTTCATGTGAGAGAGAGAGAGATGAAAAGACTGGCATTCAGACTTCAGATCCCTTTCCCCTAGTTGCCGTCTGGGAAAAGCACTTGAGAAGACAATGAGGGAAAGATGATGGAATAACAAAAAAATTAAGGGGAATGATAAGCAGGAGCGTATGTCTATCTTTATGCCCTTGCAGTGTTGGAAGGGATGTGTGCGTGTGTGCACCTTTAAATACAAGAGGAAGTGGAATGGGGCTTATTGGCTGAGGGGGAGGTGGGGCTTGCCCTTCTTTGGCCACTCAACGTTGGGAGGTATGCTTCAGTACCAAGAATGGAAGGGTTGTGTTGGTTTAGGCTGCAATTCTCTAGACTTGTCCCTGATCAGCCCTGGGAGATGAGGGTCAGGGATAGGGGTGGAGATGATCCTGCACTGCAGGCTACTGCCTGCCCAAAAGACAAGCACCTTAAATTTGAAGGGAAACGCCCTGTCAAGAAAACTCAGAGGGGTAGGTATCCCCTCTGTCCCCTTCCTCATTAGGCTGATCATATACATAAACTGTACAGTGCTGCCAAAGTAAAAGGAAATGCCAGACCCCTGTGGTCTGTTAGATTGAGTATGACCCACTTGGGCTGGTACAACATGTCAGGGGTCTAATATTTTGTCATTTCAGGATTCTTCTTTAGCTAATGGTAGTTGTAGCACACAATGCCATGGATGACTCGCTGCTGTATTCCTTTCTCTCTGTTATCAGGCCCACATCCTGGGGAAAGAAGTGCTAGTTCCATCTTCAGCTTTCCCCAGTACAAGTTTCTAGTGTTGATTCATTTGCTTATCAATTAGCATGCATGACAGCTCAGAGCAGATTTGGCTTTGCACTATAGCTTCCTGTTCAGGAACTTCCAATTGTGCTTTTGTAACTGCGGCTAACTATGGGTAGACACATACAGGACCGCCAAAACAGTATTTGCTTTCATTTCTATTTTCATATTTAAGAGAACAATTGTTCATACCAAAATAAATACAAGTTTAAAGAAAGGCCAAGTGAAATAAAATGAGTCGTCCTGGTTGCAACTTTTATTCAAATCCATTTAGTTAGTTTCCAAAAAACTGAAACATCTTATTCCATTCTATTGCGTATCTATTTCTTACCAAAGTAGGATGAGGGAGAGGGTGTCACTCAGTGAGCATCTGAAAGTATGGATGAAGCCACACAAGTCATAGTCATTTATTAAAGGGTGGCCATAGGCCATTGCAAAACATTCTATGCAACAACAAAGAATAAATAAAAACCAAAACAAAAATATATAACATAGTACACTACTAAAGTTAGTAATAAAGTTACAATGAGAACTAAGCATAGCAATTCCTACAGTTTGAAGTTACAGCAAATAGAATAACAGCCATAGCACAAAAGTTCCTGGGGGATTTCAAGTGCATGGTCTACACATACCCCACAGGGTTGGGCAGAGTCAGGGTACTCCCAGTCAGTAGGTTACACTGTGGCATCCAGAGCCCTAGAGCCGCCCCTAAGATATCTATAAGTCCATATGCCATCCATTTATTCTAAGGCAAGATATAAGATCCAAAGGGAACCATTTCAAGAGGAGCCCCAGAACCAGGAACCCCTGTGCCAATTGATGTATTCAAAATGGACCTATATATCATAATATTATGACGGCAAATGACCATTTGTGACAAAAAGGATGCCATGGTTTTAATAGTTGAAGTGTCCGTATTATTCAATAGTAAAGACAGCAGAGCTTCCTCAGATCGTCCTAGATGGTCAACCAAAAGAGGGAGCAGAAACTTCTTCCTTGGTTCATCATACATAGGGCAATAAAAGATCACATGACCTGGGGTTTCAACTGTCAAGTTATCAAAGGGGCAAATTCTTTCCAAGAAGGGGGTCCGCTGTATCCTACCTTCCAGGACCTGAGATGGAAATGCGTTGACCCTTGCCCGAAAAATCAGCCACACAAGTCAGGGGTAGATTGGGTGAGGGAAATCTCCAGGGAATTGTGCTCCAGGGAAATCGCAGCTGCTGCCACACTTCAGGGCCACCCAGCATGGAAAGCATGGCAGACAGTCTGCCCCCCCGCGAAAATCAGGTAGGCGGGCTGCTGTTAGATGTCCCACCATGTCTGAGGTGCCGGCCACTACAGGCTCCCAGCCCCACTCCTCCTTCCTCCCCATACCTGCCTACTATCCTTCTGACCCACCTGTGATGTGACTACCTGGGAATGGCATCAGCACCTCACAGCAGGGCAGGGGAAATGGTTAATAGGCTCATGAACAGAGGTGTGCTACCTAGAGTTGGGCAGCCTTACCCCCACGTTGGATAAGGTTGCTACACCCTACATTCCTGGCCCCTTTCTGAGAATACATGGCATAACAGCCAGCTGGCCACCCCACCCCAGGATGGTGTGAATGTCTGGTGGTGGCCAGGCACACGGGCCACTGTATCTTGTGGCAACGGTGTCCAGATTGGGGGGAAGGCTGCCTGTAGCAAGTATGGGCTTGCTAGTAGGCAAATCTTGTCAGAGTTAGTATCCAACAAATCCCCATGATGTAGGGAATTAGCAGTAACATTGCTTTGTTCCCATCAGCAGTCTCTTCTCTAAGCCAGGCATCAGCCCTCTGGTCACACTCAGTACATCATAGTTCTCAATGTATACAACAGTCTTTACCAAAGCCAAGCTTAGTCAGGCCACAGACCAGCTCCCTGACAACTCCCACAGGCTCCTTGAGCAGGCTTCTCTCCAGGCCTTCCTCTCTCCTGTAGAGATGTTGTCTCTTCAGCATCCAAATGGCTTCTGAGCATTCGCTTCCTGTCTTATATACTGCGGGGAGGGGTGTGGCTTCTGCCTTCCTCAGCCTCCCTTAAAGGCACTGCAGCCTTATTATGCCACACGTCTCCCCTTTTTCCGGAGACAACACTAACACGGTTTGTGCTGGCTTAAACTCCCTTAAGCAGGGTGCAGCTTTTCTTTTACCTTATTACAATTCATATTTTCCAGAACAGTTAGTCATTAACACATTTTCAACATTAATACATCCCAATTTCAATCCATTTTGTTTCAGAATCATAGACCATTTCAGTCTCTCTATCCAGGGTCTAGCACCCCAACACTGGGCTTTCCTCCCTCCCAGCCTCCAACATCTCCCCTTATAGCTGGGCCTGTTCCACTGGATTGGGTCTATGGCTTCCTTTCAGCCATTTCTTGTGAGCATTTGTTTTTGTATCTGGGAAGTAACCCCCCACCCATTGTTTTCCTCTATGCAGGCTATCCATAACCATCATTCTTTTTCTTCCCTGCTAGGGAGGCTATTTTCCACCTAGCTCACAGGCTATACAATTGTATTAAGTTACCCCTCTTGGGGTTGGGAGGCTGGCCTACTCAACCTTTCCAGACACTCTCAACCTGGGACCCTCCTCACCTTGACAGTCAGTATTCCATATACAATGACCATTAACACCCCCTTCCCAGGGGTTAGTCACATTCATTGTCATAACATTTCCCAGGCTTTTCCCAGCCACTTTAACATTCTCTTTGCACCCACCGTTAGCAATTTAGGCAACTCTTTAGCCATTATCACCAGGCCTTGCTACAGGTTTTTAAGTAAAGCTACCTCCAGCTTTACTCTTAGTGTTTAAGCCAACATATAGCCTTTTCGCACTCCATTGGGCTCCTAATTCGTTTCAGTATTTACAGAACTGCATTCAGCCTTTACCCAACCTTTGGTATCTTTCTGTCCTTTTCCAATTAAGGACACCTGTAGCCTTTCCTCAGTCAGGGCTATCTCTAGCCTTTGTCTTTGCCTTGCTGCACCCAGTTTTAAGCCTCTAGGATTTTCCTTCTGCTAGGGAAGGGGTGTGGGCCCTCCCTTGCCTTTCCCAACATCCCTCCCTGGCACCCTACAGACCTTGTTAGTCCATGTGAGTCTCAGTTTAATCTTTCAACATTTTCTCCCAGGGATTTGTCTCTGATTTGTCTCTCTCTGTACTCCTTAGCTTTTCTACAGCCTTCCTCAGGACTCTCAAGTCCTACAATAATCCAGTCTTTGCCATCTCCCTCATGAGGGTTACCTTCACCAAAGGCTGCAAAAGAGCTACTCACCAGCACCAGTTTCTCCGGTTTAGACTTACTTCTGTCTCTGTTTAGTCCTAAGGCTACACGCTGCTGTCTCATTCTCTGCTCCTTTAGATTCTCTTTAGTAGTCACTTCAACTGCTAAACACACCGCTTACTCTTTAGCTCTGTTTCCCAGTTCTTCATCATCCTCTACTATTTCCTTATCCTCTGCTGGCTTGGACTCTGCATGGGATGCAGAAGAGTCTTCCTCTTCTGACTCAAGGGGAGACATTTCTGCATCTTCTGCCTCCTCTGCTGGCACTGGCGGGTCTAACAGGGACGCTAGGCTTCTTTCTTTTGCTAGGTTCTCCATCATTGTTTCTGTGCCAAGCTGACCCCATTTTCCTTGCGTTCTTATAAATTCCTCATCCTGTTCCATAGTCCATGGTACAGGATCTTCATACACAGAGGCCGCTTTTAAATGAGCAGGTCACCGTCACGCGACCCACTCGCGTGATATTTCAAAATCCTGCAGCACGGGATTACACGAGACGTCCGGAAGGGATCAAGCACATAAAAGGAAGTCGCACATTCTTTGCCAACCGCAAATTAAATACCTCACAATTGAGGTATTTAATTCGTGGTCAGCAAAGAATGCGCTTGATCCCCGCCGGGCATCTCGTGTAATCCTGCGTTGCGGGATTTTGAAATATCGCGCGAGAGGGTCGCTCGTCTAAAAGCGGACAGAGTCTCCTCAGTAGAGTGGGTAGCAGTCTACCCACTCTACTGGGTCTAGCTCCTCTTCATAGTCCTGATAGTTTATTCTTGTCTCCCTAGTATCCCACTCATCTTCTCTATATCGGGCTTCTTCCTTCTCTAGGGCCCCTTTATCTACCCAGTCCCTAAGCCACATCAACTCTCTTTTAAGCTGTTCCTCAGATCTTACCAGGTCTCATATTTTGCATTACTACAGTTACCCTTTGAGCTGTTGGACCTGTTTGAGTGGCTTGGTTTCTCCTCTTGGGCTTTTCTTTCTCCCTGTTCACTAGCAACATCTGCTTCCCAGCCTCTTCTTACTAGGCTTCTAACTCTTTTTAAGTAAGGGCAATCACTCCACATGTGTCCTATTTGGTTGCAGTTCTAGCATCTCCTTTTCTGTCCCTGCACTCTGGTAACAGGTCTCCAATTCCCTCTCTCTTTCATCTGTGAACCTTTTACAAGGGCAATTTCTCCACATATGCTCTGATCTATTGCAGTGACACACCTCTGTGCTCTCCCACTAGGGCTTCCTCTCATTCCCAGGCTCTCAGTTACTTTGTCTAACCCTAATGGCACTGGGGTTACTTTGCACTGCCCCCTTTTGATAGGTCTGCTTTACAGGGATCCAGTACCCCCACAACTCTTACATAAACCATAATCATTGTCGTCTTGGCCACAATGCCCAAATAACGTCTCTCCGTTTCCCCAGAGTCTCTGTACGAGACTGGCCCTGCCAGTTCTGTGGGCAGGCCCTCCATAAATGTCCTTCTTGGACAGTTATAACAGTTTCTGCCATTACCTCCCCGCAAAGGTCCCCAGTACTTGCCCATCTGTTGTTTCTGAAGAGCTTCCCTTGGCCTCCGTGAAGCTTGGGTATGCCGCTCCTGCTGTCTCCAAACATGATGACTCAGCTTAGGCTCCACAAAGCCCCATTGAGTCACTGGCTTCTGCCATCTTGTCTGTACTCTGTCAAACTCCATTTTGTTTCCTTTCTGCTTGATCCACATCCTGATTTGTTTTTCATGGGTGAATCTCCAGACTCCAGCCCAGTACAAGCCTCTGCCTTTGGGCAGGCAAGCAATCCTTACTTTGCTTCTCTCTGGATGCAGTCCTTCCTCTAGTTATAATCCTCTTTCCAATCTCACTTGACTTCTCTCAACCTCTTCTTCTGTCAACACACTCTGATTGGCATAATCCTCCTCTCACTGACAGGTCCCCTGCTCCAGACTCAGAGCCCCCGTCTCATTAATGGCGTGGCGGCCAATGTTGGGGTTTGCCTGCATTGTCGACCAACTGTAACATATGAGCTTGCCAATAGGTAATTCAGGGTTAGTACCAACAAATCACTATCATGTAGGGAATTAGCAGTAACATTATTTTAATCCCATCAGCCCTCTGGCCATACTCGGTACAGCAAACAGATCATCATAGTTCTCAGTACATACAACAGTCTTTACCAAAGCCAAGCTCAGTCAGGCCACTGACTAGCTAACTAACAACTCCCACAGGCTCCTTTAGGAGGCTTCTCTTTAGGAGGCCTTCCACTCTCCTGCAGGGATGTTGTCTCTTCAGTGTCCAGATGGCTTCTGAGCTTCCTGTTTTATATACTGCAGGGAGGGGCATGGCTTTGGCCTTCTTCAACCTCCCTTAAAAGCACCACAGACTCATTACACTGCTCCCTGTCACACTGCCTAACTCTACGTAACATCTTGTGTAGCTGTACCCTATATCTCCTTGAAGTAGTGACCTTAAAGTCTGCATCTACATGTCAAGTCATGCAAGATGTTCTGTTCTCTCAAAAGACTGCTGTGCTGAATCTCCTTCTATCAGTGTCCATCTCTTTCTCGAAAAGAAGCCAAAAAAGTGAAGAAATAGCAACAAATAAAAATTGCTACTGCACAAATATTAATCCCAAGAATCCCAGAATCCCAAATGGCATTCTGTCCAAACCAAAGCAGACTCAACACTGAGAGAAAATTAGACAAAGGGCCTTTTTACATGGACCCAGGAAGCACTGCAGTGTGAGGGGGATGGGTGGAGGTGGTGGTGGGTGTGTGGCACGTGGGTGGTCTAACATGGATGCCCACCCACCTCCATGCATGGAGGTACCTCCATTTCCCCCAATGTCTCCATGTGTGGGCGATGGGTCAAGAGCGGGAGCATGCATGCCCCCCCTCACACAGACACCCCACCCACCCCTGTTCACATGGGCAAGGGGGTGCGGTGCATGTTCCTTGTGAAAAGGGCCAGTATTGAGACTTTCAGTTCTGGTCAAATCTTCAGCCCTTTTTACACAGGCCTTTCCCACTCATGAACACACAGAAGATGGTGTGATCATGTGCAGTGAATGGGTGTGTGTGCGCGCTCCCACCTACCACACATCCCCACCCCTACCCACTCAACACACACAAGCAAAGAAAAGTTGCAAATGTTGAAGTTCAGAAGAATTCTGATCTAGGCTGTAAGGTTAGGGGATCTGATTCTGTCTTTCACATAGGTGTTTGTACAGATGGGGATCTGAGGTTCTAAAATAAATAAATGCTAATCAATTTATGTTACATGTCCTTCTCCCCCCATTCATCTAGATCATGTCTTTTTATGTTGAGATTTTTGGTGAGAAAGTCAATAGGAGCTGCACACCTAATTCCGCTATGACATTTGCTTGTAAAGTGTTTCAGGTCCCATCTAGATCCATTCCAGTGGGCCTGTATCTATGGATTTCCTATTTCTCTGCTGAGTCAGACACAAAAGTTGGGTGCAAATGTAACAGAAAAAAATAGTGTTAATGCTAGCTGCAGAAAAACAGGAAACCGAGAAGAGAAACCTTTTTTATCAAGCCTTTTAGAAGATGGTGTCACTTCTATGTGCAGCAGCAAGCTTTCCCCTTGGGATTTTCTCCTGCTCACAACTCTGATCCTTCTTCCAATTCATCTGCAAGATGACCCTTTATTAACGGATGCAGAATGCTGGGCTGTATGCCTTCATGTGATATGAACATTGAGTTAAATTTTATTCTTTCAAGGAGGTAGGCATAAAAAGGATGGTTCTCCCTCAGAGCAAAAATTCTTGTACGTTTCTATTCTTTACCTGATCACAAGATGAGGAAGAAAGACAGGGTGAAGAAACACTGAGCATGGACTTTGCTGCTGGTATGAAGATTCCAGAAGCCCATCTTCCAGGTGCACAAGAAAATTACCAACCTGCATGCATTTGCTTAAGATGGAAAACATACCAGGCCTAGTCAGTCTCATTTTAGGCCTAGCAGCATTAAAAACAAGAAGGGTGGCTGCTGTGCTTTAAACATCTCGTTTGTTCTATTTTTATTTTGATGTTTTCCTTTACAAGCCTAGAAAGAGTATGATTGCCATGTTGATCCTAAAAATAATAGATGGAGACATCTCCCCATAATAGATGGAGACATCTCCCCATTCTGGGTCTCCCCTGAATCTGCTCTTATTAGAATGGTTCCTAGGGAGTGGCACTGTGGACTCCGCTTCCTCATGCCCTCCTCTGCCCCAAGCAAGCCACAAAACCGCCCCTAAGCCAGACTGGAGAAAAGCCAGGAGGGGTTCACCAGGAGGATATCTACATGGTAGCAAATTGGCTTAAGATCATTTTGCACCATTGTAGCAATAATTTGATTTCAGCGCAGCCCAGGACCTAGCACTCTGTGAAAACATATTTTAAAAGTTTCATGTGAAACTTCAAATATCCTGTCCCTCATATAGAGATAACCACTTCCTTTGCAAAAAGTAATTCAGAATATCTGAGTCATTAAGGAGCTGCTTCAAACTGTGGTTCCCATCACATTACTCCTTTTGTGGTGGTAAGATCTTGTTCATCACATGAGTTATTTCTTTCACACATGAATACCCATTCCAAGAAAGAATGAAAAGATATTTGCCTTTATAACTTTCTGCAGGTTTTTGATGTTCAGGACATCTTTTTTTTTCTTCAGTGAACTTACATTAGAATGATTTTGACCCCTCTGTCCAAAGCTAGAGCAAACTGTGGAGGTTGTACCATCTGTAGAATGAGGTTGTGATTGAAAATAGCAATTGATATTTGAAATACTTTTCATTTCTTGGTTGCTCTCTGGGATCATGGGATTATAAGAGTGTTGATACCCAACCCAGGTCCTGCAGTCTCTGTGCTTACCATATGCCTGGATGCTGTAGGGGACTGGATGAGGGTGAGCCAACTGAAGCTGAATCCTGACAAGACTGAAGTGATGATGGTTGGCCTGTCTTGGAGGGGATTGGGACACCTGTCATTGAGCCCCCTCTGGTCACTCGGGTTCACAGCCTCGAAGTGCTTTTGGATCCTGCGCTGAGCCTGGATTGTCAGGTGGCAGGGGTGGCTAGGAGCACTTTTCACCAACTCCGTCTGGTGAGAAGGCTGTGGCCTTTTCTTTCTGATTCAGATCTGGGCACTGTCATTCATGCTGTTTCATCACGTCAAGGCTAGATTACTGCAATGCACTCTACGTGGGGCTGCCCTTAATGACTACCTCGGGGTAGAGGCTTGCCTGGAAGTGACAGAGTGGTCACTGTTGGAAACAGGATGCTGGGCTTGAAGGACCATTGGTCTGAGCCAGTATGGCACTTCTTACAATCTGGACATTCCCTGTTTGGTTTCTTACAGAAAAATCTGATAGTTAAAAGGCAGTCAAATAGCTGGGATTCCTTAAATCACACTTCCGTTTTAGGCACTGACAAGCATACAGAGTAGTAGGGTATGATTTTCCGCTAATGCAATGATCCGAAACTATAAGCCTCCATGTGTCCTGAGCAAGGTTCCCCTATTGGGAGCATGCCCGTGCCATTTGTAGCCCCAGGGACTGCATTGTCTACTCTTTTTAAAAAAAAAATTCACAGTACCCGAAGAGAACAGGGATGTCAGGATGAATGAAAGTGGGAAATGCAGGCAGTTCCACATGGGGATGCTCAGGTCCATCATCCGCATGCTCCAGCCAGAGGACTTCGGTCGTCCACTCAGTGGCATAGCCATCTATTGAGCAACACTGGCTTTATTCTCAGGGCCACCGTGCCCAGTTAAGAGGGATTTCTTTTTCTCTCCTCGTGGCGGGCCACCTGCTCTCGCCACTCTCCACTCTCCCTGAGCAGGTGGGTGGACAGCCACCTTAGGAAGCCTTACCTTGCTGTAGTTCCACCCCTGCAGTGCTGTGGCTTGGGTTTCTGCCTCAGCAACGGCCTAGTATCCTCGCTGGAGCTGGAAGCAACTGATACTAGGTGGCTGCTGGTGGCGCACAAATTCAAGCCGCAGTGTCATGGGGGGGACTGCAGCATGACAAGACTTCCTAAGGCGGCTGCCTGCCCACCTGGGATGAGTAGAGAGTGGCGGGAGTGGGCAGTCCATTGCAAACAGCACCGCAGCCCCAGCTGCCGCTTCAGCCACTGCCACCACTCCATGCCACGGGTAGGTGGGCCGCTGCTGATCTCCACAGTTGGGAGGGGTTGGGGGTTGGCACAGGTAGGGCAGGGCAGCATGAACTAATTATGGGATTGGGAGGCACAATGGTTATGGAGTAGGGGCAGCATAAATTGATTATATGGGGATGCAACTAACTGATTATGGGGTGGGGGCAGCAACATGAATTGATTATGGGGGCACAAATGAACTGGTTATATGGCTGGGGGAAGCATGAATTATGGGGGCACAAATGAACTGGCTATGGGTGGGGGGGCAACATAAATTGATTATGGGGGCACAAATGAACTGGCTATATATCTAGAAGAATGTCCTTTTGCACAGCATAATATGCTTAATATGCTGCATTTTGGGGTGTCTTGTGTGTCTGATTGTGGCTTGGCCACTTGGAATTTAGTGCTCTGCACTCACGCTCTATTACTTGCTTTCTGCTTGTGGAATGCTTGTAGTTGGAATTGTGGGAAACACCCAGTTGTAAACATCAGTGAAGGTGCAGTGAGCACAGACAACCTCCATTTTGAGGAAGGGCAAAAGTGCCTTTAAAGTTAATTCACATGCATGCAAGCCAGACAGAGCCCCCAGGCCAGCAGACAGAGGGGAGGGGGCCCACTCTGACTTCTTGACCAGGGGCCCATTCCACCCTAGCTACACCCCTGCATCCACTGTCTTGTGGGAAGCTTATCTGGTACGTTCCCATTCATTAGCTCCACTGGAAGGGGTGGGGCAAAGTCTGATTTATATTTCTGAACTCCAAAGCCAGAAACGGACCTTTTCTTAAATTAGAGAAGTTGTTCAGATATAAAACCCAAAGGTGGCTTTAGTAGGGTTACCATACCTCCCCTTTAGAAGGACACTTATGAAAAATACAAGCGTCCTTTTAAAGGGGAGGTATGGTAGCCCTAGGTTTTAGAAGTAGTCTTTCAAATTTTTAAACCATCATCCAATGTTATCAGTTCAGTTCTACAGTTCTGGTTGGAGCCTATCTTTAACTGGTCTGTGCTGTATAGTGATCCAACAGCAATCTTTGGCATAAACACTGTCTTGTCTGTCCAACAGTTATCATCACTATACTTACAAGTACTCCAGCAGTCTGCCAACTGAATTCAAGAAAGAAAAGTAAATTGATGAAAATAAACATGGCATTCATTTCCAAAGTAATTTTTTTCTAAAGTGCATACAGTGACACCAGGATCAGAGAGGAGGATGATATATTAGTTGCTGGAATTATATCATTTCATTAACAATAATAAGAGCAGTTTAAAGGCCTATGCTGTGGCGGTTCAGGCAGCAAAGAAGCAGTTCTTTGCTGCTCTTATTGCATCTGCGAAGTCACATCCAGCGGAGCTTTTCTGGGTGGTGAAAGGTCACTGTGACCAGTTTATTGAGTACTTTGTAGATAAGATTGCTCGAATCTGCCATGATTTCGGTACCACAGTTTATTTCAGAGAATCATTTTGGGGCTATGGATGCCCCGTCCTGTTTTGTGGGATCAGTTTCAGATGGTGTCACCTGCCGATGTGGAGTCCTTGTTGGGATCTGTTCATGCCACCACTTGCGAACAAGATCCTTGCCTGTCCTGATTGGTGAAAGCCAGCCAGGAGACATTATGGCCATTGCTGGCTGGGGTGGTTAGTACCTCCCTTCGGGAAGGTAGGGTGCTTGACTTCCTGAAGGAGCTGTGGTTTGGCCCCTGCTCAAGAAACCATCTCTTGACACTTATGCTCCTGTCAGTTATCGGCCGCTCTCTAACCTTCCCTTTTATAGTTTCATTTCATTTATTACATTTCTACCCCACATCCTCCTGCACAATGGCGGCTCGGAGCAGCAACAACATATAAAAAATACAATAAAATACATAAAACAAAGTATTATAATAAAATTGCTAAAAAAGCTAAATTCTAAAGGCAATAAATACCTTCCCAACCCCCCACCTAACCCCCTTCCCCGAAGGCCCGGTGGAACAACCAGGTCTTACATGATCTTCAGAAAGAGGGGAGGTCCGGGGTAAATGGGCCTCTATCAGGAGGGAGTTCCACAGCCTAGGTGCAGCCACCAAGAATGACCTCCCTACCGTTACCACCCAGAATACCCAGGGGGTCTCGAGTTGGGTACCCCTGGCAGACCATAGGGGCTGCAAAATGACCCAGGGCCTGAGACGGTCTCACAGATAAACAGGTCCCAAGCCATTTAGAACTTTAAAGGTAATTACCAACACTTTGAATTGGGCCCAGTAGACTATAGGCAGCCAGTGCTGAGAACAGAGCACAGGTGTAATGTGCTTACGGCAACCCGTCCCTGTTAGGAAATGAGCCGCCACATTCTGCACCAGCTGCAGTCTCCGAACCATCTTCAAAGATAGCCCCACTGTAGAGTGCATTACAGTAGTCCAGTCGAGAGGTAATGAAAGCATGGATGATGGTTACCATGTTCGACTTGGAGACATACGGCACCGTAGCCGTGGCACCAGATGTAATCGGCGAAATGCTCCCCTCACCACAGCCTCCACCTGACAATCCAGGTGGAGCTGTGGGTCAAGGAGCACCCCCCAAACTACGGACCTAGGTGGCCAGAGGGGGGCAGACCCCGCCAATAATGGGAGCCACCACCACCCTGGCTCTACCAACCAGCATCACCTCCGTTTTCTTGGGATTCAGCCTGAGTCAATTCGCCCTCATCCAGTCCCCCACAGCTGCCAAACACCGGGTAAGCACCAGGACTGCTAGGCCTGGATCTTCAGAAAATGAGAGGTAGAGTTGTGTATCATCTATATACTGATGACATCGTACGCCGAACCATCTCATGACCTCCCCCCAAGGGTTGCATATACACATTGAACAGGAGAGGGGACAGAATAGAACCCTGCGGGAATCCACATGTGAGGTCCTGGGGAGAAAATGTATATTCCCCAAGGAGCACCCACTGAGTTCTCCCTGCCAGGAATAAGCGGAAACATTCAAGAACAATCCCACTCACCCTGGCCCAGTCCCACAGCCTTGTCACCAACATCTCATGAGCAATGGTATCAAATGCCACCGACAGATCCAACAAGATCAAAATAGATGATCTGGCCTGATCTAATTCACGGCATAGGTCATTGATCAAGGCCACAAGTGAAGTCTCCGTGCCAAACCCCAGACGAAAGCCAGATTGTGAGGAATCAAGAAAACTGACCCGGTCTAGATGCCCCTGTAACTGCCAGGCCACCACCCATTCAATAACCTTCCCTAAAAAGGGAAGGCTAGAGACTAGCTGATAGCTGGCTGGGGAGTCAACACTCAAGGATGGTTTCTTGAGCAGAGGCCGCACCACCGCCTCCTTGAGGCGGCTCGGCACTCTGCCCTCCTTAAGGGAGCCACTGACACCCCCCCTGCCAGCAACGGCCCTAATGTCTCCCAGCTGGCCTTTACCAGTCAGGATGGACACAAATCTAATTCACAACAGGTGGCCCGCACTGTCCCAAGGACCTCCGCCGTGTCAGCAGGCGACACCCACTGAAACTGATCCCACAAATACTGACATCACGGGGCTTCCTCTACCTCTAGTTCACTACCTGTCACAACTGCAGCATCGAGATAGTGATGAATCTGATCAATTTTTATCTGCAAAAATGTCAGCAAACATGTCACGACAGGCACTGGAAGATTCCAGTCCCGGGCGGACTGACCAGTTGCTGCACCACCCGGAAAAGATCCACCGGATGTGACTTTGCAGACGCAATGAGGGCAGCAAAGAATTCTTAATTTACATTTGTCTGAGTTTCATTTCATGTTTCCAGCTCAGTTTATCAATACCTCTGAAATTTGTCATCCCCAAAATTAACTATACACATTCTTTTATCCAAATCAATTAAAGTTTTGAGCACTCCTATTACGAGACAGACTCTAGATGCTACTTCCCTGTAGCTTGGTGAAAGAAGACTGTTATTGAGGATACAAAGGCAGGTTCTAAACTGATACAATAGTATCCTTTTTAAAACTTCCAGCAAAAACTATGTGTATTTGGGAGTAGGCTTCAGTGATTTAAATTATGTAAATAGAATCAGCCATGTAAAGGAGAGAAAGTCAACCACAAGAATTTTACCACATAAAAATGAAGTGTATTGAGGGTGGAGATTTTTCAATTATTAATTGTTATGAGGAAATGCAAGTAAATAATAGCAACATCATGAATAAAGAAGTAGTGACTTAAAAGCAGAAGTCACAGTGCTACTACACATGACACCTTTCTACTAAAGTTTTTCACATGGGAATTCCACAGTATTGATCTGTTATTTAAAGGGATGAAATCATAAAGATCTAGAAAAATTACCTCATTCTCATAAAAATTATTGGAAGTAACATCATGCACATTTGCTGCCATTTGAAGAGCTTTTGTTAACAATCAGAGCCATACAGACAGAGCTGCTCTGACATGAGCTAATGCAAGTTGGCTTACTTAAAAGCTGCTACCTGTTATAATTTATATTTTAAAAAGGAAGTTAGATCATGTTGAGCTCATTTCTGTTGGATGGAGGATTACCGGTAGTCTGACTGAAAAATTCCATGAGTGCTGATTCCATAGTGTAAGAACAAGCAATGCACATAGGTATTCTCAGGATCTACAACAGTAAAGTATAGCTGAAATGAATAACTGTCGTGGCAAATATCTTATTTGTTGAACTTGCCCATTTCAGACCATATCCATAAAGCAAATAACTTATTCAGTGCCTTTATCACTGGATATCTATTTTGGATATTTTGTTTTAGTTTGGCGTTTTCCATACTATTAGCACTATTCTACATGTGCAGTAGCTGAAATGAGTAGCCAAATAACCAAAACTAACAAAATAAAATTAAAAATGGGAATGTGACTCTCCTGGTTGTGAACATTATTCAGATATTTGAATGCCAATCTGAAAATGTGAATATCTCTAAATAGACAATGCAATATTTGTTTCAGCAGTATATAGATGTATATCCATAATCTAAATTAGCTTCAGAACAGAGAATGGGTGCATTTTGGGGTGGAGAAGGTCCAAGGCCCAAATGTACTTCTGATACTGGAATCTCCAAACAGGTTATTATATAGATGTTTGGGCAACTAGAATTTACTACACCTTAAAATCAATTACTAACATGGTACCATATATGTAGCTACATACAAGAAATGAAATAGATATTCATACCTGAGGTTGAATTCAATGTCTCAGGAATCTGCCCTCCCGACTCCCCACTCCTCTCACCTAACTCCTGCTGATACGCTCCATTCAGTACAATCAGTTACCTGAGGTCTGTGTAGTCATATCCTCACCACAGGGACCAGCCAGCCATCATTCTCAGTGTAGCCAAGCCAGCCAAGCACATGCACCTGGGACTTCGCATCTCCGTGAATGTTACACTCCTTTTCTCTTCCTCTATTCCCCTTCCTTCGTCTCTCCCCCCCTCCCCCCAGGTCTCTCAGATTGTAAGTCCTAGGGCAGGGACTGTGTCTATTCCACTACTTTGTAAAGTGCCAGGTACATTGCTGGCGCTATATAAATGCTTGCTAATAATAATAATAATAATTAATATAATAATTAATATGCAGCTGTGAATTTTAATTATAATTTTTCATATTTGCAAACTTCTCAGGTAAAGTTCACTAGGGAGTTTAGATTCACATACATTGCTACTTCACCCTTTGCTACTTTTAGTTCTGTCCATTACAGTCAAGTAATGGACGGATCTGGGTTGTTTGGTCTAAAATGGAGGCGGAATTATCTGGGATGTAAACGAAGCATTCTTTGCCAATTAAAGTGCATACACCCCCTTTGCTGGCTAAGATGGGCTATTCTGTTCTGCAGAACCATCTGCCTGATATTGCCCATTTCACCAACAATATCTTTGAGCCCAAGGGATGTTGCATTTGCAACCTTTTCTAACATGCCAGCCATTCCTTTTACTTCCAAAATAGAGAAAACAACTCCCAGTGGAGGTATGGTGATACCCAAATATTCCAGGGCCTTAGTGACGTCCCTCCGGTTCCTCAGTTTACCCTGAGGAAGTGTGGGTAGGTAGCGGATGGCAGGGACAACAGCTCCAATATAACAAGACCCTTCCCACCAGGGAGGCAATTTCTTATAGTCCTTGTTTCTACAAATAAAATAATGTCCTACATAAAATCCATTCTTAATAGGGGTACCAGCAGAGGTGAGATAGCCCCTTAGCTTCCAAAGCTGGCCAAAATCCTGCACCACTCCAAATGCATACCGAGAGTCACTAAAGATAGTAACAGATTTATCCTTAGCCAAAATGCAAGCTCTAGTCAAAGCCATCAAATCAGCTACCTGAGCAGAATAAACATTTGGAAGTGGATTGCTCTCAATAACCTCATAATGAGAACAAACAGCATAACCAGCCACAAGATTACCCTGGTCACTTCTCAAACATGACCCATCCACATAAAAAACTAAATCAGGATTTTGCAAAGGAACATCTTTCAAATCCACTCGGGGTACAGTAAGATGAGAAGTAACAAACAGGCAATCATGTTGTTCCCCATCAAAAGGGGTAGGCAACGATGAAGCAGGATTAAGAACTGGACATCTGGTAAGAGTAATATTTCTTGCTGATAACAAAAGCATTTCATATTTGGTAAGTCGAGCATTGGATAAATGCTGTGTTTTTGAGTTTAACAATAAGGCAGTCACAGCATGAGGAACAGCTACCACAAGGGTGGAGCCTAATAACAAAGTATCTGAGTGTCCGACCAACATGGCTGCAGCAGCAATTGCTCACAGGCATGGAGGGAACCCACATGCGACTGGATCCAAAGCATAACTATAGTAAGCAACAGGCTTATAACCGTCCCCATGTTTCTGCGTGAGAATCCCTGAAGCAAACCTGTCCTTCTCATGGCAAAACAATGTCAATGGTTTAGAATAGTCGGGCAAGCCTAATGCAGGAGCCTTGGACAGAGCCTGTTTTAAAGCACCAAAGGCTTGTTCAGCCTCGGCAGACCATTGTAATGGGTCAGAGGTTTCAGTTTTTATACGCTCTTGCAAAGGTTTAACAATGACATCATAGTTGAGAATCTACTGTCTACAAAACCCTGACATACCAAGCAAGCTTCTTATCTAGGCTATTGTGACACGTCTGGGAACCTGTAAAATAGCCTGAACTCGGCTCTCAGAAAGGTGTCGTTCACCAGCGGAAATATCATGACCCAAATACCGAACTCGTGGCAAACAAAGCTGCAATTTCTTTTTAGAGGCATTATGTCCTTTGTCAGCCAAGGCAGTTAACAAAGTTATAGAATCCTTAACACAAGCATCCAAGGAAGGAGAGGCCAGAAGGAGATCATTCATATACTGAGCCGGCGCTGACCCCTCTTGGAAATGCACATCAACTAGGTCTCTTTTCAAAATTTAAGAAAAAAGAGATGGAGATTCAACATACCCCTGTGGTAACCTTGTCCAGGTATATTGGCCTCCTTGGAAAGTAAATGCAAAAAGAAACTGGCTTTCAGAATGAATAGGGATGGAGAAAAAAAGCAGAGCAAAGGTCAACAACAGTGAAATACTGAGCAGTGCATGGAATGCAAGATAAAATAGTAGCAGGATTAGGAACTACTGGAAAAATAGGCAAACCAGATGCATTAAGAGCTCTCAAATCCTGAACAAAGCGATAAACCTCTCTCCCAGGTTTCTTCACAGGGAGAATAGGAGTGTTACAAGGACTGCGAGTTGGTACAATTATACCCTGATCTAGCAAAGATTTAATTACAGGATAAATGCCTTCTTCCGCCTCAGGTCGAAGCGGATACTGAGGAATTTTAGGCAAGGGCTTGTCAGATCTTAATCTAATTTTTACTGGTTCAGCGGTTTTAATCTGCCCCACTTCATTATCATGCTGGGACCATATAATGGAAAGAACTGCAAGCAAAACCTTATTCTGAACCTCAGTAAGGTCCAGACTTTCCAGCTGTTCTGGAGCTTCTACCAATGTGACAAGCACAGCCAACTCATTAACTCCAAGTACATCAGGTGAACAGTAGATAGTGCACCCAAGCTTACACAACAGATCTCTACCAAACAGATTAACAGGAGAAGATGAATTTAACAAAAATGCATGCTGGTCTATAATAGGACCCAAGCAAACAGAAAGTGGCTGAGACACAGGATGAGGAACAGCCAGATTGGCTATTCCCACAGCATTAACAATTTCAGCAAACAAAGGTACACGAGGAAAATCACGAGATTTCAAAGTAGATCTGCTAGCACCAGTATCAACAAGGCAAGTAGCAGCCTTACCATTGATTAAACATGAGACATAAGGACCAGATTGATCAACAGGCAACAAAGGAAAATTCATGAAATAATCACTATCCCTCAGGCTATCCTAGTAAGGAGCCTGAAAGGGCTGCAGGACAGGAGAAGCTACCTGAGCAGGAGCCCCTCTTGTCCCCCTGCCCCTGGATGCACCAGGGTTAAGTTGTTGGAGCTGAAGAGCCATTAACTTTGTATCAGAAAGGTCCTTTTTCTTTTTCTGACTGGCAACACAATAATCTGCAATAGATACCAACTTTTCCAAAGGCTCAGTTTGCCATCCAATAGCAACCAATCAACGATGCTCCTGAATTTTTGGAAGGAGCCCTTCGACAAAAGCGGCAGCTACTGCCTGAGGGGCATTTTGGGCAGCTGTACCTATTCCAGAATGCCTATTAAACACCAATTGCAATCTATCCATATAATCTGCTGGTCTTTCACCTTCAAGTTGTTTGCAATTATGTATTTTTGCCCAATCCGTTTTGGGAGGGCAAACCTTTAAAACAGAATCCACCAATGCTGTACGAACTGTCGGCAGTTCCTCAGCAAATGGCACTACCGCCGGCCAATTACTCGCAGTGATTAATCTCTGGCACAGCTCGGATGGGAGAGCAGTTCTCATTAAATGATTTAAATCAGTCCAATTTGGTTCATAACAGTCTATAATAGTTTGCAGCTCATCCCTAAACTTTTGAGGTTCTTCCCTGATGTCAGAGAACTCTTTGACCAGATTTCTCAGGTCCGTGGGTTACCAGGGAACATGAACTGTTGCCAATTCCCCATTAGCTCCACCTGGCATTTGTCAGAGAGGGTCCAAAAGAACATCCCTGCCCTGAGCTAGTCTAATGCGGCCAGCAACAGGGCCAAAAGAACTGACCCCATAGTAGAGCTAATGTTGGAAGGCTGTGGAGCAACACTAGCCTGTGCCTGAGCTGAAGTTGAAATCTGAGCAGGCAGAGGCAGACAGCTCCCCCGCCCCCATACTATCTGGTAAAGGTGCTGCCTGTAATTGAGCTGGCTGTGCTCCCTGAGGTTGACCCTGAGGCTGCTGCGGCTGAGGTTTAGATGGCACAAATACAGAACTAAAAAAATCTAGCAAGTCCTCTTGAGTCTCCTCAAGTGTACTATCAGGAGATTTAAGTTGAGGATTCAAAGGAATAGCAGGAGCACTAGGAGGGCAAACCAAATTGGCTTTGTGGTTGGCTACTATCTGTTTCAATTGAGTTTTTATTTTATCTCAAGAGCCCAAAAGAGATTTAATTGTAGCCTCCTGCTTTAATTTAGAAGCTTCCTGAGAATCCAAGAGAGATCTAATTTTGGATTCTTGCTTTTGTTTTGAAGTCTCATCATGCCAATCAAAAAATGCATGCCATTGATTTAAAGGTACGTTGCTGCCCTTTGATTTTAAAATTCTGCGGAGATGGGCAATTTTATCTAAATCAAAACAACCAATTAAAGGAAATGGCAGATTCGGTTCATTTTGAGTATAGGAATTCCACTTATCTAAAAACATACAAGAATTTGCTCCATACTTCGTGTGCACCTACTTTGCTGGGCTTCCTTTAGGCAGGTCAGAGGGCAGTAGACCCTGCAGCCCCCATCTTATCACACTCACCAAATTCACACAGGAAAAATTTATTAAGGAAAGTTCTTTTAGCTGTAAGGAGCAAAGAGAGACCTACCACTAGAGGGCACACTCTGCTTCGCTTCCAGTTTCAGCGTCAAGACTCATAACTATCAAATTTCACTCATTTCGAGACTCCTCAATTACACGCTCACAGGGGAATACGCAGAAAAGGACAATCTAGATTGGCAATGGCCGACAGGATGTGAGTTGCCTACAACCAATCACTGGCTCACTGGCACTATCTAAGCCAATAGGTATGACATTAAAGGTCACAGGAAGCGGATGTCTGAGGCTGCTTTTACATGCGCTAGAAGCGGCCGCTTTTATTGCAGATTTCAGAGTCTGCAAGAAAAGAAACTAGTACAGGGGGGCTTAGACACTCCCCCGCCGCTACCAGAAGTTGGGCGGGTACCATTTGAGACAGCGGCCGCCAGTAAGCTAGTGCTTCTTGGAAATGTAATCTTGTAAAATCTTGATTATGTGACTTTTACAAAGCTGCATCTCCAAGAAGTGCTAGTTCTCCAAGAATGTATCCATCCCTTTTTAAATCTAGCTACACTACCGGCCTTGACCACTTCCTCTGGCAATAAATTCCACAAGTTAATTGTGCATTGAGTGAAAAAAAACACTTATTTTAAAATCTGCTGCCAGTTAATTTCATGGAGTGTCCCCTTGTTCTAATACTGTTAAGAAGGGTAAATAACCACTCCCCATTTATGTGTTCCACACCACTCATGATTTTATAAACTTCTAGCATGTCCCTTCACAGTCATCTCTTCAAGCTGAAGAGCCCCAACCTATCAAACCGCTATTCATACGTAAGTTCTTCCATACCCTTGATCATTTTTGTTGCCCTTCTCTATGCCTTTTCTAGTTCTATGTCTTTTTTGAGATGGAGCAACCAGAACTGCACACAATATTCGTTTAGATGCCCAGTCATCCAGTCTCATGAGCTCCTCCTGAAATTCTTCACAGGCCACGCAGGTTTTAACTACCTTAAATAACTGTGTCATCTGAAAATTTGATCACCTCACTCATTACTCCCTTACTCTTTCCATGCCTGAGGAGGGGTCCTGTGTAGCTTGAAAGCGTGCATATTCTCACCAGCAGAAGCTGGTCCAGTAAAAGATCATTTGAACTGTGTCTTCATGTCTTACATTTGGGACCAGCACAGCAACCATTTTCTCTCTAGATTACATCATCATTGACATACTTGTTCAGCTGGTTTTTGCAAATATTCAACAAAGAATCCACAACCCCGCAGGCAACCTATGCCACGGGTTGTCAGTACAGACTAGCTGCTACTGAGCAGCTCCACATTAGCCCAAACCCCACCACCCCCTCCCTAATGAACGTCTCTCACACACTGCCCACCCACTTGTGGGTGCAGAGTGTGTCATTTGTTAACACTCAAAAAGTAATAGTGCCAGTTTACTTGATACTGGTGAGACCTCACTTGGGGTAGTCTGTTCTCCATCTTGTTTGAAAACTGCTATCATGTCTCTATTGTCTAGGCTAAGCAATCCCAGTTTCTTCAGTCTTTTGTCAGATGATTTACATCCTAGCCACTTTAACATCTTTGCTGCTCTCCTCCGAATCCTCTCCAGTTTGCTGGCTTCCTTTTTGAAATGTGATGCCTCAGACTGAACAGACTACCCCAAGTGAGGTCTCACCAGTATCAAGTAAACTGGCACTATTACTTTTTGAGTGTTAACAAATGACACACTCTGCACCCACAAGTGGGTGGGCAGTGTGTGAGAGACGTTCATTAGGGAGGGGGTGGTGGGGTTTGGGCTAATGTGGAGCTGCTCAGTAGCAGCTAGTCTGTACTGACAACCCGTGGCATAGACTGGAGCTCTAAGCAGCCAGCTGTAGGTGTCCCACCATGTTCCCCCTCATACACATAGCTGTTGTGTCATCTGTTAAGACAATTAAGTGGAAGACGGGGTTCAGGGAGCCTGGGAGCCAGTCCATTCCTTCTTTGCAGGATAGTAAGCAGAAAAGGCGTGTGTGCATGTAGTCTCTTCCCAGTGGCTGGAAAAGGAGGAAGCCACCCACACACCCTGTGCCCCCTGTGATGCTGAGCATTCTTATTTCCAACCTCTTACCCCCTCATCCCATCCAAGTTTGATGGGTAGCCATTGCCCTCCAACCAAGCTGGGTCATTTGTTACATTTCCCACCCCCAGGTTTTCTACATGTGGTAATCTCTTTCTACCATCTGTGTTTTGGATACATGTATATACTAATGCAGCTTACAGTAGCAGCTGCCTTTTTTGTGACTGCACTGCATTGTTGACCGGTGTTCAATCTGTGATCTACTATAACTCTTGATCCTTCTCTACAGTGCTACTGCATAGCCAGTGGTCCCCTATTAATTCTTATGCAGCTGCTGGTGGTTGTTTTTTGTCCCTAGGTTTCTCATATTTTATGTATTTGTAACTATAAATATATGCACAGCACACCATACATACACAGTACTCAATATACACTGAGCACGATTTGCTTTGCTGAGCTTTAAATTCCCATGGATGCTCATAAGCACCTCAAGTAAAGAAGATTAAAACAAGTGAATATATTTTACTTTAATACTTGCAAGCTTAACTACTTAAGATGAAGTGCATAAAAAAAGTTAATTACAAACTGTACAAGCCATTAAAACAACAATATTGATTTAGCAATGCTATGCTATCAGAACACCTAAAAATGAATAGAATTATCATTCTGTACATTACTGGATAGGTTAATCTACAGCACACCAGATAGGGATTCTCTGTTAAAGGAAGGAAATCAGAACATTTATAGGCAGGTAATGAAAAGAGAAATGGGGGTGCAAGTGTACTGGGTCCCAGGCTTGGGGATGAGGAGGAGGAACCTATAAAGTACTGATCTCCAGAAACTGACTTGGGCAGCCACTAGACAATGGGGAGATGGGAGTAGGCAGCCCTACAAAGGATGTGCCAGGGCCTCAATTTGTGTCTCTTATTTTTATTTAAATGTATTTATTTATTTATTTATTTATATTTTTTTATTTTATTTTTATTTAATGATTTATACCCCACCCCATCCAGCCTCCCGGCAGCTCAGGGAAGTTTACAGAAGTTAAAACAAATAAAAATATATAAAAATGGGTAAATCCCCCATAGTTCTGGAAACCAATTGGATCCATTAGTCTCCAGGGGCAAACCAACCTAACTGGTCCCCCGCCCCAAAGAGGGTATAGGAAGGCAGGGACCTGACCCTTCAGAAGGTAATGATCTGAACATAACAGTGTTGCAAGAACAGCCCCAATAATTTGAAACCCCGTTTCAAGACCAGTGCAAAATATCAAATCCAATGTGTGACCCACCTCATGTGTTAGGCCAGATACTATTTGGGATAGACCTATGGTTGTGTCATGAAGTGCCACTCTGGCCCCAAAAAGTTAGTCTCAGCATGTATGTTGTTGAAGTCACCCAAGATTATATTTAATCTGTTGTTTAGATGCCCAGTCATCTAGTCTTACAAGATCCTACTGTAATTTTTCACAGTCCGCTCGGGTTTTAACTAGCTTGAATAACTTTGTGTCATCTGAAAATTTGATCAGCTCACTCTCTACATATCTGAGGAAGGGCCTTGTTTGGCCTGAAAGCTTGCATGTTCTCACCAGCAAAAGTTGGTCCAATAAAGAGATCATTTGAACTTTGTCTCCATGTCTTACATTTGGGACCAACACAGCAACCACTTTCTCCCTAAATTTCATTATCACTGACAGTCTGGGTGAGTTCAAAACCACCTCCGAGACCAATTCATCCATTTCAGTCAGGAAGTCAGCAGGGTGATTGGTACACCAGCAAAATCCCCAATCTATCCCTGGCCAAATCCAACACAAAGTGAAGACTCTCTATATTGGATGACTTAGTCATGGGGTACCTTTAACAAGGCAAGATATTTTTACAGATCACTACATCTCCACCCTTCCTGATTCTCAATCCTAGGCTGGTGCTGCACTGATTACCCAGCTGACACCATCTTGGACAATATAGGTCCAGGTATCTCATTCAGCCAGGTCTCTGTAATGCATACGAGGTCAGTGGCCTCATTCTGAATAATATCAAAGATGGTCAATGTTTTGTTTGCCACTGACCTCATATTAAGCAGCATCAGTCCCTGAAGATCAGGGACCCCACTAGAGTCAACCCCCAAATAGCCCGAGACAGAAGGGGAGTGGGGCACAAATAGACTAGAGATGTGTACCAGGGACCCTGTCATTTTCATTTTCACTTTCATTTTCGTTATTTAAATATGTCATTTTTGTTTTCATAAATATCAATTTTTCGTTTTTGCTTTCCTTTTAATTTTCCATTGGTTTTAATGAAAAACATTTTTGGTTGTAACTTTTTTGTTTTTCATTATATTTGGCTGACACTTAGAGTGATTATACTTCCAATGGAAGGCATTATGTGTACCAAATTCCAAAACAATTGGATAAAGGAATCTAATTTTATAAGCAGTTGAATTATATTATTTTGCAAAAATCTTCATTACACTCTTAGCTGTAACTTCTTTGCCTCACATTTAATGTAGATGAAACTTGGCAAGTTTATACCCCTTCCCATATTCACATCTTTTCCAGATTTCAGAAGGATTGGATAAAGGGTCCGGGTGGTATAAGCAATTAACTTATAAATGTATGTCTGATGGCAACATCTTTGTAGTCCTCATACTGTGCTGTGACCATCCCAACTTCTCTCCTCCCCCCACCCCCCCTTGTTACTGGGAATTCAGAAGCATCTGTTTAGGAAAGAGCTAATAGAGATTCTCTTTATGTCCTCTGTCACAGTGCTGCAGAATGTGATTGTGATGATAATTGGCCATCCTGGATCTGTAAACTATGTCTACTGATTTCTGGGATGCAATCCCCAAAGTCCCAGTTATGTCCCTTCTATGCCTGTCTCAGGGCTGCCCCCATGCCTGCCTCGAAGCCACTACCAATTGGTCCTGTAAAGCTGGAAGCATGCAGTAATTGGCCAGTGAATGTGTCTGTCAGTCTTTTGGGTTGCTCCACATCCTCCCTCCTACAGCCTCCCTCCCCCGGCCATGCCAAGTGCCTACCTCTGACTGGCACTGCATGTGCTGCTATTTATCTGAATAATGGTCTTCAAGGGGACAACTTCAATTGCTTATAAAATTGGGTTCCTTTATTAAATTTTCCTGTAATCCAGCAGAGGTGACAGGGAAGGTATCTGACATATTTCTGTCAAATGTCATCTAAACAGGATGCAATATAAAAGTGTTACAGCTGGAAATGTATTTTCAAGTTAATGTCTTATACCATCAGGACCCTTTATTCAATCTTTCTGAAAATTGGAAGGAGTGTTATGCTTGTGGATGGACATAATATTAATAGGTTTCATGCAAGTAGGGTGGAAGGTAAAGAAGTTGTAGCCATGAATGTGTATGGATCTTTTCTTAAAACCGCAACATTCAATTGCTTCTAAAATCGGTTCCCTTTAGCTACTCTTTTCGACAATTGGTACACATAGTGCCCTCCATTGTGGGTACAATCTCCCCATGTTTCATCAGAACTTAATAAGAATACAAAAAGTTATAGTTGGAAATATTTTTCATTTTTTTCCCTTTATTTTAAAAACAAAAAGTCATTTTTGGTTCTATTTTTATAATTATTTGTCATTTTCATTATTACAATAAAGATAACAAAACCAACATTTTTTATTATCATTATTGTAACAAAAACGACATGCACACCCCTAAAATAGACACGAAGTGCCTCTCCCAATGTCCCTCATGGGGTTCTCCCCTTACCATACCTCCCCATGCCCAACACGACCCCAAATGGTTGAATAGGTGCCCCACTCTACCTGTCCAGCTCCTGATTACTGGTTCCCACCCCCCAAGCCCAATAAAGGGCCAACAAGCTCTTTGTTTATGCTGCAGATTATGCCACGAGCCTGGCATTCGTGGAGGCAGATTGGCAAGAAAGGCAGATAGGAACAGCACCCCCACTCCCCCAACCCAAATTGACCATCCTTCAAAAGAAACACATCCCACACACCCCTACCTCATCCCAACCAGACCCATATTCCCCATCCTTATAAAACCTACACCCTTCATCCCACGTGCGCGCGCACACCCCTCACAGAGGAGCCCTGGCATGGGCCCTTCCCTCATGCCCTTTCACACAGGGGCTAGGACACAAACCCCACCAAACTCCACTTTTCCCCATACCCCCTCCCTCTCACTGAGGGGTCGTGGAGGGGGGAATTTGCCATCCCAAGCCAATACCCCCTCCCTCTCACCAAGGGGCCAAGGCATTCCTTCCCCACCAATGTCACCCACCAACCCACTCTGTACAACCATGGAAAATCCCCCATTTAAAATAACCACTCATCCCAACTTAAAATAAATCCACTCTTCCTGTGGGAGAAAGCTGCTTAAATGAAATCAATGGCATACAAGTATAAAAGCCCACATAGCCCCTATAAGCCACTTACTAGCCACCTAACCGCCAGCCTTCAACAGCCATCTGCCTGCAGGACAGGAGACTTCTTTCATGTGAGCTAGGAGACAGCAACCCAGGTGCAGGTAATGGTAAGTTGCAAGCACGCAGTCTCAGTCCCACAGCAGCCCTCACAACAGCTCCCCCACTCCTGAACCAGGTGCAGGAGTCTTCTTTCATGGAGGCTAGGAGGCAGCAGCCCAGGTGCAAATGATGGTAAGGTTGCAGGCAGTCTCAATCCCACATTATTAAACTAATTATTTTACAAATGTAATAAAATGCGCAGAAATATCACTCTGAATTGCAATATGGTGTAGATATGCAGACTCCTGAATCTCTAGGTCAGCAGTCTACCACAGAATGGGTTGAATTTCAGAATTCCCTTCTAGGTATTTTGTAATTTCTTTAATGTCTGAAATGAACTCTGAAGGGTTAGTATTTTTAAGTTTTGAAAAAAGATTTTGCAAACAAGCTATTTATATGTGATATCAATCAATGCCACACATCACTGAGTGAAAGTCAAAGCCTATTGAAAATAGAAATCTTTTTAATAGGCTTTGGCTCTGAGACCTTCAGATACTACAAAGAAAACCATAATACTCAGATAAGATAGTACGTAACAGCAATAATACCCAATACTCATCTTCCATAGAGCAACATAGTACCAAACACCAGTAATATACCTAACGCTCTTCTCCCTTGGAGTACACAGAACAATAACTGCCCGGTGTTTGGGTTGCTGTTATTTCAGATGCAAGTCAAACACAACCGAAGAAGTGCAAGGGTATATGTCTCAATGTACTGATCCAGATTTCTTCCACCCGATTTAGAAATGACTCCTTGACAATGAAAATATCAGTAGGTACATTTGTCTCTGTGGCTGTGTGTTTCGGGGGTGAGCTTCCCAGAACACTAAAATATCACATTTCAGCAAGTGAGAAAGTTTTCCTGTGGATGGGAGGGAATCAATTCAGATGTCTGTGTTAGTCACCGAGGAGTTGTTTGAACACAGTACAAACAAATCTTCATATTTAGTCAAGAGGTAATCTCATTTTAGATGTAAAGCAGGTCAAATCTCCCCCAGTCTTAAGAAAAAGTGTGCTTGAGAGAAATGGCAGAAACATTATTTAATTCACAAAAAGAAAACTCAAGGAGCATTAAACATCAGTTCCACAGAAATACATTGAATTACTTTCAGTTTACTCTCATCTCCAACTGGAAAGGAGATAAAAAGGAATGTCCTTCTTGACATATGAATGACCTACAACATTGTTTTCTGGATTGTAGTGGTGTGCACCAGGCCCCCATATAGTTTTCATTTTTTGTTTTCATTCAAAAATGTCATTTTCGTTATCATTATTAATGACAATGTCATTTTCATTATCGGTATCCTTTCAAACGAAGATTTTATTTTTGGTATCAGTATTATCGATTCCCGTGCACAACGATTATTATTATTATTATTATTATTATTATTATTATTATTATTA
>QEPC01014630.1:4328819-4341754 GCA_003113815.1 Sphenodon punctatus
CCTCCCACTCTGTCCCCACACGACCTGACCTCAGTCCCCCCCCCGACTCAATCTCTCCTGCTTCTGCCCTGCCTGACCCAATCTCCATCTCCCCCATGCACCTCCTACCCTGTCTCCACCCAACCTGATCTCAATCTCCCCCACCCCCGTGGCTCCTACCCTGCCACACCCTCAATCCCCTCATGCCTGCAGCCCCCTGCTTCCCCACGATCATTCTGATCCTTGGTGGCAGGAGTTCAAATGGCAGGAGGACCATCCAATCTCACCCACTTCAGCACTTCACCACCTGACACCCATGTGCTCCTTGGCACCTAGGATTGTAATGAAAGCAAGGGGGGTTGCGGGGAGCTGTACACCTTCTAGGGGAACTGTTCATACAGGTCCCTGATGCTTGGCAGCCAGCTCCTGTGCTGCTCCCAGTCAGCTTGTTAATTTCACCTGCCTGGCTGGGAGAAGCAGGAGAGCCAGCTGTGGAACATTGGCTGTGGGTTAAAAGGGAATCTCCCCGAAACCCCATGGAAGGGGGTGGGGGAGAGTTTAAACCTCCCTCTTTACTTCAGAGTGCAACTGAAGCTACCTCCTGTAATATGTAAGCTTAGCAGGGAGGCAGACATCATGACATTCTGCGCACACAGTTAAACAGGGAAGCTGCAGCGTTCTAACCACAGCATAACATAGGGACTTCAGCACCTTCCAAATAAAAAATTAAAACTAACATATTGACAAACCAAACAGAAAAGCATACAAAGGACCTCACAGTAGAATTTTCTAACATCTTTGTACACATTAGGAAAAAACCACCACACTGAACCCAGTTCAAACCAAAGTTGCCAAGTGCACAGAAAATAGGCTCTTCCTTTACATTTAAAATGGCTACACCATCTCCATTTTCCAACTGATTTGTTTCAAAATTGCCCAAATTCGGCCCCTTACGCAACTACCCTCCACATGTCACACTACTAGGATGCATCATCTCAATTTATATCAGCCACAGAACTTTCACAGTTTAAATGCAGCGTGCAGCTCCCACTCTATAATACTTCGGACATGATGTTCTGCACTGGCCCCAAAATGGGGGTTCTGATTACTGAGGGCAACATAAAGATGTCATTGTTATCCTCAGATCATTAAATGTTGAAGGCCCAGATTCCTGCCCTCCTATACCTCTGCTGGGGTGGTAGATCAATTAGTTTGGTCCACCAAGGCTCTCAGACTGATGCACCCAACAGGATTCTAGAACTATTTGGGGAATATTGATCTTGACAACTGTTCTGTTGGTGGTCTGGTTGAACAGTGGAATAACACATTGACACTGTGGTACTTGGGCATCTGCTCCTACTGCTGAAATGACACCGGTTCTCCTGATATACCAGAGAGCTGAGGCAACTAAAGTGGGAGGGTAGGTGGTTAGAGCACAAATGACACTCATCATGTGCCAACCAACTGAATCCTAGATCTTTTTCTGAAGAACTATAACGTTGCTGTGATGGCAATGAAGGATGTTAACTTTAGTCTGCTAGAGTCCATGTTTGGTCTGTGCAGCCCTCACTCAGCCTCCAAACAAATGGGTAGTCCCCTGTGTGTATTTCATGTGCTTGCAAGAATCCCCCAGTGGCAGCACCTGTGAGTGGACAGAGGGGCAGGAAGTAGTCGTTCCTTGGATGCTCTAGGATTTTCACCTGCATATGCATGGACGCATTAGGGATGTACACAGAAATATCTTTCATTTTTGTTATTCCTTTTGTTTTTATTATTAAAGTGTCATTTGTTTTTGTTATCTTTCATTATTCTTTCTTTTGTTTTCATCTTACATTGATTTAAATGGAATAGACAGTTTTGCCTGTAATTTTGTGTTGCCTGCTTGTGGGTGTCTTTTGTCTTATCTAAAAATGCCCTCAGAGGGGAGGGGGCACAGTCACAGGAGAGGAGATATGATTGACATTTCACTGACCGATTGGTATCACAAACCCTGTTGCTGGTGTTCCCTGAGCTGCCCTGTGAGAAGGAGTGAGTGGCACACTGCCAACTCCAGGGTGGGTATTTTTACTCCATTCTGCCTGCAAAACTTCTATCTCTGCTCCCAACTCTTCCTACTCAAATGCTGCTTGCCCACTGCCAGTATCTGTGTGTCTCTCTCTCTCCTGTTATTTTGACTCACTGGGGCACTCTCTGCCAGTTGCCATCCTGTTACATCTGAGGTGCTAACTGCCAACTGCCCAGTGCCTGCCTGCCATTATCTCTACCTCACATGTGGCCCCACCACTCTAGGGCACTCTCTGCAAGTTTGAACCCCCTGTCACACTTTGGGGTGTCAATGCCACAGCCTGGCTGCTGCTGCCCATCTGTGTCTCTCTCTCATATGTTCTGCCACAGGTGGGAACTCTCTCCAAGTAGAACCCCTGTCATACCTGGGGCAACAACAGCAAGTCTCCTCCTATGCCAAGTGCCTGCTACTTCAGTGCCCACCCACTGCCTGGCACCTGTAGCTCTGCCCTGTGCCCATATGCCTCCTGCCAAGCTGTCTCTTATAATCTGCCACCCCTGGGCACTCTCTCCAAGTTGAAGCCCTTTCATACTTAAAGCAATAGCAAGTCTATTATACCCAGTGCCTGCTGCTTCAGGCCTGGTGCCCGCTACCTGCCAGTGTCTGTTTATTCTGTCCTGTGACACCAGCTGCATGGCAGTTTCTCTCTGACATTTCTTCCACCTCAAGAACTGTCTGCAAGTTAGGGAAGGGAAAGTGTCAGGACATTTTTAGATGAGACAAAACTCCAGCAAGCAGGCAATTAAAACTGTGATTAAAATGTGTTGCTCATGCGTGAATGATTCTTGTATGTGTTATGTGGCAACTTTCACCTCTTAAACCGGTTTCTAGAACCCCCAACAGAGGGTTTTAGAATGTGCATTCCCAAACTTGCCTGCTAAAGATGCAGATTAATGTCTAAATGCTATTCACATGAGATCCAGTTGCCATTTTGAAAGCATGTACATGTTCCAGTGAATTGACTCCAACTGAATGCTTCAATTGTTCCATTTGCCATTGCCAAAATGTGACACATCATGGAGGTACCATGCAATGGAGGGGGAAGTGTGATCAACCCCCTAACCTTATACCAGGCGATGGAGGGAGACGTGTGAACAGCACTTGTGCATATAGCCCTTATGTTTGCAGGAGATTGCTGTAATCTGTGAATTTCATGTATATCTAAAAATGCCCTCAGAGAGGCAAAGTAAAACCGCTATTGAGTTTAATAGAAGACCCACAAAGCGATTCCCATTGAAAAAATTGGAAAAAATTTAATAACTAAAACTGATTTAGTTTTAAACATAAAATGAATACATATTTTTTTAAAAAATGAGAATGAATTTAAAAACCAAAACAAAGTTGGTTCCTGCTGCCCACCACCAGTGGTGAATGGCCTGATCAATCCAGCCTGTCTTTCCTGTGAAATAGAGTCATCTGTTGCCTGCTCTGACGTTTTTTTAAACTACTTTGCAGACAAAATTGTTTGTATTCACCATCACTTGGGTGATGCTATTTCAACTGTAGTCAGAGTTTGGGGCTGTGTAAGCTCAGACTTGCCCTGTTTGTTTGGATCAGTTTCAATTAGTATCATTGACCAATATGGGGAGTGTGTTTGGGACGATGTGGGCAACCAGCTGTGAATTAAATCCTTCTCCATCCTGGTTGGTGAAAGCCAGCCAGGAGATGTTGGGGCCATTGCTGGCTGGGGTAGTCAATGTCTCCCTTCAGGAGGGTAGGTTCAGGGACTGGAGAAGTTCAAAACTGCGGATCTCCAGTCAGTGCTCAAAAAACAATTTTTGGACGTTGACTCCCCGGCCAGCTATAGCCCTGTCTCTAATAGGGGCGGTCCACAGGAGGAAACTGCAGTTTGGTTCCGTTTACAGTATCGGTTCTACAATTTCTGGATTTAAATACAGATTCATATTATGGATCTTATTTAAATCAATAAAATAGATAATAATATAATTTAAAAAAAAACATTTTGCATACACAAAATGGTGAAGGGCAGCTTTTCTCGAATGTGCAAAATGGTCACTGGGCATGTGCAGACTGGCTGCCCTTTTCCAAAATGCCGCTACCATTTTGGAAAAAGGTGCGCATGAGCAAAATGGGCTGGTGGCCATTTTGTGCATTTGCAGTTATTTTTTTTTTATTTACATGGAACTACTATGGTGCCTGCTTTTTTGGCAGTGATGCTACCATCACCATTTTGGAAAAGAGTGCACATGTGCAGATTGGCCTAGTGGTCATTTTGCACATGTGCCAAACCGCAACAGGCATGCTACCCACTGTTGTGTTTTGGTAAAATTAATCCATAACTGCTTTATGAGCAGTTATGGATTAAATATAAATTCCCACCCTTAATCTCTAACCTTCCCTTTTTAGGGACGGTTACTGAATGGGTGGTTGTCCAGCAGCTTTAGGCTCATCTCGATACTGTTGAATTCATGGGCCCATTTCAGTCAGGCTTTCATCTGGGGTATAACATGGAGATTGTGCTTGTGACCTTGGTTGATGATCTACGCCTGGAGGGTGACAAGGGGAACTGTGCCCGGTTGATCTTGTTGACTCTCAGCAGCCTTTGATACGGTTGATCATGAAGTGGTGTTGACACAACTGCGGGACCTGGCTGGAGTGCCCAGGGCTGCTTTTGTGTGGATTTATTTATTCCTGTTGGGAAGGTGATGGGAGATTGTGGGTGTTGCAGCCACCCGAGGCATGGGGCCCAGAGACGTTGTGGGGTGATGAATACTCTGGTCTTTTATGACATTTGGGTGGTGCCTGATGTACAGAGAGAACTGTCAGACCCATCCTCTGAGGCACCCTATGTACTCATTGGGTGGCACGTGCATGGGGTTCTATCTATGCATGATGAAGTGAAGACACCAGGCAACCCTGATGCAGTTCCAAGTTCAGCAGAATGTAAGAGTGGGAGCCCCGGATGAGATTAGAGTGGGATGCAAATGGGATCGTGACTTTTCTGGACGTTTCTGGACACTGCCAGAAATAGGGCAGGCACTAATGGAGGCTAGACCTTCCTTGACATTTTTTCTCATTACTGCCCTGATGAAAGCAAGAGGATACCCATGGGGCCACTGGGAGTGCTTCGATCAGATGGCAGAGAAGAATCTCTTTAGGGACCCAAGTGATTGAGGGTACAGGGAATGTGAGCTGACTGGAGGAGAGCTTGTTGCCCTATACGAGGTTTGGACACTCAGAGGCGTGCAGAACACCCTCATGAGCAGGGATGTTGTCTGCCCCAAGTGTACAGGTAAAGCAGAAGATTCTAGAGAGGGGGTACAAGAGGTAGTTACCTGACTGGGTTTTAAGGTGAACTGAGAGGGGGATTTCCAATACCACATTGGGGGAGATCCCAATAAAACGATGTGCTGCTACCTGCCAGTCCAACGCTCTGAGCCATGGATGTGAGAAATCAGGTGGTGACAACATGCAAAGACTGATTGCTTTCATTTTCAATTTTTACTAAAATTGAAACCTGGGGGGTGGGGCGGGGAGGTTAGTGAGGGCTACCTGAGAACCTGGGGGGGGGGGGAGGTTAGTGAGGGCTACCTGAGAACACACAAGAAACACACACAGGGAACTGCCTGTTTGTTAGGCTCTACACACCAGATATGTAAGTGGAGGCTGCACCAAACCTGGACTCCAGGGGGCTATTGTCTTGTTAACACCCTTAGGAAGGGACCTTGCCCTTAGGAAGGGACCCATACTTGGCATATGAGCCACTACAGTCTTCCTACACCACCACCCTCTGTGAATGTTCTCTGCAAGTTACAAGGCAGTAAATAAAGAAGGCAAGGAGGTTTTAATTTGCTGATTCCACATGGTTGTTAGGAAGGCAGAAGGAGGTAGTTACTCCAGAGCAACTCCTGGTGAGTAAAATACCTAAATTTGTATACTTGTAAAAGGACATCCTTTAACTATGTCTCCTCTATCCTGCATAAGTAATGTGCAATGTAGTTATTTGTTGATGTTTTGCTGTAACCATGCCTAAATAAAACTTTAAAAACCAAAGAAACCAACCAACCTACCAGTCCAAGACAAAATAGAAAAAGAAAAACTTGAAATTATCAGCTTACAATTAATAACAACAAATATGGGAGAGAACCTCAAATATAAGCATCACAGATAATTTGAGAAATTCTCCCTAACAGAGACCATGGCAAATGACAACCTGTTGCTTGTTTCTGGGGCACAATTCTTATTTTTATCTTCTGTGCTAAATGAGTTCCTGCCTGCTAGCAAAAGGGAAGTGGTGTGCCTCTCCCACAGAAGACTTTATATTTGGTTTATAAAGTGTTTCTTCTTGTGCTCCTGCGGTTACTTCAGAAGTCATTTCTAACATTTTAACTTGTATATTTTCAAGAGGAAATGTACAGGGGAAAACTTACTTTTCAAAATGGCAAAAGGCCCATTAATGGCCAAGATGGGCATTTTTTTTTTTTTTTGCTTGACCAAATTCTCAGAATCAGAGAGAGGAAACTATTCAGTGAATTTTCAATACGACTGTACATTGCTGTCTCCAGAAAACACACTGAAAAATTCCTTGTATTTCCTGTTCCAGTGTGTATCTAGGTGAAAGGTTCGAAGTTACTGCATTGTGAAAGAGTGCATTGTATTGTGTCATGACCCTGCCAAAGTATGATCTCTAAGGGATGTATTATGGAATGTGTAAATTGCTTGAGGAGGCAACATAGAGCCAGACCTTATTTGGCATGAACATTTTTGAGAATGCTTGCCTCCCCTTAAAAACATTGCTCATGTGGTTTCAACCAGGCAGTGGAACAGATTACCAAGGAAGATTGTAGACTCCCCAACTCCCCATCACTGAAAACCTTTAAAATGCATTTATTATTATTTATTATTTATTTATTATAAAAAATTCTTATCCCACCCCCTCCTGCCAAGGCAGCTTGGGGCGGCATACAATATAGAAGCATAAAATACACATAACTTACAAACAAACAACAATAAAACCATCTATCCCCCAACCCCATCCCATCCCTCACCCTACCCATCTCTCTAAAAATAGATTACATAGATATCTCTCGGGTATAGTTTAGACAGAGCTTGTCCAAAAGGGAGAGGGCATAGACTATATGACTTTTCAAGGTCCCTTCTAGGTTTTCAGGACCCTAGGCAAAAAATTTAAATGGGCCTTTACACTATCAGCAGACACATTTGCTACAGCTCCCTACTGCACACAATCAGTTGATCCTAAGCTGCTGAAGCTGAAATTTGAGCATAGACCACTTTTAGATGTGTGCGGCGCATACACGGCATAAAATCACGCGTGGCCACGCCAGGACCCGCGTAGCCACCCGCAGTACCATCACATCTGAAACAGTCCATCAGATGTGTCTCCGAGCTGGACCCTGGGTTTCCCTGAGCTGTGGTGGTTTTTAGCCCGGACTGTACCTAGGGCCCATCACCAAGGCACAGTCCAGGCTAAGCACAGCTGCAGCCCAGGAAACACATCTCCGGACCGGGGTAGAGTGGACCATGCTCAGCAGCGCGTGGATGGGGGACTGTGCAGTCCCATGTCCACATGTCTCCCTGGCCCAGGCTCCTACACATCTGTTTAGCGGCCAGGCCAGAACCTGCCCAGGGTGAGGACTTGCACCCCAGGCAGAATCAAAACGGGATAGTGCCATGTATTGTCATGTTTGTTCAATCAATCAATCAAATTTATTAAGGTACTGGCTCTCACCCTGGCCTAAAACAAAATACAATATCTGACACACAAACAACAACACATAATAATTAAAACATAAATAAATAAAACCAATGAGGTTGGCTGCAATGAGGACAATGGTATCTCCATGAGTGACAAGAGCCGCACAAACATATGATGATGAAAGAATTTATTTACGTGGCCAAAGGTCATAGCAATCTTACAAACACAATATAAAACAATATAAAAATACGTATACAAATAATTATAAAATATACAAAAAGAAGACCATAGGTTAAAAATATCTATATAGTAACCTTTTACACAAGGCAAGGGGGGGGGGAAAGAACCCTCTTGCCGTAGACAAATTTATTTTTAAAAGAAAATACTCCTGCTTCAAAATTAAAAAACATTATATTGATCTAGAGCCATATCTCAGGCCAAGCTAAAAGTTAAAGGCTCCTCCCCCCCCCACCCACTTTATTAGAATTCACTATACCCAGGCTCCGCGTTGTGTGCCATGTGGATCTTCCATCGTCTCCTCCTCCAGGGTTTTGGAATTCATAAATCTATTTCTGATTCCAAAAGCCTGAATCAAAAAATGTAGAGAAGCTTGCATGAACTCTGGGGCATTTAGGGCACACCATAATAAATTTAGATCCGTTCTTCCCAGATAACTCAATATAAGCGGGGCCAAATATCATGTTCTAATGGAATTGTACATCTGACAATTAAAGAAAATATGTTGGATGGTCTCAGGAGGGATGGACGAACAGATCACGGTTCGGGTTTGGCTGTTTGGTTCGGCTGCGATCGGTTCGTCCATTTGGTTCGGCTGTGTTCGGTTCGGCTGCGTTCGGTTCGTCTGTTCGGTTCGGCAGTTCGGTTAGTTTGTCGAGTTCGGGTTCGGCTGTTCGGTTCAGTCGTCCGAACAGGCCGTTTGGTTAGGCCATTCGGCTGTTCGGTTCGGCCATTCGGGGAATGTTGTTATGGGTGTTTTTCTGTTTTTTATATGTTTTTTTGGTTTTTTATTGGGTTTTATATGGTTTTCTTTTGTTTTTTATTTGGTTTTTTGGTTTTTATATGTTTTTTTAAAAAAATTATTTTATCTAATATATCTATCTATCTACACTAAATCTAACTGCTATTAACTATTCTAAATGCTATGAACTAAATGGATTATCTAATNTGTTTGTAGGACTAGGCCTTTGTAGTCATTAGATATTCCATTTAGTTCCATAAGTTTTAGAATAGTTAATAGCAGTTAGATTTAGTGTAGATATATATATTAAATTTAAAAATTGAATAAAATAAAATAAAATAAAATCTTTGTGTGCATTCTTTGGGTTGGAAGACATCGAGGAGGGAAGTAGGAGAGGCCGGTCTGCTGCCCATAAGGCAACACAGAGGGGTAAAAGATTGGACAGGTCAAACTCAGCTGGTAACAGATATAACTTCTATAACTTTTTAAAAAACAAACATTAACAATATAACTAACAAGACATAAAATAACAAACTTATTAGTGTCTCAGGGCCAAACGATACCGATACTGAAAATAAAATCTTCGAAATCAGTATCAATATTGGCATCGATATCAATACTGATTTTCCGAATGTTCAGCCGAACCGAACTCTGCCGAACTGAACAACCGAACCCGAACTCAGTTCCCGAACTGAACGACTGAACCCGAACTTGGTTCCCGAACCGAACAATTGAACATCCGAACCGCGTTCTGTTTGCACATCCCTACTCCTCTGAGCTAGGAAACTAAACTTAATGCCATATTTGGTAGGCAGAGGGGTAATGGGAGGAGACAGGTGGGAGAATACAAGCACAGGCCAGTTTTTGATTGATCAGCAGGGGCAAAATAAAAGTGGTCATTTGGGCATTTTCCCATTCCCTTTGGTGAATTTGGCTGTGTGCTACACTGCTGTATCTAGAAGTATTTCAGCTGTGGGGGTGGGTGGCTGGCCTGGGCTGTCCATAGGGGCAGTGGTGGAGGTCACTAGCCACCATACTTCTTAAAAACATATTTTAAAGTGGGTGCTGCTTGCACTGCTTGGCGGCACCATAGAGGGCCATGATGTGGGTTTGGCAGGCTTTGCCATGTGGCTTTTGCAGTTGCACTTTGGTTTCTCTTGAGAACGTGACTGTCTCACTTTTGCTGTGTTGGGTTTGTTGTTGTTGTTGTTTTGGGCACTGTACTTTTGCTGTGGATTCAACTTTGCCAAGATGTGCCCAGCTGGGGCACTGGGGGGATACCTTCCGATTAATGTATGTGCCATGGGGGTAAGGGAACTGGGGAAATGGGGAGGCCCCTTTCCACTCTCTCATGGGGAGCACTCGCACACTCTGCAAGGGAGGACCTGGGGAAAATTACTCGTCAGGATAGAATGGTGGCCCTATACCCAGATCAGGGTAGCAGCCTCTATCATCATTGGGTGCAGAGCTCCGAAGGGGTGGCGTTTCCCACGCGCACACACACACACACACACACACACACACACACACACACACACACACAGGAGTGGGGGGCAGGGAAGCAAGTGAGTGGGTGTGATAGGGTAGGGTAGCAAGTGAGTGGGTTGGGGCCCGGAGTCAGGAAAAGGATACGGCAAACGGGGCTGTCACACTCCAAGGGGAATAGAGGGAGGCCAAGGAAGGGGAACACACACACTCTGGGGTTCTCTTGCTCCAGGGGAAAAGGGCTAGGGCTCACAAGTATTCCTAAATGCTCTATCGGCAATCACTTCCCAGTATGCACAAGCACCACACAAAGACAGGGGAGTTCCAGGATGGGAAGGGTTAACAGATGGGCAAGGGTACGGGGAACAAGGGATACACAAAGCAATGCTCTAGCTCTACAATCAATAAGCTCACAAAAATCACACTTAGCTCCCCAAGTGGCCAGCCTCTCATGCTCTGATTACCGGCACCGCCATCCCGGCAGTGTTGGTGTTTTGTAGCTCAAGCCCCGCCTGCTTGCGTGCCTGCAGGCGTGCAGAGCGACGCTCTGGGGGGCGGGGTAGCCTCTCACGCTGGGAAGCGGAGTGTCCTGCCGCCGGTGCTGTGGCGTCCTGCGTTGTCTTGGTAACTGGCAACGGTGCTGTGGAGGGCGTTGTCGGCATCTCGGCAGGGGGCAAGGCGGCCCCATCCTGTGCTGGGGTAGGGAGATCCTTCTGTGGGGGACCCTGAAGGGGACAGTGGCAGCGGCGGCTGACAGTATGGTGTGCGTGGAGAGAGCTTTTCTTGCATAGCGGAGCATAGACCAAGGGAGACATATGGGTTTTTTGGGGGGGTGCATGTTTAGTTTCTTGTGGCATGCATGGGGCCATACTTGTTGAAACCTGATTGATTAATATGCTGTTTTGGTGGAGCCACCCACCCCAGAGCTTGCATGTTTCTACAATTCTGAGTTCTGAAGCTTTCCGAGGTCTGGAGTTCAGAGTTCCAATTTCTGAGTCCTTGGAAAAAGTTCTGAGTGACAACCGAAAACTCGCTCCTGGTACTTGGAACCTCAAAAATTCTCACAGATACTTGGTGCACCTATTCAGTTCAGCCCTGATCTAAAAGTTTAACTTGGGGACTGCTTATCTGCTAGGGCATGGCTGAGTGACAACTGCAGCAGGCTGAATTAAAATGTTGATTGACAACTGCAGTTATGGGTGCAAAAGAGAATCCCTGGGGGCATCTATTCCTCCCACACCTTCCCAAGAATCCAGATTTCTTTCTCTCCCCAGAATCATTCCTGGCCTGGCACTGCTATAGGTGATAGCCAGCTGGTGTCGTTTTCTAGCTCTAGTTCTGAAATTTATTTTAAATGTGTATTTTGCTATGAAATTTCAACTGACATCTAGGTTTTTGAAGAGGGAAAAAAGGCAGATGAGTTTTTTTTCCCAGCAATCTACCCTGTACTTTTAAAGTATCACCACACGTGTAGGAGATTTTTTTTAAAAAAAAGGAAAATTAAGAATGAAAATTAGTTCCAAGGTCAACCTAAATTGTACAAAATCTGACACCTAGATAGATGAGATTCAATAAGCCTCAGCTCTCTCCTACTGCTAGTCTTGCACAGAATAATGGAAAACTACAAATAGAAATAAATTTCACTGAATCCTAGCCTGTTACTGGGTAATTTCACAGTAACTACAAAGGCATCATCTGCCACATTCATTCAGCGTTGACTGTTGTCAGATGACAGGTTGCAGGGATTTGCTTAAAATTATTTTAAAGTAAAATCCTATTGAAACTGTCAGTTGTTTATCTCCATTTTCTTCCTTCAGACCAATTTATAAAATACATTCCTCTCTCCCAAAAAAACATTACAACCTAAGTTTAGAGGTATTTTTTTCTTTTTGTTAAGCTATGCACTGCACACGTTCACACACATTACATGCACACACACCCAGCCAGTTAGCTGGTTTGTTTTTTTTCCCTATTCAACCTTACAATTGCAGGTAAACACCAATATTTTGGCAGTACCCAAACCTCAATAGAATTTTCTCAACAGAACAAGGATCAAATCTATTTGTTGTCCAGCTTCCATAATCCTGACTTCTCTAGGGACATAATATTCATGTTAGATTATTCTAGTATCCTGTTTATCTCTGTCTTCGTGAGAAATATTTTCAAGTAGGAAGAACTTCACGGTGTATGGACAGTGAAAACAAGATCAAAGTATTTTGAAGTTTTGTAGAGCTCTATCTTGATCCTCTGTATACACCTAGGTTCTCACCCAAGGTTGGAATTTTGGAGTGGGAAGAACACACAAAGAATAAAAATTGTGTTTAAAATGTCGAGGAGGAAGTCTAGTGCTGCTAAACGTCATCTGATATTCAACTATTGCTGCAGATACATGCTACCACTTGCCTTTCTGTAAAATGCATTCTGATATATTTGGCATTATTTTCATTCTCCACTTGCATGCAAGTAAAAAGGGGTTGTCCCACTGTGCTGAGCAATTTGTTCTGAGCTGGGCACAAGGGCCTGATAAGCTTTTGTCTTGGAAAGCCAGAAGTTGTAGTGTTCAGATATTGGTGAATCGCAACATAGGGCTATTTTTAGGGATGTGTGAACAGAACGCGGTTCGGACGTTAGGACATTCGGTTCAGGAACTGAGTTTGGGCTCAGTCATTCAGTCCAGGGACTGAGTTTGGATTTGGTCGTTCGGTCCGGTGGAGTTCGGTTCAGCCGAACGTTCGGGGGAGATCGGTATC
>QEPC01014630.1:4377970-4388227 GCA_003113815.1 Sphenodon punctatus
TTTTTTTTTTTTTTTTAAAAATATCACTTTTAGAAGCAACAGGTTAGAACCAAGTCCTCCACAGTGCAAATGGGGTCACAAATATTAACTCTTCCCTACCCCCCAGTCAGCCCAGGGGAAACGCAAGCAAGGCAAAAAACCAACAACAACAAAAACCCTCTCTTTATTCACTTAAGCAGCAGCAGGTTAGAAGCAAGTCCCCACAGTGCACATGAGGGCAAGCAGGGGACACAATTTAATCTTAAACTCCCCACAATGTGCCCTCCCCGCCCCAGACTTCCAATCTGCTCAGAGGAAGAAAAAATTAAGTGGAGCCCAAGGGCCCTGAAATTTGCCAGACAAGAGCAGGCAGGTACAGCCACAGCCATGTGCAGAAAACTGGCTTCACTGAAACTGCAGTCTGGCTCCACCCACTGAAGGGAGCAGGGGAGGAGAAGCCAGAGGGCCTGCCCTGGGAGGTGTTTTTTCAAAGTGCCCTGCCAGGCTGTTGATTCTAATGGCTGCTGGACTCCCATTGAAACCCATTGCCTGCTGCTGGCTCCACCTCCTGGCTATGATGCTTTAGGTGTTCACTCACCTCACATCACAACCAGTCAGGCCAGGCCAGGTCAGCCAGGGCCAGAAGGGAGGGGGAGGAGCCAAGAGCAGGACTGCCTGGGAGGCAGGATTCTAATGGCTGCTTGGTTCCAATTGGAATTTTGGTTGGGGGGGGTGAGGGTTGGGAAATGTGGGGAAGGGGTTAGTTCAACCCAATGTTTTATGGTAATTTATAATGTTTTATGTGTTTTTAATTATTGAATTATTTTTATTTGTTGTAAACTGCTCCGAGTTGCCCATGTGGGCAAGAGGAAGCAGTTGAGAAGTATAATGAAATAAAATAAAGTTTAAAAAACCATTGCCTGCTGCTGGCCACATGTTTGGACTGTGATACTTTGGGTGGTCACTCTAGACAGAGAAAGCCCTGCCAGCTGGGAGGTGTCTTCAGGGCAGCAGGCCACACACAGGTGTGGCAGTGCCAGAGGCAAGATAAGAGGTTTGGGGGATGTGGGTGCAGGCTGGGGGGTGCCGTGGGAACAAGGAGGTCACTGCTTCCAGTGCCACCCCTGTAGGCAGGTGAGGGATGGGGACCGGAGCCATGGAGGGGAGGCAGAATAACTTATTGGGAGAGAAGCAGGCTGCAGGCTGGGTGGCAGGTTGTTAGTTATGGTTGTAAGTCTGCATGCTGAGTAGGTATATGAGTGATTCCATGTTTTGAAACTTGACTTAAACACATGCACGCATGCGTGCGCACACACACAAACCTAGTTAAGGTTCAAAGTTATGTAATGGCTTATTTTAAATTTGAATTAACATACATGAATTGACACATGCAAATTGGAAGGTGGTTTTTCATACACACACACACACAAGATCACTCTGCATTCTTGGGGAAACTGTGTAAGACAATGGGTGAAAACCCGGACTGAAACTCGATCTGGGTGTTTTCTAGTGTCTTGGTGAGAAACACGTTTCTCTGCACATTCTGGGAAATGAGAACGAAATGAGAAATGGCAGCTGCTCACTGCCCTCTTGCTGAGAACTTGAAGGCCTTTCTGACAAGAACTGGTCCTCAGTGCTCCTAAGCCAGGGATTGTCAGTTATAAAGGCTGTTTGCTCTTTGCTTTGCAAAGCCCTGTGCCGGAAGAGAAAACAGGGATACACTCTCTCCCCCAGAGCAGGACCGGACTTAGGAATTTCGCACCCCAGACCCTTCTCAGGCTGCTGCCCCGAAGCAAAGCAAAGCCCCACCCCCATGCTGCGTGTTCATGGGTGGGGGGAGCCCCGTGTGAACGATGTGGCACACGTGCCCACAGTAAGTGTGGATACTTGCTCACACACACCCACCTAACACGCATCCCTACTCACCCCCCACTCTTCCCCACTCATGGAGCAACCGGGGGAAACAGTGGTTTCTGCATGGGTGTGGATGAGTGGGGGGTGAGTGGGGATGCGTGTGCAGCCATGTGCACACCCTGTCCACTCACCAATGCACCCATGGACCCCCCACCCAAGGAAGCCATGTAAAAAGGGCGTGTGAGGAGCCACTCGAAGAAGAATAGGTTCTTCGAGGTGGTTCCTAGCATTTTCACAACACCCACCCTTCCAGCCCCACATGAAATTTTTTTCTTATTTTCCTAGAAAGGATTGGAAGGAACTGTCATTCGGGGTGGGGGTGGGGTGGGTGGAGTGCTTTTTATACTAGAGGAGCTCGAGACCATCACTTGGTCTATTATTTGAATATGGTGAGCATGCCATGCACAACCCAGTTGTGAGAATGTTAGGAGCCATCTCGAAGAACCTTCTTTACAAGGCAACAACTTTGGCTGCGGGGAGAAAAGGGGAAAAAAACAGAGCGGAGTGGCGCCAGGGCCAGGATTGCCGCCGCCACCAAAAATACTGCCCAAGGTCCGGGCCTAGGGGACCTGCCCCAGAGCAGTGCTTAGCAAAGAGGCTCGGGGGGCTTCTCCCGAGCAGCTGCCCTGGAGTGGGGAAGGGGACTCCTGCCAGGGCAGCCCCTCAGGAGAAGTCCCTCAAGCCACTCTTGGCGCTTGCGAAGTCCTGTGCTGGGAGAAGAGAGATTTCATCACCCCACCCCACATGCAGGGATTTGCAAAGGGGCTGGGAGCGGGGGGCGGGGGCTTTTCCCAAAGGGCTTCCCTGGCAGGGGGAGTCCCTCACTCCCCCTGCCAGGAAAACTCCTCTGGAAAAGCCCCTCAGGTCACACTCTGCAGCTTGCAAAGCCCTGCGCTAGAAGGGGAGCACAGATCCCTGCTCTGTCCCCCTGCATGGGGTTTTGTAAAAGGACTTGGGGGGCTTTTCTCAAGGGGCTGCCATGGCATAACAAGTGGGGGACCCACATCCTGCTGGAGAACCACCTCGGGTAGCTGTCTTTGCAAAGGGCTACTCAACTCTAGCCAGAGTGGCCTCTTGCAACGTGACAAGCAGCTGCTTGAGGAGGGGGGGTGGGGCCTGGGTGTATGTTCTGGGTCTTCCGAGTTTTCCCCCAGCACAGCTAAAAGCGACCTGCCGCCTGGCCTGGGTGAAGCTGCCCCACCACCACCATCGCAAAGGGGCTTACTAGAGTGCTGCTTGCTTCACTGCTGCCCCCAGTGCTGCTGCTGTTGCCACTGCTGAGCTGGGTCCCGGCTCCTAAGGACTCAAGCTGCCCAGCCTGTCAGGTACCATCATCCCCTCCCCTCCTTGAGAAGGGGGGCAGGGCCTGGGCGCACGTTCTGGGACTTCCGGGTTTCCCCCCAGCACAGCTAAAAGTGCCCTGCTGCCCAGTGGGCACTGCAGATGGGTGCCTGCAGGCAGCGTGCCTAAGGGCCGCACCCAAGGACCCTTAGGTGTGGCCCTTAGCGTTGACTGAGGGGACTAGGGGTGGGATGCTTGTATTTGTATTTTAGTGGAGTTTTAAGGGGTAGTGGGGGGATGGGGCATATGTTTTGTGAGGGTGGGGGGCAAGGGGATGGTATTAGGAAGGGGAGGGCAATCCCCCAGGGATGGCCCTTGGGGAATGTGGGTGAGGCTTCCCTGTGAGAGTGGGGGTACTACCCGAAGCAGAGGGAGGAGGAACTCTTGGTGATAGGGAGAGCCCCTGGGGGAGAGTGGGGGGGGAGTAGGGGGGTGGGCTTTGTCCCCCGGTGAGATGGGGGAGCACTGCCCAAAGGATAGGGAGGGGGGACTTCCTGTGAGAGAGGAGTCCCAGGGAGGGGAGGGGTAGGGAAATAAAGGGAGGGATATTTTGGGGGAAAGGAGGTGGGGAGCTCTGAGGGCTCTGGGGCAGCAGCCAGCAGGAAGGGGTCAGAATGGTGTGGACGGGAGGGGAGGAGCGGCTATAGTGATTTTGGGATGGGGATGGTATGGTCCACGGGGGTGTGTGGCTCGGGCTCCCAGAAGACCTAGGTCCCTTGTGGAGGTTAAAAGAGCCTCCCCTCCCCCCCTCTTGAGGTGAAGGAGGAGCAGGGTCTAAGGTCCGCCAGTGGCGGGCTGATGCTGCTAAATGCAAGGTCCATGGTAAATAAGGCCCCAGTAATTTGAGATTTGATTTTGGATGGGGCTGCGGACCTTGCAGATATCATGGAAACCTGGCTGGATGAGGAGGCAGGGGCAATCTTGGCTGACCTCATTCCAGCTGGGTATGCCGTGCAGCACCAGCCTCGCACGGGGAGCCGGGGAGGTGGTTTAGCTATTATTTTTAGAGAGACATGACCTGTTAGGAGAGATCCAGTCCAGGAGATTCCAGGGATTGAGGCTCTCCATGTGGTGTTTGATTTGGCTGGGGGCAATTTAGGGGTGCTGTTGGTGTACCGGGCCCCTTCCTGCCCAGTAGCATCCCTTACTGCTCTAGCAGAACTGGTCTCAGTGGTGGTGCTGAACTCCTCCAGGACTTTGGTCCTGGAGGATTTCAATGCCCATGCCAATGCTGGCCTTGTTGGAGCGGAATGAGAATTCCTGGCCGCTATGGCAACCATGAACTTGTCCCAAATTGTTAACTGCCCGACCCATGTGGGGGGGCATACCCTCGACTTGGTGTTCTGTTCTAGCCTTGAGGCGGGTAATCTGGTATTGGGGGATGTGAGGGTCACGCCCTTGTCATGGATGGACCATTACCTTGTACAGGCCAGCCTCTCAGAAGGGGAAGGGACCAATTAGGTTGGTCCGCCCCCGAAGACTGATGGAACCTCAACAGTTCCAGGAGGCTCTGGGGGAGTTACCCTTAGACCTTGATGGTCACATTGTTGATGAAGTCGCTCAAGCTTGGAACATCTTGCTTGGTGAGGCCATTGACAGGGTGGCTTCGAGACGTCTCATACCATTGTCTCATCACTTCAGGACCCCTTGGTTTACCGAGGGGCTGCGGTGTATGAAGCAGGAAGGTAGGCGACTAGAGTGATTCTGGCGTTGGACTTGCGCTGAACCCAACCGACTTCTCCATAGGGCCCATTTGAGGTCCTATGTTGAAGCTGTGAGGACGGCAAGGAAAGAGTTGTTAGCCGCCCTCATAGCATCTGCAAAGTCGCGTCCAGTGGAACTGTTCCGGGTGGTGCAGGGGCTGGTCAGTCCAGCCTCCCTCTGCCTGGATGGGGACTTATCCCAGGCCCACTGTGAGACATTTACCATCCACTTTGCAGACAAGATCACTCGGCTCCAGAGCACCTTCGATGCTGGATTGGGGGCAGCAGAGAGGGAGCACGAGGTTATGGAAGCCCCGTCTGGTCCAGCTTTTTGGGATGAGTTTCAGGAAGTGACGTCAGCTGATGCTGTGGGTATTCTGGGGTCTGTTAGAGCCACCAGTTATGAATTAGACCCATGCCCATCCTGGTTGGTGAAGGCCTCCAGGGAGACATTGGGGACGGTGCTGGTGAGGGTAATCAGTGCGTCCCTTCAGCAGGGGAGGGTGTCCCCCGGTCTCAAGGAGGCTGTGGTGCACCCCCTACTGAAGAAGCCATCTTTGGATGTGGATGCACTCACCAGCTACCGACCTGTCTCTAACCTTTCCTTATTAGGGAAGGTTATTGAACGGGCGGTGGAACACCTTGACAACATCAGTTTCCTTGACCCATTTCAATATGGGTTCCACCCCGGCTATGGTACAGAGACGGCGTTGGTGGTCTTGGTGGACAATCTCCACCGGGAGATGGACGCAGGACATTCAACATTCCTTATCCTGCTAGCTCTCTCAGCCACTTTTGATACCGTGGACCATGGGCTGCTGGTGAAATAATTGCGAGCCCTAGGGAGTCTGGACGGGACTGTCCTTGGATGGCTCCGCTCATTCCTCTTGGGGAGAAGCTAGCGGGTTGTCCTTGGGGCTGAATCTTCCAGTCCCCAGAATGTGGCATTCCGCAAGGTTCTATTCTGTCTCCATTATTATTTAATTGTATATGCAGCCCTTGAGGGAGATCGTGAGAGGATTTGGTGTGTGCTACCACCAATATGTGGATGACACCCAGCTGTACCTCTCTTTTTCAACTGACCCAGGCCCTGTCGTCTCAGTACTGTCCCAATGTTTGGAGGCCATGGCAGATTGGTTGAGGCAGAGCAGACTGAGGCTCAATCTTGATAAGACGGAGGTGATGGCGGTGGGTAGGGCAAAGGTGATGTCGGCTCCCCTCGTAGAGGGGGTCTGCCCTCCAGTAGCCCAGCAGGTTCGGAGTCTAGGAGTATTGTTGGACTCGGACCTCCGCCTGGATCAGCAGGTGGAAGCGGTGGCAAAAGCTGCCTTCCACCAGCTGTATCTGGTGTGGAGGCTGTGCCCATATATCTCCAAACCTGACCTGGCCATCCTCATCCATGCCTTCAACACCTCGAGGCTGGACTACTGCAACGCGTTCTATGTGGGGCTTCCCTTGAGGTTGGTCTGGAGGCTGCAGCTAGTGCACAACATGGTGGTTTGTCTCCTTACGGGGATGGGCCAACGGGAGCACATCACATCCGTGCTCTGCGAGCTGCACTGGCTGCCTATAGTGTACCAGGCCAGATTCAAGGTGTTGGTTTTGGCCTATAAAGCCCTACACGGTCTGGGCCCTTCATACCTCAGGGACCACCTCACCCTCCGCGCCCCAGAGCAACCCCTTCAGTCTGCTGGAGGCACCTTCTTGGAGGTCCCCAGTGTAAAATGGGGGGCCACAATAGAGAGGGCATTCTCGGTGGCCATGTCACGTTTATGGAACTCCCTCCTGGAGGAAGCCCATCTGGCCCCAAGTTTGTTGGTTTTCCAACAAACCAAATGTGCCTTGGACCTTCCGGCCTTCTGCAGGAACTGAAAAACCTGACTGTTCCATCAGGCATTTGGTGAGGGAGAGGGGTAGGGCTGGGTGGGATTGGGGAGGGTGGAGAGGGGGTTTGTTTGTGTTTTATCATTAATTATGTTTTATAGTTTTTTAAATTGTCTTTATATTATATTTATACTATGTTGTTAGCCGCTCTGGGCCGCCTGTGGTAGGAAAGAGCGGGATACAAATTCCGTAAATAAATAAATAAATAAATAAATAAATAAATAAAGTGCATGGGAGTGTGCTCTCCTGTGACCCACACACCACCCACCCTTTCCATGCACAAGACACTCCAGGAAAATCCAGAGTGCCCTGTGCATGAATGTGGGCAGTTCATGGACGGAGCGGCCATGCGTGGAGCCACTCATGTGAAGCACACACACCCATGTACCCACTCCACGCAACAACCATGGACCCCCATCACCTCCGTTTCATGAACACCAAGGGGGGAAATGCATCAGGGAGACTGGGTTTCTCTGGGAATTCCCTCACTTCCCTGCTTCTCCTCTATTACCCCTGAGAAAGAGGAGACTTGGGGAATGGGGAGGGGTGGCGCCTAAATATAGAACAGTAGTGAGGCTATAGCTTTTGGTGGCAAGGAAAACTGCCATCTGGAGTTCTTCTCCTGAACCACTGCTCAAGCTCCACTTTCCTCCTTCCCCATTCCCAAGTTCACATAAATTTCTAGCCCTTGACTTTCACAATGAAACTTCATTACATTTTTTCTAGAGGTTTCTAATTTTTAGTGAAAGAGAAATTCTTCTTTTAAACAGCCATAGTTTAATCACAGCAAGTCTCTAACCTAATCTGGAGGCAGAAAGGAACTTTAAAGGATGGCCTACACCCTTAGGTCTTGACACTGGGGTAAGTGGCAGGGCAGGATAGTTTCAAATTATTTTGCTTGAATTTCCCCATTTAAAATTTTTTTTCACATACAATTTTGAAAGTTAAAGTGTCTGAATTTTGTTTTATTTTATTTTATTTTTCTTAAAATTTATACCCTGCCCTTTCCCAAAGGCTCAGGGCAGTTTACAAAAATATAAAATACAATTAAAACTAGGGCTCCACCGAATAGGCTATCAAAGGACTCGGATTGAGTTCTGAAGTTCCAAGTACTGGNCCCCCCCCCCCCCCGAAAAAGGACCAGGAATTTGGAACTTCAGATCTTGGAAATCCCCAGAACTTGGAACCATCATCAGTGAGTGCCCCCGCTTTAAAATAATTATGCAAGCTAAGCAGTGCCCAGGAAAGTAGCCTAGGAAAAGAGTGGGACAATTGCTCAAGAAGACAAATTCACAAAAGTGCAACTGCATACAGAAATCCCCAAAAAGCCAGCCCAGCATACATAATTCAAACCTGCCCCCTGCTTGACAAAAATCCTCCATTGTGCCTGCCCAGGGCCCACCAATGCACAACAAGCACTGCCCGCTCCCCACACCATATTATTTCAGCCAGAAAGAAAGTATATCTCCCCGGTGCCCCTGATCAGTGGTCAGTCACATCTAAGTGATCCCTCTCTGGTGCTACCTTGTCAACAAGCAGTGCAAGAAGCAGCAGCACCCACTTTAAAATTTTAAGTATATTAGGCACTGGTGGCAACCTCTGGCATTGCCCCTAGTATATGGACACCCCATGGCTGGGGGAAGTGGAGCTAGGCAGATGAGATCCCTCTGGCCACCATAGTGCCAAGCAGTGCAGACAGCAGTGGCATCTGCTTATATTTTAAAAAGGCATGGCATTGGTGTGGCACTGGTAACTTGAACAGCCCAGGCAAGGGGGAATGGAGTCAGGCAGATAGATCCCCCTGGCCTCATGATGCCAAGCAGCAGCAGTGTGACATGCACTTTTTAAAAAAAAATCATGGCATGATGGAAACATGTGACCCATTGCCCCTACGGCCAGGTCCCCCCACAAGTCAATTACTTACAGATCAGCAGTGCATCACACAGACAAATTAACTAAAGAGAATGGAAGATGGCTGTACAGCCATGTTTGTTTGGACCCGCCAGCCAATCAAAACCTGTCCTGTGGCTTGTCCATCGCTTAACTGTCCCCTCCCATACCCCCCTCCTACCAAATATGGCACTAGGTTTCATTTCCTAGGTCAGAGAAGCTAGGGTCAACCATCTGGGTCACTCCAGCCACACACGCAGTGGCACCAGTATTCAATCAAGGTTTCAGAAGTTTTCTGGGGACCAGCTGTGGTACTTTCGGAGTTCAGAACTAGGGACCAGAATTCCTGGTGAATTCCAATGTTTTCTGAGTACTGAGTATCAGAGTTAATTAAAACATTAAAATACAATTCATAGGGGAAAAAACCCACTCCAACCCTCCCACCTAATCCCTATCCTGGCCCGCCAAATGCCTTATTAAAAAGAAACATTTTGCACCACCCCTGAAAAACACCCAGGCTCGAACTCAAATGGACCTCCAGGGTGTTGGTATATGCAACATCCACAAGTTAATGCCTGCTGTATTAAGAACGGTAATTGACTACAGAGCCACCAGATGGTGCTAAGTTTATGTGTACATGGAAGGGAGATGGGGTTTTGCAGTTGAATTCCTTTGTGTAACCACTCCTTCTTCCCTTCTCTCTCATTGTCTCAGTCTCCATTTTGTCTTCATACTAGCTAGATGCAACTAAGGATCTGTGCCTGAGAAAGCTTAAGTAAAGTTCTGTTTTTAAACCTTCAGCTGCATTTGTCCTTACTGTTTGCGAATCAGTTATTACTCTGCAATAGGTTATGGGCCCAGACCTCTTCAGAACAGCCCAGAACAACTCCAAAGACTGGAAGTGAGCTGAAAGGAAAAGAATCCCAAAGTAAACTCCCAGAGGAGGCCTACTAACATTAAGTGAGCAGAAGAACCAGAATCCCAATCTGAGGGGGGGGAAAGCAAGTATGGCCAGCAGCTCTGAATTAAAGCTTTCAGTCTGCAAGCTGAATAACACAAACTACCAGTTGTGGCAATTCAAAATAGAAATACTCCTATCCAAAGATGACCAGTACAGACAGACCTGCAGCAAACCCTGAGGTATGGGACAGGAAGAACAGACCGGCAAAGGCAACCATAAGTCTCCTAGTAGAAGATGACCAGTTAATCCACATAAGGGAGGAGGCCAAATCAAAGGGCATGTGGAATGCACTGCAGAAGTTACATGAAAGGACCAGCTTGAACAGTAAGCTGTTTCTCCTAAGGAAACTGTACCAGATGAGACTTGGTAAAGGGAAGGAGATGCAGGATCACATAAATTCAATGCTGAAAGTGGTAGCACAACTGCGAGGCATCGATGAAGAGATAAAAGACAACCACGTGGCGGCCTTACTTCTCTGCAGCCTGCCTGAATCATACAGCGCCCTCATAAATGCCCTAGAGACAAGGCCTGAGGCAGAACTAACACTGGAATTTGTAAAAGGGAGACTCATGGATGAATTCCAGC
>QEPC01014630.1:4414555-4427584 GCA_003113815.1 Sphenodon punctatus
CCCCCCCCCCCCCGCCCAAACTTAAAGTATCATACAAAACCAGGGGGATAGCAGAGGAATGCCCACCAAGTACATAAAGCAATCTCTTATTTATTTGAACAAACCAATGGAGACCAAGGGCTAAAAAACAACATACATCATACTAAATATATGTAGTAATATAAGCCATCATATGTACAATATTGCAATACTATATGCTCCAAACAAAATATAACGAATACATCCCTATGGGAGTGATAACATAAACTCCCTCATTCAAGCATGTGTACATACATACATATAGACCCCAATGGGAGAGATATTATCGTCTCCCTGTGTTGTACACAGCTATGTTTCGGAACCAGATATCCTGGTCTTCCTCAGTAACACATATTTAATATTCACTTTTCTCAGACGGGCTATTCAAGTTTGAGAATCCTTCCGACCTAAAAAACCCAGAGAAATATGTGTGTTAATTATTATTGACATACACAAGCCAAAAGTAAAACAAACCAATATTATATACTTTGTATTTACCCCTAAGGGGCTATTGTAATCATAGGTCTTAAAGTCACATTCCTCTGAAAAAATATTCAGAGAAATTTTTAAATTTTTTTTTATATAATGATTGTTCATAATATAGATAGTCCAAGAGTTAATACACTTTGCTATTAATGTAAACAAACCAGCACCAAGTACCTCAAGGACACATACGATGTAATCCTCACTTCCCAGACTCCATATCAATGCTTTCTTTGCTCTCTTTTCAGGTACTCAGTTGGTACCCAGATAACCTGTCGGGTAACCAGTGTGGTACCTGGAAAAGTTGGTATTACCTGCAAGTACTAAATTTTGTACCAATTCAGCTCTAGAACAGATGGCTCTGAAGTTGGGAGTAGCATGGGGTGAGTGCAAGGGCAGATGAGTTAGGCAGAGGCCAGGCAAAGGGCACGGCTGGGGAGGAGAGTGTGCCTGTTGCTGGGCGACTCCAGGTTTTGACAGGCTGGATGGGATTATGTGATTATCTTGGTCCTCAGCATGCCAGAAAGTGAGACTGGGGATTGTTGGCCCTTGATCTTCTGGGAGCACTGATCCACCCTCTAGATTGGCTCTGAGAGCATGAGCTGGTTGCCCATGACTTGGGGCATAGGACAGAATCCCTCCCTCCCCCCAACGCAGATTGGCCTGAGCAACTATGCAGGTTTTTTCACCTTCCCTGCAGTGCCGTTGCCCTTTCAAGCTGGTTGAGCAATCACAGATACGTTAAAGTCTGGGTTGGAGTTCTGTGTTTGCTTAATTTGTTCTTGTCACAACTTGGCAGTGGTCCACTGCAAGGAGAAAGGGGTAAGGTTCCAAATATGGAAGAAAAGAGAGACATCTTCATAAGAAGTGAGGCAGAGGCATGGCTACCAAAGCTGGCATTAGTGGGCCGCTATTTCACACTCCTCAATAAGACCTGAGGAAGAGGGGGAGTGGGAACAAAACTACCTTGCAGGAGAATACCATCACCCCTTCCTCAGGACTCCCACCTTTGAGGGGTCCAGACAAGTTTTTTTTTTTGGGGGGGGGGAGGGAGGAACTAGCCATGGTGGGTTGCAAGCCTTAGGAAAGAAAGCAATGCACTAAACCTGTGTTCTGTTACTGAGCTTATACAAGTCATATTTTGCTGTCTGTGCCTTTTCCCGGTGATTCAGAGGCAATATATGATTTCTGATACACATCAGTTATGTTACAGTTTGAATAGGAATAGTAAAGGATACTTTTGGGTTGATTATGAGTGTACTATTTTACAGGTGAAAAGATTCCTTCATTCCAAAACAAGATCACAATAAATAATGCTCAGGAGTCTTGTCAGGAGGTGAAATCATGGTTTCTTTCTCCTTTGATGTGCCACAGAAAAGAGTGCACTTTGCATACAAAGTAAGCAGAAAAGGCTGAATTTCTGTAATGTACCTGCTTTACTTATGCTGGAAGGGTAGACTAGACGTTTGACTAGCAATACCACACATTAACAAGGAGACATCCACACAACAATTTATAACCTGAGAAGTTCAGTCATCTACAAACAAACAATATTCATGTTGCTCATGCCACTGAATGAGTATCTTTAATAATATGGGGCAGCTCTCTAACATGGGGGAGTTTTAAATTTAACATGACTAAATTTTGCAAGATGATAATAAAGGAGGTTGAAATCTATAGATGGAAAAATGTATCAACCCGGAAATCTGAAATTCAAGCACACAGTAGGGACGGATTATAAATGTGTCTAAAACTAATTGTAGTGTTTGTGTACTCCCAATGTGTTAACTAAAATTACACTGTTTTAGACTATTCAGTTAATGTTCTAACTTACACTTTAATTCTCTTGATTGTATTCCTTTTAATTAAACTTTGAATTTGAATAATAAATGCAAATTTGAAGCACAAAAGGAGATGTTCTTATGTGCTTCTTTTAAAATCATATTGAACGTGAGAGGCTTTTTTAGGTTCTAATAAAATTCCAAATTGCACAATTATTTAATTGTTTTGCAGCTAATTATGTGTAATAACAAAGAATTCAAGCAAGAAGTGAACCTTATTCCTTCAGTTATATACAAGTATTCCTCGGATAACCTCTTAAAGCAGTAAGCCACATGGTGGCACTCTTCAACAAGGAATCATAAAGAAATGACTTAGAGTGGCAAATGATTTGTGGACTTTCATAGGCTGAAAGTTCCCTTGTGCTCATACTAAATTGAGATTAGCTGCACTGTAGCGAATCTGAAGTAGAAATCCGACAAAAATATCCATGTAAAAACCCATTTAAAAATAAAATAAAATCACAAACTTGTTCTTGTGTAGCTGATTTTAACTGCTTTGATTGGTTAACCTAACCTTATCAGGAGGTAGTGAGTAGATCCTGTTTGCTGGATCATGGCATGTTTTTAAAAGACTAGTCTATCCACTGAAAACTTCCTGTTGGTAATACCAGGTGTACATGATTGTGTGTGTGTGTGTGTGTGTGTGCACGCGTGCACATGCGCATGTTTGTGTATGTGTTGCAGGGAACTAGGATTTGGTGACAGAGACAGAGAACTGGAAACCTTAGAATGTAAAATAACTTTGCAGTCTTCAGCCAATAAATCAGTGGTATGCTGTCAGTGAGCATTACCACAGGACTTGGCAGCAGAAGATTCATTTGTGGAGTTGGCTTGTTCACTGCTAGCACATGTTGCTACAAACGCAAATGTCAAAGAATCTAGGCACGGGTGGAGTAGTACTAAAAGAAAAACAAGTTCTGAAAAAAAAAGAAAATAGTACCATTTTTGTATCTTATACTATTTCAGACCAGTTTAAGTGCAACTTGCCAACATAAAGTACATATAAAAGTGTGTGAGGAGAGCAAAACCCCCTCAAATGCTAATCCAGAGGGGCGGAGAGAGGGGAGGGATAAGTGGGAATCCATAGCTGACAGGTTTTATTTTGCACCCATGATTATTTTATTTTTTTAATAGGATAAGCACATATTTGTGATGGCAGAGGAACAAGAGGAATTAAAAAGAAATCCTTATTGTAGACTATTTAAGAACAGGTGAGCAAGACTATATCAGCATTTATAGGCAATACTTGGATGTATGGAGGAATCAGCCAACTACATCATATCTTGAGTTCCATATGTGAAGTGGTACAGCTAATAGCCTCACATTGTTTTGCTGGGCTGTGGGGAAGATGTGGGGACAGCGTGGACTAGTAGACCTCGAGGAGAAATTTATTTCTTGTGGAATCAGGAGAAGGGCCCAGGAAAGGCTCCCCACAGAAAGCTTTCAGCTTTGAGTCCCAGCACGTATTCAGATATTCCAACTCCCAGCAGCACCACCATGGTGTTGCCTCAGGTTTTGCCTCAGTGGTGGTTTTGGGGATATCTGAATGGATCTGTGAAATAGTAACTTTGAAGTGATGCATGAAGAAGACACCTTGTTATTTTCCATGATACCTTTACTATGAATCAGAGTTACAACGTGGTAAAGCCATTCTGACGCATTGAAAATGGATGGCAGTCTAGGATAACCCCAGGGCAACCTTTTCTGCTGCCCATGAGGGCGAGGGGGGAAACTGAAGGCACCTCTAGTCTTTATGGTTCAGGATTCATGATTGTAACCAAGCCAAGTACGTGCACCTGGGACCTCGCATCCTCGTGAATGTTACACTCCTTCTCTCTCCCTCTGTTCCCTTTCTTTCATCTCCCCTCCCCCCCATCTCTCAGATCGTAAGCCCTAGGGCAGGGACCGTGTCTATTCAATTACTTTGTAAAGCACCAGGTACATTGCCTGCGCTATATAAAAGTTTGCTAATAATAAATAATAAATTCAGTATATGATCCACTCACCAAAACCTACTTCAAATTTCTCTGTCTATTTATCTGGTGTTTTAGAGTGAGTGGAGGGTCAAGTTATTTTCCTATGACTTCTCAGTGAAGATGTATCAACTTGTACTCACCAGGTTTCAGACAGAGCATATCGGATGATTAAAAACTGTCCTAGATCATTCCCTGGTGAAATATGGCCCCTGCAGTATTGCCAATCTTTTACATTCAAAAATTGAGACAACTCCCACAAAAATGATAGCATTGGCTTTAAATCATGAGGTTTAAATTTAGGGTTTTCTCTATTTGTCTCTTGAGTTTTGGCTTGAGCCTGCTTCACTTGAGGACTGAGTGACTCTGGGGTCTGCTATTTGTTTATACACTATATAAATTTGAGTGAAAACAGAAATGCACATAAATCCACCTTAACACTGCTTTAACAGCACTTCAACATTTCTTATGCATGCTGCAGGGTTGTATTGGTGCCCTATGCAGCCCTGCAACATGGAGTATTTTCAGATGTTACGAGATCACAGTCAGCCACAGTCAATTTTGCTGCGGGGCCAAACCACCTTGAACGTCTGTTTGGCGGCCGCCAGATGTTCACCACGGCCGATTCCCACATGGGGTCAATTTCAACCACGCTTCCAGGGCTCCCCGCTGGACAATCCCTGAAAGTGTGGTCAAAGAGATCCCCGGTGGGAAGCAATAAAAAGTAACGTCTGGCCAGCGATCATGGCCTGGAATCCCCAGCGGGATTCCGGGTCGTGGTCAAAGCGGCTGGGCGCTGCGGCCACATTGGCCGCGGCGCTCGCCTGTCTCCCCAGAGGGCGGGGGGGGGGAGAGCGTGGAGGGGGCGGGGCCATGCGGCTGCAGGTTGCGCCGCCCTGCCCTGCCCCCTCCCCGATTCCCCGCCAGGATCAGCCGGCATGTCTATTTGGGCCACTTTTTGACCACAGGGGTGGTTATTTCATTCACACCCACTGGGGATTGACTGGGACGAATCGGGACGGTGTAACGTCTGAAATCACCCATGCATAAGAAATGTTAAAGCAAAGTTACTAATTTTACTAATTAGGTGTTCATTACTATGTGCACACTATAAACATTTGTAAAATTAGTAACTTATTAATTCAGAAAATGTATAGCTAAATATGAAGTTTGAGACAATGGGTGATTTCAGACGTTACGTTGGGAGCATTCACCCCGGCTGAACAACAGTCAAATACGTCCCGCGTTTGAGTGTGGTGCATGTCTGTTGGCTCTCTGCCAGATGTTCACCACAGTCAAATGCGGGCCACGTTTGCATTCACCACACTTCTGGACCCCCGGACACGAGGCGGTCAAGAAGTGTGGTGAATGGCCACCACGGCCATGGTGAACGGAAAGTAACGTCTGGTTACTTACCGTTCACCGCGGTCAATGACATTCACCCCCGCCCGTAGTTGCGGCAGTGGCCAGATTGTCCGCTGCTGCCGCCCGTCGGGAGGAGGGAGGACTGCCGGGGAATGCAGGGGGCAGGGCCGTGTGGCCCATGTCCGGGCAAAGGGGGGAACATCTGTTGGCTCCCCCCCTTCACCCCCGGCCATGGTCCGAACCACCCCACGGCCCGTGGTGAAAGCGCCCGGCCGTAACATCTGAAATCACTCAACGGGTGTTGTTTTCAGGCAGATGCAGGTCTGCCCATGCCTGGGATGTTCTGGAGTGCCACTGGCAGGTCGGTCCTGAAGCAGGCACAGTCTGCTCAGATTTAACATCTGGCAAGCCCCCTTCAGAAGGAAGGGCAACCCGGGGGTGAAGCAGGCTGGCACGGTCAGCACCAGGGCAGCCTGTCTATCTAAAAGCACCCAATGTGTCAAAAAAGAAAGCATCTGTTGGGTGATCACTACAAATAGTTAGCCTCTCTAACTGAATTTACAGTAGCTTACAAAAATGTCATTTAGCAGTAGTATCCATGTTTACTCACAGTAATAAAGATTATGTTAGAGTTTAACCTCTTAACAGTTTGAATTAGATTCATAAACTACATAAAAAAGGAACAATTAGAATAAACAGATTAACAGTAGAAACCTCCTAGTCCTGGGGAACAAGTCTTTTGTCTGGATTAGAGTGATGTCCATCTAAGGGGTTGCCACTGTAATAGGAACACATTGGGTGTAAACAGTCAGATGGCAGCTCCAGGGGAAGACGCACGCGCCTGCTTCAGCCCGAACTGATCAGTCTGTCTGAAGGTGGCTTCTACCAGACATTGAAGAGGAGCAGGCTACACCTGCTGGGACAACAACCCCACTTGTGGTACTCTGGAACATCCCAGAGCACCACCAGTAGAGCAGGCTGGCCAAACCCAGGGCACTGGCTTGGAGTGGAGCTGCTGTCCATCTGCTCGGTGGACCTGTGCTGCAGCTCCACTTCCAGTCAGCTGTTACCCCAGCAACAGTGATTTGTGGGTGCCAGCCTAGAGCGTCAGGATTATATGGCGTGTATATGGGGGGAGGGGGGCACATGGGTGGACCGTGGCCAGTAGAATCTGCTCGGTACATCTAAAGTGGACACAGGAGGGGCTGGAAGCAGGTGGATACAGGAGTGCACCCTGCAGCTGTTCTGGAGGTGGGCTGCCTCAACACCCGTCAAAAACACCTACTGTGTCTGAGTGTTGTAGAGGACATAGGACATGTTCAGAATAAGGAATCAGATTAGAGATGTCTGGATATGGTAGTTTTTAGTACAGAACTGATATTGAAGCATATCTGATAAGATATACTTTATCTGAAGGATACCCATTGCACTTTTATTTTGGAATGATAGAATTTCTTGTGCTACTCTAGTACACTGCACATTCTGAATCTAACTCCATTGTGCCTTTGCCCATTGGTGTTTCAATTAATTTGAAGTTTTAATATGCTGATGTAAACTCAAACAGCACAAAGCTAAGGATTAAACTCCGATTAATACACTTTTAAAGTGTAAAAGAGAACCCCCCACTTCCCTTTCTGCCAAATAGGTTTTTCTTAGTGCACACATTGGCTTTTTTTGTTAAAATGAAAAGCAGGTTTGCAATTGAGCTATGACATTTCATATGACAATTTAATCAGCTAGCATACACTATTTCCTAAATGACAATTGGAAAACAGAATGGGCTTTTCCAAAAAGGCCTCCATGCCAAATCAATAGTACCTGACCTGAATGTATTTTATACAGTTGTTAACAGTTTGTTTTCCATTATGAGGATGTTACATTGGGTGTTTCCCTTGGTTGAGGGAAGCTTATGCCCACTTAGGAGAACTGGAATTTCCTTCTTCTGTGGCCCCCAAAGGAGAGGGAAGGTAGGGTCTGTGGCAAAACACCAGTAGGGGGTGCTATACAGTGGAGACACCCACCTCACTGTGTTTCTCCAAATCTCTGACCAGGGGTTCCCATAGCTGGCAAACCCCCCAAAACCCTTAGTATTCCGCTGCCACCACTTGGGTATAATTCAGAGGGCATTCACACCACCCAAGACATGTGAACCCCAAAAGGCATAGCTTCCAAAAGCACTCCCCTTTCCTGGCACTCTGTTCCTGGGATTTCCTCCACTGTGTTGGAGGCAGATCCCCAGAGCTACCCGCAGGAGGCTTCCCTTGGTTCCCAAAGCTGTTGGCCCCTAGCCAAATTGGTAGATTTTCCCCTTCTAAGTCTTAGTAGCGAGGCTTGGCCACCCGGCCCAAAGGAGGCATTTATTGCGCAGCCAATAACGCACACACACACACAGTAGGGTAAAAAGAAAATTTAGTCTTTACTGGTACATAAGACAAAAAGGAATAAAAGCATAGAACTAGGGGTAATAACCCTTTGAGCAATCAGAGTCAGTATCTGTGGACATGGTAGCCCGTTTAGAAAGCGTCTTCCTATAACTGTAACTAGCAGTACTCACAGGGGTGCTGATCAGTTCCCCATAGGGGATGGTTTTCCTATGGGGTCCAAGTTCTTCTTCTGGCAAGGCCAGAGTTGCTGTTAAGCTATCCAGGCCATGTGGGTGCCCTATGCAGGAAGGACCCCAGCCACACAGCAGTTCAGTTAGTCCAGAGAGAGAGAGAGAGAGAGAGAGAGAGAGAGCGCGTGCCTTTGCTGGTCCTTTTAAGACATCCTTGACCTTTGTTCTCATTTGTCCAGGAGGGCCAGCTGACTTTAACCCAGAAGCCTCTCTCCTTCTAGGATTTGCTCATCCTACGTCACCTGTCTCAGGTTTAGAGTTCCTCGCCCCCCTTAGGAATTTCAGGAATGAGGAAGTCCTAAACATGTGCTTGCTGCGGCCTGGGTGTTGGTTGAGCCAGGCTGGCAGTTTCAGCTAAGGGGGGTCAGAGGGGGTTTGTGTCAGGGCAAGGACATTTTGCCACACCTCCCCGTCCTCATTTTCAAGCCGGGACACGCTGTTTTCCCCAAACTGAGGGTACCAGCGTGGTCCCCCAGGGGTTAGGAACAATAATTGAAAACTTAAGAGTGACTGGTAATACACACATAATACAAAAACACAGACAATACTGTCCCGTCACAGAAAACGCAAACGGGGTTAATGTACAACTAATCCAGTTACCAAAATGTATTCCCTCCACTGTCAGAGGTGCAGTCCCGTACATCATGACTCTCTCAGAGAATACCATCATTACATTCTGTTCCTGCTTCTGAAAGGAAGACAGCAAGAAGAGTTATACAATAGTTGGTCTGAGTCCCCAATGAGTTTCTTAAGGCCCAGGGCCTTTGCCACAGTTTGGGAGAGCACTGCTCCCGAATCTTCCAAAGTTCTTTTCAGTTTCTCCTTGTCTTGGGGCCAAATCTCCTCAGGTGGAGAGAGATCCCCAAGCCCAAAGGAGTCAGTTTTCCCATCCTCCCCTTCCAAGCTGTCAACAGGGGAGAGCTTGAATACCAGTCCATCCCTGTCCCGGTGTGGTTTGAACCGACTTATAGGAACTACCTTGGGGTTCCTCCCAGACCGAATTAGGCATTCCTGTAATGCTGGTAGGGAACTTCCGGTATTTTACTGCTTCCGCTAGGATCTTTCCTCCACTGTCCTTCCAGCTCTCTGATGGAGAACCCAGAGGAGAAAGCCTCTTTATCAGGCCATCTGCAACCACAGTGGCTTCTGTAGAAGTTAGGGCAATGGCCTCAGGGTATCTAGTTGCCGCATCTGCTAGGGTCAGAATAGAGTGCTTCCCCCTTGTCTTCTGCTTCCGGGGTCCCCCTGTATCTGTACCCACCCTCTCACAAGGCTGTCCTATGACTGGGAGGGCTGCAGAGTTGCTTTGTCTTCCTCCCAGATTACTTGTTCCCCCCCTCCAGGAGTGAATTCCCTCTCCTGTTCCTGAGCTGACTCCTGGAGCCACTCCAAGCAGGGGCCTTCTAGAATCTCTGGCTCAAGCTCCTCTGAGCTTATTAAACTGGGGTACGCAAAAACCTCCAGCGTACCTTTCTCCATTCTACCCAGGGGTACATTGTCCCTTTCTGGGATCCCTTCATCTGTTCCCCCCTTGGGCTCTACACTGTCCATTCTAGGGCTGCCCTCCAGGCCCAGCCCCAGGACTAATGCTTCCTTTGTTGTCCCCTCTCTGGGTTCTACAGATTCTGTTCTAGGGCTACCCACCAGGCTCGCCCCTAGAATTACAGTTTCCCCTGCCTCAACCTCTTTGGGGTCTACCTTTTCCCTTCCGGGGCTGCCCACTAGGCCCTCTCCTAGGATTTCTATTCTTTCTGCTTCCCCAGCCTCCTCCTCTAGCTGGTGGTGCTGGTCCTTTGCAGAATCATTCCTGAGCTCAGCCCCACTCTGCAGCTGGCTCTGATGGCTAGGGGAGACCTCACCCCTGAGCCCACCTTCTGACCCCGGGCAACTCCCCTCTTCCCCACTTTCTATCTCCATAATGAGCTGGCTCCCCCAGCTCTGCCTGCAGGTTCCTACTGACACCCGACAGGGCCCTATGATATCTCTCCCCACTAGAATAGGGACAGGGGCATTCTCCCACACCCCTATGTCCAGCCACATTCCCCATCCCCTCCATTGTAGGGGCAGGCATGCCACAGGCACCTCAAATGGTGGGTACCCCACCGGTTTGATGTGGTAGGTTTTCCCTGGGACTATATCTGCAGGGGAAACCAGGCTGGTGCAGTTCAAAGATACCCCGGCCCCAGTGTCTAGTTCCCCAACAATAGTCCTCCCCCTTACAGTTACTTCCTCCTTGAGGTAATCCACCACCTCCCCCGTGCTCATAATCCCATTGAGGTGATACACTGGGATGCTTTGGATTTCCTCCCTTGTTCCTACAGCTGCTGCACTGTGTACAGGCTTCTGAAAGCTCTGCCGCTTTGGGCATTCAGCCTTAATGTGGCCCAGATCCCCACAGCTGTAGCAGTCCCTCCTCTCCAATTTAGGGGACTTTGCCAAATTAGGGGACGCCTTACGTTCAGTTGGTGGTGTCCCAGGCTCCCGTTTGGGGGTCATTTCCCTCCTCCCACCTTTTTGGATCCTTTTCTGATCCATCCCAAAGTGGATGGGATTAGCCCATCCCTGTTCAGCAGTAGCTGATCAGCAACCTCAGCAGCTTCACTGACTGTTTTGGGGTTCCTACCTTTCACTAAGTGCTTGATCTCCTGGGGACAGCGGAAATAAAACTGATCCAGCCCTATAAGATCCAACACCCACTCCCAAGTCTCTGCTTTGGCTCCAGCCACCCACTTTCCCAGGGCTTCCACTAGTTGGGCCCCAAACTCAGTCATAGATTGCCCTGACTGAGGAAGCAGTGTGCGAAACAGCTTCCTGAAATGATCTGGGCCCAGCTGATAGCGTTTGAGCACAGCCTCTTTAAAAGCAGGATAATTGTTAGCAGACTCATTGGGTAAGCCATCAAGGATCACTGACATAGTCCCAGAAACCAACTCAGCTACATACCGCATGTAGTCCTCCACCCTCAAGTTCCATCTGCAAGCCTGCTTCTCGAAGACACTCAGGAACACCTCGGGGTCGGCTCCCACTTTGAAAGGGGTGAAGTCCTTTGGAGTCAGCTTGTGGGGTGCGTCCAACTTCCGCTGGTGCATCGTGGGCTCGTGCTCTTGCTGCTCCTTCTCCTGCTTCTCCTGTGCTTCTAGCTGTTCCTTCTCGTGCTGGCGCTGCTCCCTCTCCTGCTTCTCCTGGGCCTCCAGCATCTGTTCTTCATGCTGGCGCTGAGCTGCCTTTTCTGCTTGCTCTCGCTCCCTGTCGGCAAGTAGCTTCTCCTGGGCTGCAAGCTCCTTCTCTCTCAGGCAGATCTGCGCCCAGAGCAAGGCCAGCTGTTCTGGGGTCACTCCAGGAGCCCTGAGGAAAGAGGTTGCTCCAGCTCCAGACTCTGGATCGACATTCTGAGCAGGCTTAGACATTTCAAAGTTCTTTATTTCCTGCCTTAGCCGCTCGTTGGTCAGCCCTTCTGATGGGAGATTCCTCCTCTGGGCCTCTCTTACGAGGTCAGCTTTAGTGAGTCTATGTAGCCCTTTGGGCAATCCCAGCAGGGTACTTCCCTGTGTTCCAGAACTCATACAATTCTGTGTTCTTGCACTGCTTATCTAAGCCCTATCCAGTTGACCCGAAGCCCAATTCAAGGACTCGATTGCTCAAGGTTTATTTCCAAAGCCCCCCCTTTGTTCTGTAGGTGCTTTTCAAAAACTCCAATTCAAAAGGAAAACTGCTGGTGGATCCTATCCCACCTGTGTGTACTTATTTGGCTGCTTGGTTGATCCCACCACGGCCACCATGTGTGGCGAAATGCCAGTAGGGGGTGCTATACAGCTGAGACACCCACCTCACTGTGTCCCCCATTCTTGCCGATGGGCAAGACCTTTGAATCTAAGGACTGTTACACTTTTTTCGTTTCCCTCCCCAGAGGGAGGCTGTGGTTGCTCTGGCTTCCTTTGCCCACTTGGCATCTGCCAAGCGCGAACCTTTAGGCCAGTGAAGCTGGATCGATTGGGCTTGATACATGATAATGCTAAGATACGACTATCCTTGAGTCCCAAATCATCATGTGCTGTGCTGCCTTGTGTTAACAACAGCTTAATCTGGTTGGGATTCTTGTGCTTCTTTACCACTGTGGTTTAATTATGAATGGTACTGTGTTTTGAGGCCAGGATCGATATACCCCTGGCTCTTTCTCTCTTTTTTTTTTGTTTTCCTTTTTTCTATTGTACCATGTCTTTTTCCTGAGGTATGGTGAAATTTAGTGTCGCCCAACAAATAGAGTTGGGCAGTATGGGGTTGGGCGACTATTATTATTATCTTCGATTGATGTTTTGCTTATAGTTAGTAGCGACGATCGATAGTACGGTTTGTAGTTGTATTACATGTGCCTATTGTATTTACATTTTACCGTATTTTATTTTATTAATGTACAGTCTGTTTTGATGTGGGGCATATAGCGAAAGCTTGCCCATAATAAAATTGACTTGACACCTCACTGTGTTTCTCCAAATCTCTGACCAGGGGTTCCCACAGCTGGCAAACCCCCCAAAACCTTTAGTATTCCACTGCCACCACTTGGGTATAATTCAGAGGGCATTCACACCACCCAAGACATGTGAACCCCAAAAGGCATAAGCCTCACAGCTTCCCAAAAGCACTCCCCTTTCCTGGCACTCTGTTCCTGGGATTTCCTCCACTGTGTTGGAGGCAGATCCCCAGAGCTACCCGCAGGAGGCTTCCCTTGGTTCCCAAA
>QEPC01014630.1:4459185-4499815 GCA_003113815.1 Sphenodon punctatus
GCTTTCACCAGCCAGGACGGGCATGGATCAAGTTCACAACAGGTGGCCCTCACAGACCCCAAGACATCCACCACATTGGCTGGCGTCACTTCCTGAAACTCCCCCCACAAAGCTGGACCAGATGGGGCCTCCATCCCCTCCCGCTTTCCCCCTACTGCCCCTAATCCAGCGTCGAAATCGCTCTGAATCCGAGCGATCTTGTCTGCGAAGTAGATGACAAACTCCTCACAGTGGACCTGGGACAAGTCCCCGTCCAGGCAGAGGGAGGCTGGACTGACCAGCCCCCGCACACCCCCCCGAAACAGCTCCACCGGGCGTGACTTCACAGACGCTATGAGGACGGCAAGGAACTCCTTCCTTGCCGTCCTCATAGCCTCAACATAGGACCACAAATGGGCCCTATGGAGAAGTTGGTTGGAGTCAGATCGAATCGAACGCCAGAGTCGCTCCAACCTCCTGCCTACTCGTTTCATACACCGCAGCCCCTCAGTAAACCAAGGGGCCCTGCGGTGACGAGACCGAGGCAGAGGGCGTCTTGGAGTCACCCTGTCAATGGCCTCCTCCAGCAAGCTGTTCCAAAGCTGGACCAGCTCATCGACAGAGTGACCGTCCAGGTTGTGGGTTAACTCCCTCAGAACCTCTTGGAACTGCTGGGGTTCCATCAGCCTCCGAGGGCGGACCATCCTAACTGGTCCCTTCCCCTTCTGGCAGGGGTGCGCTGAGAGACTAGCCTGAAGGAGATAATGGTCCATCCATGACAAGGGCACCGCCCTAACCTCCCCCACAACCGGACCCCCTGCCTCAAGGCCAGAACCGAAGATCAGGTCGAGGGTGTGTTCCCCCACGTGGGTCGGATCCATAATAATCCATAATATAAACCATAATAATTATGAATTAATAATTATTATGGTTTATAATTAATCCATAATATGGATTAATTAATTAATTATGAATTACTTAATAATTAATTATTAATCCATAATAATTATAGTTTATTATCCATAATAATCATGGATTATTCCATAAAGTGATTATTCCATAATAAAAAAACCTCCGGTTTACAAGACGAGTTAAGGCTCATTCACTAAAAGTAGGGATGGACGAACAGATCGTGGCTTGGGTTCGGTCATTCGGTTCGGTCCGGTTCGGTTTTCCCATTCCGTTCGGCCATTCGATTCATTCGCCGCGTTCAGGTTCAGCTGTTCAGTTTGGTCCTGTTCGGTTCAGTTCAGGCGTTTGGAAAAACGCTCTCTGTGCGAGGAATGATGGCTCCAGACCCATGACAGTGGGTCCTGGGGCTAGAGTGGCAGATTCTAGGTATTGGCCACAGCCCTCCCTGCCAGTAACTTGGCCCCAGAACCGTGGTGGTGGGTCCTGAGACTGGAGTGGCTGTTTATTAATGCTTTGGAAAATTGGCTCTCTGTGCGAGGAATGATGGCCGTGGACCCATGATACTGGGTCTTGAGGCTAGAGTGGCAGCTTCTGGCTATTGACCACAGACCTCCTTGCCTGTAACTTGGTCCCAGAACCCTGGCGGTGGGTCCTGGGGCTGGAGTGGCTGTTTCTTGATGCGGTGGAAAGACATTATCTGCGTGCGAGGAATGATGGCCCCAGACCCATGACGGTGGATATTCCAGCGCACCAAGAAATAGCCACTCCAGCCCCAAGACCCGCAGCTTCTAGATACATATTGGCCACATCCCTCCCTGCCTGTAACTTGACCCCAGAACCCCGATGGCGGGTCTTGGGGCTGGAGTGGCTATTTCTTGGTGCGCTGGAATGACATTGCCTCTGTGCGAGGAATGATGGCCCCAGACCCATGACGGTGGGTCCTGGGTCTAGAGTGGCAGCTTCTAGATACATATTGGCCACAGCCCTCCCTGCCAGTAATTTAGACCCCAGAACCCTGATTGTGAGTCCTGGGGCTGGAGTGACTGTTCCTTTTTTATATATATCTAACTCTACACTAAATCTAATTGCTATTAACTATTCTAAAACCTATTGAACTAAATGGAATATCCTAATGATTAACTACAAAGGCCTTGTCCTACAAACACACAATATTTCTATCTATCTCTATAACTAAGCTAACTACTACGTATATCTATCTAGTAACTGTCTATCTAATAACTATCTATCTATATATACAATATTACACAGCGGGAAACAGAAAGAACACAGGGAGGGGTACAAAACTGAAATGAAAATCAATCTAATAATATTCCTACTCTAAATAAATCCAAAACTTAAAACAGGAGAAGGGAATCAGGGATGGAATAAGAGGGAGAGGGAGAAGGACTCAATGGAGGGGGAGGGAGGAAGGAAGATTGAACACAGGGAGGGGTAAACACAAAAAATAACACTTAAATCTATCTAATATAATCTAAATAAATTATAATATGGAGGTAAATGGGTTGGATGGGTGAAATAGGAGGAGGATGGCAATAGATTAGGAATAGGAAGGAACAAAAACTGCTGGGAGAAAGGGAGCCTTCTGAAACACCTGCTATTCAGGAACAGTGGCTAGTTCAGAAGGTGTTGGGAAGGGGGGAGGCAATCAGTTTTGTTTCTTGCTGCACCTGCCTCACCGCAAGCTCCATTGGCTCCATGCAGCCTAGACCGTGGCCAATCGCAGACTGCGAAGCTAGTGATCTTAGGTGAAAAGGTATGGTGATTGGGCAGGCTGGCTGCTACTCCAATCCTCTCCACCGCTGGTGCCTGGAAGTCTGCTCCTCAGCTGACTCCCCCACCCTGTCACGTTTTGCCTTCCAGTGATACTTATTTGCTGCCCAAACTCAGCCGAACGTGATCCTAACTGACCGAAGGGTTCGGTCATTTTGACATTTGGAATTGAGTTCGGTTCAGTCAGTTCCTGTTCGAATTTTGGTTCAGGTTCGGTCATCCGAACAGGCTAAGTTCGGGCCAAACTCCGAACTTCCAAACTACGTTCGCCCATCCCTAACTAAAAGCATGGAAATTGCAAGTTAAGACTCCTGCCTTAACTTCTATGCCACGTTATCAATAAAGACATTATACAGTCTCACTTATTGTGCTGACTTACAACTTCATGTACTCACATTTTGCCTTCGTCTTTCAGCCGCAACATTGGGGGCAACATTGAAGCTGGGGACAGGAGGGTGTGAGATGACCCCTCACCCCCTCCATTTCCTCTTTAAGAAAGAGAGAACTTAGGAATCCTGGCTCCCACCCCTTCTCCTGCTCTAATCTCCTTGGTCTCAGCCCTGTAACAGAACTCAGGACTCCTGGCTTCCAGCCTCCCCATCCCACTCTAATCCAGTAGACTGCATTCTTTTCACAGGTAACTCAATACTCCTGGTTCCGAGTCTGTTCTCCTCTCCCCTGCTCTCAACCTTGTAACAGACAACCCAAGAATCCGGGGTCCATGTCGCCCCTCTAAACCTGTAGCCTCCCCTCCCAGAGAACTCAAACATCCAGGGAAATACAATGTTTGTCTGTATGTGTCATATGGAACAAAAGTGTGTGTGGAACGACAAGAAAAACAGGCGAGGAAATGGAATAACAGGGTGGGAGGCTATTGGGAGTCAAAGAACAGGGAATCAGCAATGGTAAGTGGGTAAAACTATAGGACTGATCCCCCTAGTATCCCATCATTCTTCAGAATCAGCTATTTCACTCAGAACCTTATTATTGTAACTATTTTTAATTCCTCCTGTCATTCCAACCACTTACTTAATCCTGATGCACACTCTTTGTATTTTTCCTTGTCATTCCATCCATTCCACTTACTGCATCTGGTGCCTTCCTCATCATTTCACACCCTCTTGCCTTCCCTATGTACTCCCAAAGATGCAGCTGTGTTGTATTATTTCACAATCACTTAACTGGAGGTTGGAATGACAATATATATTTAGAAATGGGCACTGCTGTTGCCTCCATTCCTTCCAATGGCCATTCCACTTTATTAATTTCAATGCATACCCAACTTAGTTTTAATTAAGCATTTGTATATGACTCTACCCAGCTTCACTGTGCTCTGGGAGGGCAGTGGAGACAAGTGGGTAAGAGGGATGGTTGTGAGCCATTATTCAGCTGTTCTAATCTCCCCAGCTGAACTGAAAGGACAGATGAAAAGGAGGGGGTGAGGGTCCAGCTCATGCCCTCCTGTCCCCAGCCTCAGTGTTGCCCCCAATCTGCAATGAGGAAGAGGATTGTGGCTGAAAGACAAAGGCAAAGTGTGGGTGTATGGAGCCTATGTTGTAAGTGAGCACGATATGCAAGACTGTAAAATATCTTTACTGCTAACATGGCAAGGTGGGAGCCTTAACTTGCAATTTCCATGCTTTTTAGTGCATGATTGAATTTACAAGCGCCTTGACTCTTCTTGTAAATCAGAGATTTTTTATTATGGAATATCCAAGTTTTTTGTTAAATACAATGCAATGGAAAAAAATTGTCCTGCTCACGCAGTAGAATACTGAACAACATAACCACTACGGGAGCAGGGCTTAGGGGAGGCCAAGGTGTAAGAGCTGCTCCCTTCAATTTAGAAGGTTGTTACTTCCTTCAAATAGCAAGCAAGGCGAGGCTGGATTTTTACTGGTAGCTTCCTGCTTTACTAAGAATACAACAACTTTGGTTCAGTTTAAGCATTGCAAACTTTAAAAACTGCTCTCTGTGATGTCTCTAGCTCATGGCTTGTACAGGAGTCTTCCACTCTACTCCCCACTGTCAGAGCTTTTTCCCTTTTGCTACACTAGCCATTCTGCTTTCTGGTACCTTCTCCTGTACAGGACCCCCTGGCTAGTTCACTCCTTGTACAGGGCTCCCTGAATCCTCTGTGCCCATGTACAGGACTCCCCACCTGGCATAATGCTTCCCATTCTGCAGCTCTCTCCCCTGTACAAAGCTCCCTCACTCAGTTATCCTCTGTCCAAGGCTCTTCCCCGGCACAATTATGGCCATTATTCTGCAGTTCTCTGTCTCTACAAGACTCCCCCACTTTGCTCCCCCTTGAAAAATGCTCCATTTCTTTCACAATGCTGCCTACTCTGCAGACCTCCACCTGTACTGGGTTCCATATTCTGTATCCCCAGTAAAGCTGCTCCCTATAAAGTGCTTCCCCTGTGCATGGCTCATGGCTTCCACTGTGAAAACTATTTACAGAGGCTCTGCCCCTACTGTCGTCCCTTAATTCCCCCCTTTGTGTATGTTCTCTCCCTCCCTGATCCCCCATAGGATTTATCTCCCTGGGCTGAGGCTCATTCTTATTTAATTTAATTTATATGTTATTTTGTTTTATCACACTTCTTTGCCGCCCCTCCTGCTTACGCATCTTGGGGAAGCTAACAATATCATAAAACAAAGAAGATAATAAAATATCAAACATTGCACGTTAATATCTTAGAGTCCTCCCAAGAGGACTACACTTGCCACTCTGCCCCACAGGGCTGCTCTGCACAGGACCCCACCATTCCTCTGCTCCCCTCCTGCAGAATACCCTCTGTATCAGTAGGGATGTGCAAACAGAACGGGGTTCAGATGTTCAGCCGTTTGGCCTGAAAACTTAGTTTGGGTTCATGGGTTCGGTTCCATGGAGTTCGAACCCCCCCGAACATTTAGAAAATTCAGCTGCCTGGAGGCTTGGGGTGCTCCAGGGGTGCTTGTGGGGGCATGGCAGGCCATTGGAGACACAGCAGCAGCAGAGATCGGGAAGGCTTGGGCCTTGGCACCCCGATAATCAATGCTTGGCCCCTGGGGGTGCCTGTGGGGGCATGGCTGGCCATCGGAGACCCGGCAGCAGCAGCAGAATCTGGGAAGAGTTGGGGCATGGTGGCTGACCTGGCACCCCTACTGGGCCAGGCATTGCAGGCTGCCAGTCATCAGTGGAGCAGCAGCAGAGGCCCACCCAGGGCTTGGTGGCTGGCATCCCTACTTGGTCCGGTGTTGAAGACTGCCAGGCATTGGCGGAGCAGTGGCAGAGGCCCGGCCAGGGCTTGGTGTCTGGCACCCCTACTCGGCCGGGCATTGCAGGCTGCCGGGCAGTGGCGGAGCAGCATCAGAGGCCCGGCCAGGGCTTGATGGCTTGCACCCTTACTTGGCTGGGCATTGCAGGCTGCCTGGAATTTTGGTTACTGCTCTGTGCGTGGCCATGAGTGGGTGCTCTGCAGTATGGCACCTGCCACTGATGCATTATGCAGTATGGCCAGTATGGCACCCCTACTTCACCGGGCATTGCAGGCTGCCAGGCATCGGTGGAGCAGCTGCAGAGACCCGGCCAGAGCTTGGTGTCTGGCACCCTTACTTGTCCAGGCGTTTCAGGCTGCCTGGCATCGGTGGAGCTATTCGACTTGCCTCGCACAAAGCACTCTGGATTTTTGGTGAGTGTTCTGTTCATGGCCATTAGCCATGAGTGGGTGCTCTGTATAGCACCTGCCACCTATGCGTTATGCATTATGGCCAGTATGGCACCCCTACTTGGCTGGGCACTGAAGACTGGCTGGCATTGGCGGAGCAGCGGCAGAGGCCATGCCAGGGCTTGGTGGCAGGCACCCCTACTCAGTCAGGCATTGCAGGCTACCAGGCATTGGTGGAGCTATTCATCTTGCCTAGCATGAAGTGCTCTGGATTTTTGGTGAGCGCTCTGTGCGTGGCCATGAGTGGGTGCTCTGTGGTATGGCACTGATGCATTATGCGGTATGTCCAGTATGGCACTCCTATTTGGCCAGGCATTGTAGACTGATCTCAAGAAGCTCTACTGCAAATTGGGCAAGCCTTGCCCAGTGGTGAATCTCATGGACACCCAGCCCCCGCCCGCCAGTGCACTCATCTGAGCTATGCCTGTCTACAAGAGTGAAGAACAAATGGCTGATGTGCAGTTCCAGCAGCAACATCAGACTTTGTATTACCAGGGCACAGAGCCTGTGGCACAGCAGAGGCCACATCAGCAGAGGCAAGAGCAGCAGACATTTGATTGCCGGGGAAAAGTACCCATGGCACACCAGTGGCAGCCTCACCATCAGCAGAAATTAGATTGCTACCAGGCCACAGTACCCATGGCACAGCAGCGACAGCAGCAGCGGACATTGGATTACCAGGGCACAGTAACTGTGGCTGGCACCCATCCTTGGACAGGCATTGCAGGCTGACTGGCATTGGTGGAGCAGAAGCAGAGGCTCGGCCAGGGCTTGGTGGCTGGCAATCCTACTTGGCCGGGCATTACAGACTAGCTGGCATCGGTAGAGCAGCGGCAGAGGCCCGGCCAGGGCTTGGTGGCTGGCACCCTTACTTGGCTGGGCATTGCAGGCTGCCTTGATTTTTGGCAAGTGCTCTGTGCATGGCCATGAGTTGGTGCTCTGTGGTATCGCACCTGCCACTGATGCGTTATGTGATATGGCCAGTATGGCACCCCTACTTGGCCTGGTGTTGAAGGCTGCTAGGCATCAGCGGAGCAGTGGCAGAGACCCAGCCAGGGATTGGTGGCTGGTACCACTACTTGGCTGGGCATTTCAGGCTGGCTGACCTGGGTAGAGCAGCTGCAGAGGCCCAGCCAGGGCTTGGTGGCTGGAACCCCTACTTGGCTGGGCGTTGCAGGCAGCCAGGCATTGGTGGCAGCCTGACTCAGGGTGGTGCACGAGGGCAGCTTAAACTCAGGGGGGGCAAGGAAGCCAACCAGGCGCCTAAATTCTATGTCCCCAACCACCGAGAAGGGCTGCCCATCAAGTGCAATCATTTTCCCCAACATGCACGTGACTTTCAGTTGAAAGCCATGTCGCCCTCCATGTCCTGCAGCTGCCCCCACCCCAGCTCCTCCATGGTGCACTGACATGTCTGGGTCTCAACTGGTGGCTGTTGCTGCTACTGCTGCTGCTACTGCTGCTCCTCTCCCTCCTGCCATTGCCCGGGTATAGGACCCTGCCTCTAGCAGCCAGGGTTGGATCCACCAGCCCTGGACTTCTGGGGATCACTGTCATGGGTTGGAAGTCCGCACCCCCAGTTTACCGGGTCCATATAACCATATATTTCTCATTCTTTGGAGTCTGACTTTGTGACATGGGTGTGAGAACCCTAAGTGTCCCCTCAGACCTCCCCACACAAAACTGTTGAGGATTCAGTTTACCAAGTGCAGCGGCTTGACCCTGGACACTCTTAATCATTTCCTCCCCTTCAGTCTCTACTTCAGCAGCATTTCCCTGCTCCTTCTTAGGTAAGGCAGAGGTGCACAGTTTACTCTTAGACTGATGCTCCTGGCCTTTTAGGACTACAGGGTGGTGCATTTCTATCCCTGGGGTGGAGACACCCATCGTTCCCCCTGCCATCCCGAGAAAGGTTTCCTGCACATTCCTGCCTTCTCTTAAGGTAGAATCCTCCACCTCCCGGCTTACCTGTAACCCCTTGGGTTCAGTTAGCTGCTTCCCCCCTTCTCTTAAGGTAGGACAACAAACCTCCAGGCCATCCTGTAACCCCCTGGGTTGAGTAGGGGCATCTGCAGCCTCTAACTCTCCCTCCGCGGTGGTTTCTCGGTTTGATTCTGCAGAATTTGGTCCCTCCTGTCTAAGGTGGGGTGCCAAGTCCTGGGCTTCAGAATCAGGTTGACCCATTTGCTTCACTCCCTTCAGTTCCCCATGTGAGACAGGGACATGCAGTTCATGCCCCGAGTCTTGTCCTCTTCTGCCTTCTGGCTGGTTTGGGGACTCCTCTTTGGGGTTTTCCTGCCCCTGAGTGGAGTTCACAGGTTGGGGTGCAGGATCTGTAAGGCTGCTAGAGCCTTCCTGTAACCCTTCCCCTCCACTAGGGTTGTTCTCTGTCTCCCCATGTTCCAGGGGTAGAGGTGCAACTTGTTCAGAGCTCTCTGAGTCTTGTTGCCCCTAACCCTCTCTTCCTGGGTTAGTCTCTGGCTCCCCGTGTTCCTGGGATTGGACTTTTTCCACCTTCCCGTCCAGCATCAATTTGTTTATAGCATTCCTCACCAACATTTCATTTTGTGCCCTTCTGGGGAGTACAGCCACCTGGATGGATCCTTTTGAGCCCTCCCATGCTAAATCTACAGTTGCCGTGGGCAGTATATCCTTGATTCCCATTGCCAGGGATACCACAACCTTTCTATGAGTGTTTATTTTATGATTTGGGATCAAGTTCTCCCGTACCATAACCATGTGTGCCCCATTGTCTAATCTCCCCATGCAGTTTACCTTGTTAACCGCAGCAGGTTTTTGTAGCAACTGATCCCCTGTGGGTGGGTTAGGAATAATATAGTGATCAACACCATCTCTGGGGATGGGTTGAAGTACAGACACAAAATTCGCACTGACAGTCCCAAAAATCTCATCAGACTCTGCTTTAGGGCAATGAAACTCCATTTTTTGGTGGCAGGCTCGTACCATATGCCCTGTTTGCTTACAGTTAAAGCACTGCTTTGAATCATTATTAGAAGACTGGGAGGTGTGTGTTCTTTGGAGTCTGGATGATCCCTGTCTCTCCCCAACTCCATTCTCATTTGGTTTGTTCTGGGTCAAGTTTCCTTGCTCACATTGTGGATTTCTGTACCCATTCTGCTTCTGGTAAAACCCTTTTTTAGATTTCCCCCTATTATTTGGTTTCTTTTCCCCATAAGCTAAGATAGCATTTTTGGTTAATGCATCAGCCCTTGTCCCTGCCTCTTTGAGATTTGTGATCTCCTTATTCAGCAGGTGTGTTTTTAAATTCAGGCTACACAAAGTATAGAACTGTTCAAGTAATACCGAGTTAATAATTTCTTCCTTAGTGGCATTCCCACAAGCATCTAACCATTTCACCCCATATTGTTTCAACATATTACAAACATCTGAATATGACATACCATCTGCCTTCTTGAAGCTGCGTAATTTTTGGCAAAAAGTTTCTGGAGTAATTCTGTAAGCCTCAAAAACTGCCTTTTTGAAAGCATCAAAAGTCAGCACTGGATTCTCCTCCATTTTTGTGTTGTAGACCTCTTTTGCTTTCACTGGGAGTTTGGGCAATACTAATTTGAGCCACATTCCGCTGGGGATCTGTTCTTGATGAAACACATGACATATGGTTGTGAAGTAATCATCTATGCATTGATTCCTATCATATTCTGGAATTAATGGTGTGTAGTCCCGAATTCTGCCTCCCACATTGTTTCCAAAGGGTAGTGTGGGCTGGATTCCTGCATCTGTCTGCATTTTCAGGAGTTCCAGTTGATGTTTTCTTTGTTTTTCTTTCTCCTCTCTCATCTCTCTCTCTGTTTTTCTTCCTGTTTCATTCTCTCCAGTCTGAGCTCATGTTCCATTCTCAATCTGACTATCTCGAGTTCAGGGTTTGAGCCTTGTCCCCCTGGTTGCTGATCAGTTGGAAGGGGGTTTTGAGGCATGTTTGGCAGCACATCTCCATCTCCTGGTTGCTGGTCAGATGGAGAGGGGTTTGGAGGGGGATTTGCTGCCCCCGCTCTGTTCCCATCCATTCCATTCAAGCTCATCTCAAATTCTCGTATCAGCTGCTTCAGTTGATGTTTAGTTTTTCCTTCTGCTTCGAGACCTCTCTTTCGGGCTTCCCTGCTCAGCTCTGACCTTCTCAGGTGGTGAAAGTGCTTTGGGAGCCCTATTTTGTTTACTGTCCCTGACCCGAAATTAAAACTAAAACAACAAATTCAGTGCACTCTGTTCAATTATCTGCTTATTTTCTCTCTCAGAGCTGAGTTCCAGACTCCTGGGACTTTCAGACTCTGCAGGTATGAGATTTACTCCCCTCAGAGGATTCCAGTCGCCTGGTTATCCTCCTCTACTTTCTATATATTGGTTCACAAACTGAGCTTGACCCTTCTCGTTGGGTGCCAATGTCACGGTTGGGAGGTCTGCACCCCCACTTTACCGGGTTTGAGTGACTCAGTTTCCCTCGCGTACAGCCCACTTGAATCAGTTTTTCTCTCTGGCCAATTCAAACCTGCCACAGGGACAACCCCTTTGTCACCCAAGGGCCCAATCCTTCCCGTTTACAGACTCTGTAATTTCTGGGTTCGCAAGAGCTTGAGAACTCTTGTTGCTCACTTGTGTTCCAATGTTAGACACAGACACTTCTTCATAAATATAAGAAGTAAGTTTATTGATTACATAAGCAAGATTGTTGATACAGAGCAGTTACTAAAAATCAAAGGTAAACATAACACATTCCTAATCTATACCGGTTGAGTTCCTAAATCAGCAACTTACCCTACCAAGGTCCATAAGTTCTTCTCAGTCTTTGATGTAAACGACTGGGTCTTCAGTCTTAGAGTTGCTAGAAAGCAAAGTCCCCTCTCTCAGTTCACGGTTCGGCTCAGCACTCCTGGCTGCAAGATGTTGAGTGAGTTCCTGAAAGTCCCTCTCCCCTCTGGGGTACAACTCCTTATATCCCCAGGAGGAAACTCCTCATATCTTCTCAAGGCTTCTAGAATTCCTTTTGTTCTCTTTATTAGCTTTCTGTGTCTCTTGCACGTAGGCAATGGCTGCCTGCATTAGCATATTAAATGTCTCTGGCTATCTGTCTGGGGCAAATCCACAAACTGTTTCCATTTCCTGGAGCTTGGTCAAGTGTCACAGTCTTGATTTGAGTTTTACAGTTCTTAATTGTAACGTTACATACATGTTGCACCTTTTGCTTTACATATTTACTAGACTTGTAGTCTGCATGTAGGCCAGCATCACACATGTATGACCCTATGTTCCTCCGTGACAATCACATCAATAATGGGCAGGGAACTGTGTTGACTGCGTTGCTGCACTTTGCAGTGATTTTTGCAGAAGCAGTTAATCCTTGCAGTGCCATGCTGAAATTGCAGTGAAACTGCAGTGAGGGCTGTCTGCAGAATCTTTAAATCCTGGCACACACATAAACTTGTCACCGGACCCACTGCTACTGCAGCTTCCATCTGTTAGGGAGGTGTGACCATGACCCGAGGGTAAATAGGCCCCTGGGAGATGAATTGTTGGTGGGTGGGATCTGAAGGCCTTATGTTTGGGTGAGGGAGGTCTGGGGTTTGAATATGAGGTGGGAATTCCTGCTAACCATTCCCACCCAGGATTATCCCCCACCTGCTATCTGTAAACTCCCAACTTTCTGTAATCAATCCAAGAACGTGTACCTGAGCTCTCGCAGCCTCATGAATGTCGCATCCCTTGTCTCTCACTCTGTTCCCCCTTACCTGTCTCCCCTCCCCCTGTCTTTAGTGTGTAAGCGCTCAGGCAGGGACCATGTTATTCTTTGTAAAGTACCAGGTACATTACTGGTGCCATATAAATGCTAATAATAATAATAATAATAATAATAATAATAATTAATAAATAATTCTGGGGTGCTGAAGTTCCAGAGGACTTGAGTTGTCTTTGATTAGCAAAGTTGTGATTCTATGTCAAACCTGTTGCAAATTTGCTTCCCAGCATGCATAGTTATGCAAATCAAGTTAATTATGCAAATATTAATTCTCGTGTTGAATTTGCAGAATTTGGCTTCACTGGTTGCAGAATTTAAGATTTTTTGGTGCAGTGAACTCGGGTCCCTGAACATGGCTAATCAGCCACTCACACTGCCCCCTGGGAGGTGCAGTTCCCTCTCTTTCCCCAGCACTGATAGTCTCTGGTAAGCAGTGCCTGCTGGGAGGTGTAGTCCCCATTATTCAAGACTGTTTGCTTTTAAACAGTCTCTACATTACACATAGAATCTTCACAAGTACTCCGCACTCAGGATGATCTCCATAGGCTAACACTGAATTTTCAGGATGTCATAACTTAAAAACGACTAAGCGGATTTACAAAAGGTAAACAAGAAGGCGTCCCTGGCAGCCTCCTTGAAATTTCTAAACGTCTTACACCTCCTCCCAACCAACACAAAACCCCTTTACCCTGCTGAGATCGAGATGGTTTAACTTTTGAAAAAACAGGCTTTCAAAGTGAAGTTTTCAACTGCCATATCTCAGCTGTTATGCAACCTATTTTGCTGATATTTGGATAGTATTAACCACTTACTCTAGTGATCCTTCAACATAAATTTTACAATCCTAACTTTGATCATGCTAATCTTATAGCAAATAGAATGTTGGGGCTATATAATGGAGGGTGTAACACACCTTAACTATTAGAGCTCTCCCATGCTCTAATAATACTTTAACTTACTGCTCTTGTAACACAAGTGGGTGGGGAGTTAAAGTGTGTTTGAGGGTATTTACCTAGAGAAATATTCATGAGAACTAGCCCAAAGAAAAGATTCTTAAGCTTCCATTCTTAAAGTGGATCTTGCACAGGCATAAGTCCTCCTTGGAACTTTAGCCATGAAGGCAAATTAATGAAGCTGCATTGCATTTATTTAGTCACATTCAATGTAATTATATTCCACATTGTGGAATGTCATGAATGTGACTCTATGCTTATTATAGCTGCCAGTGATATGCTCTTCCCCACTTTTCAGTGGGGCAGCTAATAAAATTAAATTATACTGTAGCTCTGAAATTGCTGCAGAAGTAATAACCAAAATATGTTGGACCTAAAAAGGCTCTGATCTTGTTGCCATGTAAAAAGACTCTGGACCATCATTTGTTGACTAAATTTTAAAAGTTCATTGCAATGGGACCCCTAGAATTCTTTCTCATCTTCTGGGAGAGAAACTGATTAGGGTGACTTCTGACCCATTGAAATGTGAGCAATTTCTTCTAATGAAGCTCTCTCATAATGGGCCAGGTTGAAAAGTTGTTTCTTTGGCTAGCTATCAAATAGCTGGATGCTGGAGTAGAACCTGTCTGGAGAGTCTTTTCTCAGTTGTGTTCAGGCTGCCCTTCTAAATACCTGGAAGTAGATAAATAGGATTCTGCAGCATTTACAGCATGAAGCCATTCTTTCTATCAGCACATGTGACAGTTCTTCTTCAGGAGCTGGAAAGATTGGCTACAGTTAATTTTAGAACAACCTTCTGTTGTAACTATTAATTGGTTTTGAACATATAGTTTCTAAGTAGAATAAGCATCATTCAAGCTGCATTTTAGCACTCAGGTGTAGCCTATACAGACAGCCTCACTATTGTATAGCTGTAGGATATCACTGTAGACCAGTGGTGCCTAATGAAAATCCAAAGTGAGAAGGGAAGGCCCTGACACCCTCAGAGACCCAAATTTAAGGAAATGGCTGAAATTCAAAAAGGAGGGGAATATCCCCTGTTCTCCAAGCTAAGAAAAGGAACGTGTCCTGTCCAGTTTGCCCCACCCCGCTATTTTTACATGCAGTCAAACCATTCCAGGCACAAACCAACTCCTAATGAAGCCACTGAGAATCTTTACACTGACCTTGCTAGGAACTGGATTAAGCATCAAGCATTTTTGGAAAAAATGCAATTTCTAAGTCACAACTCTTTCTTTGAAGAACAAACTTTGAAATATATATTTCTGCAGCTGTAAATCAAACCTGTTTTGAGGAGCAAATAATATATGTTGCCTGTTGACTTGTTAAATTATACAGCAAGCCATGAAACAGCACCTAAAAACTTTCCTCCCCAGCCCTTGACACTCTCAGCCACGAAAGGCGAACTGAAGGTAAGTGCTAAAATAAATTGCACAGTAAAACTTTCCTTCTAAAATGTCAATTTCTTCCAGAGTGTTCTGCTGTGGCCAGTGCTGTTATTACTCAATTTTATATTATCTGCCACTAAGAATTTTTATTTTCAAAGGAGGAAAAGGTTTTCTCTGAACTTTGGGATATCTTGATACTTTGCTCCAGAGAGCTCCACCACCCCTGAAATTGAAATGAATTTCAAAGATAATGCTCAAGTGAAAGATTTAGGCTTTTATGGTACATTGAATTGCAAAGGTTTACAAGTGAAAGGACGGCAGTTTTATAAAGCTAAAACCTCTGCATGCTATGTGACTCAGCAGATTGAAGGTGAATTGCTGAGCTAAACAATCAAGTGCTGTTTCTACTACAGCAAGTGCTGTACTCAGATTATGGCTTCTTGTTCAGAGAAACTATATAGTTTGACATGCCTGAGGTAAAAATTCATGATACTTTTCTCATGAGGATAGGAAAATGTTACAGAGCCCTAGGACTGAAAGACGTTGATTGGTTTCCAATGAGATAAGAAACAGTTGAGTATTATCAAACACAGATTCCACCCACCCCTTTAATACCAATCTTTGTTTTACTAGTGCTACAAATTCTGAATCCTTTTTAATATGCTGGCATCTGGGGTGTATCATCCACAGCATCTGTTGCCGTGGGTGCCCCATAATACGCAAGTGCCAACGAGGCATGGAACCACCATCCACCAACCAGGATAGTGCCGATTCCCAGGCTGCACCAGCTACAGAGGCACGCCAGGGTAGAACAGATTCCTAGGTAGTATCAACTACAGTGATGCCATCCACCAGTCATGATGGTACTGGCTCACACTTCAGCCTCAGCCTATCAGGGCTCACCCTGGGACAAAAGAGGAAGGAACAGGAAGTTCCTAGGGCTTCCTCTCCCCTACATAAGGGGAAGGCAGACAATTCAGGTGTGGCTAATCATCTGTTAATTTCCTGCTCTGGCTCGCTACTATCCAAGGCTTCACCACCTGCTTCTGCTCTAGCCCTCCAGTCCAGCCCCTGGTTTTCATTCATCTCTACATCCGTACCTCATCTCAGTTCCTAGATTCCTTCACCACCTGCCTTACCCTTCCGCCTACTCCAGCCTCGTTCTATTATTACCCCAGTAACCCTCCACACCTCAGACTGACTTTTCGATTTTGACCCAAACTGTGACCTGACTATGAGCCTGGACTTCCTTTCAGCCATGGTGCCATTCCTGTGGACTGCCTTTGGAATTCAACCCAGACCCATGTATTGACTATTAACTCAGACCTTCCTCCTCCCATGGGTGAGTGCCCAGGCCACACCAGGCCTGTTCCCAGGCACACTCATGACAGTGTGAAGTGATTGCAAACACTTTAGAAAAACAGTGTCTGCATACCAAGGATTGTAGATTCTTTGTGTACCCAAGGTTCCCAATGTAAGCAAAAGATATGAAAAGGATATAGAACTGGGTGCCACTATGATTTTTTTTTACTGCATCTCACAAGAATGCATGAGATTCTTGCAGCTCTCGGCAAAATCTCATGATATCTTGACAAGATTTCAGAGAATGTTGCAAGATTCCTTAATGGTCTGCACAAGTGCAAAATGGTCACTGAGGCCATTCTGTACACGTGACCCACCAGTGGCCATTTTGTGCATGCACAGAGGATTTTTTGAGGATTCTCAGTAATCTTGCAAGATACTCAAACCCCCCAAATACGTGCAACCATTGGGTGCATGCGTGGCTGCATGGTGTCCATTTTTGAGAATCTTGCGAGGATGCCACAGAGAACGCCAGTTTTTGCAAGATTCTCGAGATAGAAAATCCTATCAAGAAGCTTATTGTTAACAAGATTTTTGCCTTGGGCAGAATCTCATTTCAGCCCTAAATTATATTCTTAGAAGTAGTGCTGAATTAATCAGAGGTTGATTAAGAATTCTTGGGGCCCAAGAATGTAGGCTCGAGAAGCATTGCCCAGACTACCAACAACTACTCACTGGGATGGCTACTGTGGGATAGGAAACTGGCCAGACACCAGGGCTGTTGTCGCAAGTCCTCTGCCCACCATAGGACCAGGTTGGTGTTGCTCCCCTGTCTCCCTTTTTCTAGGACAATAATGACACAGATCCTCCACCAGCCAACAGATTGCTTCCAACACTGTCTGCTCTGGCTGAGCTACTCCTGCAGAACAGCAGTAGACATGGTAGTTTCCAAGTAAGTGCATCCCTCTGTTTCAGGCAGCCCAAGGCCTGGATATCATGGGCCTATTCATTAATCTGCCTTGAGAGTTAAGAATGCCCCAAACCATTTCTGTGAATTTTAATTCTGGTCTCTAAAAAGTTTTGATAGTTTAAAATGATGAAGAAGGAATATTATAAGATTATTTTTGTATTTGGGCTTTATTTGCTTAATTTAACTTCTCCAGCCACGTACAAAAGTTTGACTTCTCAGAAATTCTGCTAATCCCAGACTTTAAGGAAATGAACCTGGAGATGGCAAAAATGGATGCTCAGATTAAGAGATAGCACCAGGTTTTTCCATCTCCAGTCCTTGTCCCTACCTTAAAAGCAGAGCCAGAGCGCTATTTTCAACTGTTCGAACCGAACTCCACCAAACCGAATTACCGAACTGAAACTCAGGTTTTGAACAGAATGACCAAATGTCCAAACATCTGAACCTCATTCTGTTCGCACATCCCAAGTCCAGAGTGCTGGAGAGAACAGATATTCCCTAACGCCCATATCCAGCCTGCCTGGAGACTTGTCCTACTACATATTTTTTAAACCATACGTCTCCATTAAATCATTAATACACTCAAAGGTCCTGATGTTTTTAGCTGGGTGGGTATACTCTATCGGTGATTTCAGATGTTATGGCGGGCCCCATTCACCACGGGCTGTGGGGTGGTTTGGACCATGGCCTGGGGTGAAGGGGCGTGACAACAGATGTTCCCCCCTTCGCCCCGGGCTGTGCGGACCAGCGAACCACAGCCTGTGGTGAATGGGGCCTGCCGTAATGTCTGTCATGCCACGGCGGATCACGGAGGGGGCGGGGCCACACAGTGCAGCGTGCTGCCGCATGACCCTGCCCCGTGCATTCTGTACCAGCCCTCCCCCCACTGGATGGGCAGCGAGAGCGGCCAATTCGGCTGCACTTGCCACTGCGGTCGGGGGGGAATGGATTCCACCACCGACAGGGGTAAGTGAACAGACATGACGATTCTGTCACCCCTGCCATGGTGGTCATTCACCACACTTCTGGACCCGCTCGCATCCTCGGGTCCAGCAGTGTGGTGAATGCAAACGCGGCCTGTGTTTAACTGTGGTGAACATCTGGCGGGTAGCAAACAGACGTTCACGACAGTCAAACACGGGCCACATTTGAGTGTGGTTCAGGCCTGGTGAATCTTGAATTCGTCACATCTGAAATCACCCTATATATCCTTAAAAATTCAAGCTATCAGGGTTCAGAATTCTATTTACTTGGATCAAGAAACAGTACATCCCCATAGACTTGGGTTTGGGAAAAACAAATTAATTCTACTTATCCATTCAGGTTATGCAAATTCTACTTAAGTAGATTCCATTGTACTTATATTGTGAGGATGTTAGAGGAGAGGGATTTGAGGACAACCATGCCCCTCTGTTAAAGGGATGGGTATGGATTTGGGTATGGATTTGGAGGAGACCCCTGAGTCAGAGGTGAGTGAGGATGGAAGGTTGGGATTTTTTATGTTTTATATACGTGATTTTTTTGTGTTTTTTAAAATATGTTTTTATGCTTGTGAGCCAACCTGAACCTTTGGAGATTGGATGGGATAATAAATACATAAATAAATAAATAAACAAACAAAATAATAGTATTCTCATTTATTGTTTTTACAATCCCTGTCCTCTGTGTTTACTTTCCACAAATATTCTAGCAAATAAATTATTAGTAGGAATGGTCACTGAAACAGAGACTTGAACAAATATAGTAGAAACTGTCTTATCTGGACATGCTTTTTATCCAGAGCAAAGGGCTATCTAAATAAAGAGAGGTTCTATTATAACAGTAACTCACCCTGCAGCTCTCAAACATGTAATAAGCCATGTGCAGAACAAGGACAGATGTGGATGTCAGAGGTTTGTATAAGAGGGTTTATATTATATTTGAAAATATTAATTGATGAGAAATTTTAAATCCATGGTAATAAACTGATTCTAAGACTAATAGTAACTGTTAGGTTTCAGAATGTGTTTCTGCACTTTACAGTTCCAGATATAGAAGACGTTTGGGTTTGTCCTTGGCTCTGTATGCAGTTAACCAGTGTATTGTGCTGGATCAAAATGATCTCTTCTCAAATTGATGAAAAATCCCATCATGTCAGAAATGTTGTTGAATTTGGTAGAATTTTCATGTCTTGGACAAGTTTTGTGATTTCACAGATTTTGGGATTGCATGTGGAAATTTTTCACCAATTTTTTTAACCTCTGTAATCTTTTGGTACCTTCCATGTCATGGTGTTGTTCTGGCTCTGTACTCATGCTTTTCTCACTTCCACATCCACTTTTCTCGATCAAGGAGGAGGGGGAGAGGAGAAGGAAGTAGTAATGCTGTTCTTGCAAGTCTGATCTCTCTACTGTGCCTGACTCCCCAGTGTATCAAATGTGTTGGTATGTACCAAAAGCAGACATTGAAAAGAATACCCAAACAGAAACAAAACAATGTGATGAATGTGTAAGTTTCCACATTGTAGGGGGAGGCAGTGATTAGGCTGTTTTTGATGAAAAAGGCTCACTGTGAATCACTGTTTCAGGTCTACCTATGTTTGGTATTGGGTCATAACCACCCAGTGCTGACACCGATGGTCAGTGAAAAGTAACTTTCACAGTGTAGATAATTCTGAAGGTGAGTTCTGAAAGAAAGCAAAGTGGTTCTCAGTACCAGTTGAAGCACCACCCTCTTCCATTCTCACTCCTTTTTCAAATACATCATAAGCAAGAAGACTGCTAGGGAGTCAGTTGGGCCATTAGATGACAAGGGAGTAAAGGGGGCGCTCAGGGAGGATAAGGACATTGCAGAGAAGCTAAATGAATTCTTTGTGTCGGTCTCCACTGCGGAGGATTTGGGGGAGGTACCCATGCCGGATCCTTGCTTTGTGGGTGAGGAATTGGACGAACTGTTACAAATTAATGTGATGTTGGAGGACGTTTGTAAAGTGCCAGGTACATTGCTTGCGCTATATAAATAATAATAATAATAATTAATAATTAATAATAATAATTCATAATTAATAATGTTCTAGGATAAATTGACAAAGTGAATACTAACAAGTCACCAGGGCATTCAACCCAGAGTTCTGAAGGAACTCAAATATGAAATTGCAGACCTACTGTTAATAATTTGTAACCTATCACTAAAATCTGCCACTATACCTGAGGACTGGAGGGTGGCAAATGTAACCCCGATATTTAAAAAGGGATTCAGAGGCGATCCTGGAAACTACAGACAGGTAAGCTTGACGTCTGTGCCGGGCAAAATGGTGGAAACCATCATTAAGGACAGAATTACAGGGCATGTTGACAAACATGACTTAATGGGAAAGAGTCAACACAGATTTAGTAAAGGCAAGTCATACCTCACTAACGTGTTGGAATTCTTTGAGGGTGTAAATAAGCATGTGGACAAGGGACCCAGTAGATATAGTGTACCTGGGCTGAAAGCATTGATAAGGTCCCTCATGAGAGACTTGTGAGAAAATTAAAATGTCATGGGATAGGAGGTAGCGTCTTACTATGGATCAGAAACTAGTTGAAAGATAGAAAGCAAAGGGTAGGACTAAATGGTCAGTTTTCACAATGGAGAGATGTAAAAAGTGGTGTGTTTCAGGGATCTGTATTGGGACCGGTGCTGTTTAATGTATTCATTAATTTATATCCCGCCCCGAGCTGCTTGCAGGAGGGGTGGGATATAAATATATTAAATAAATAAATAAATGAATGATTTGGAAAAGGGTGTTAAGAGTCAGGTGATCAAATTTGCAGACAACACCAAGTTATTCATGGTAGCTAAAACACGAGCAGACTGTGAAGAACTGCAACAGGATCCTACAACACTGGGTGCCTGGGCATCTAAATGGCAAATGAGATTTAATGTGAACAAGTGCAAAGTGATGCACATAGGGAAAAATAATCCAAACTATGCATACCCAATGCAGGGTACTAACCTAGGAGTTACCACTCAGGAAAAGGATCTGGGGGTGGTTGTGGACAATATAATGAAATCCACAGCGCAGTGTGCAACAGCAGTCAAAAAAGCAAACAGAATGTTAGGAATTATTCGAAAGGGGATAGAGAATAAAATGGAGGATGTCAGAATGTCTGCATATAAATCAATGGTGCGACAGCACCTTGAATAGTGTGTGCAGTTCTGGTCGCCCCATCTCAAAAAAGACATAGCTGAACTAGAAAAGATGTAGTGAAGGGCAACAAAAATTATCAAGGGCATGGAAGGGCTCCCGTATGAGGAGAGACTTGGTAGGTTGGAGCTCTTCAGCTTGGAGAAGAGATGACTGACAGGAAATATGATAGAGGTCTATAAAATCATGAGTGGTGTGGAACTAATAAACAAGGAGCAGTTATTTACCCTCACAGCTAGTACTAGAACTAGGGGACACTCCATGAAACTCATGGGTGGCAAGTTTAAAACAAATAATAGAAAGTATTTTTTCACTCAGTGTATAATTGGGTTGTGGAATCTACTGCCAGAGGTTGTGGTAAGGGCCAGTACTATAGCTGAGTTTAAAAGAGGTTTTGACAAGTTTCTGGAAGATAGGTCTGTTAGCAGTTATTAGCCAGACAGGATCAGGGAACATGGCGAGAACTGGGGGAAAACAACAGGGAATGGATCCCCCATTGTGACCTGTTGGGTGCTTCTCCCAAGTCACTGTGATTGGCCACTGTCAGAGACAGGATGCTGGGCTAGATGGACTATTGGTCTGACCCAGTATGGCACTTCTGATGTTCTTATGTCATGAGATTTGTAGGGTTACTGTTCGCAATGGGCACATCTGTTTTCACAATCCACAGCAAACCTTCTGGGCATGTAGGAGATAGCTCCAAAGCTAAAACTTCTTTCAGCGATGTCTTTACCAGTATTTGTGGACAATGTCTCTAGCGAGCAACCCTCCAGCTTTCCTTTTGACCTTTGCTGTCAGACTAAGATCTAGTAGCAACTTGATAATTTTGACAACAAATTTAAACCATGGCTGCAGGAACTGGGTTTTCTGAATGATGCAGCTCAGACATATCAATCAATACGCTCCTGGGTTTATGTATTCAGTCACCAAAATGTTCTGTTTATATGTTTTCCCTCTAACTACATTAGAATGATTGTTTTTTATTGATCAGTTTACATTTAGCTGAGGAACTTAAGGATTGACAGGTATGGATTTTTCAGCCAGACAACTTTAAGTATTCTTAGCGTTCCTTTCTTAGCATTAGCAACAACAACACATTTGATTTATTTTTCTGAGTGTGTCCCTTATTTGGAGGTTGGCTTTTTCCCCCTAAACAACTGGAAAATTATATACTCAAAAAATCTTCAATTTAACAAGAAGTTAAAGGCCTTACAAATTGAATCATGCTCCGAAAAGAATGAAAATTATAAATTAAGGTTCCCGCCTTACTTTCTGTGCCATATAAGTGGTAAAAACATTGTACAGTGTCTTATATAGTGCTCATTTACAACTTAGGGTATTTCAGATATGACACCACCGCCCATGGCCACACTTACCCCAGCGTGGCCATGGGTGGTGGTGTCACGGCTGCTCCCGCTCTGCCAAATTTTTACCACGGGCTGGGGCAGATGTTACCCTGGACCATAGCAAGACTAACATGGGACGTGCGCTGGGCTCCTGGCCAGTGCAAATCCCATCTTAAGCCCTGCCACAGTCTGGGGTATGCATCGCAGGACTGTGGTAGAGCAAACCATCATGTCTGATGGCCCGCTTCACCTAACCTCGGCCTGTGGCCAGAGCAGTTCCAGGAGGGCATGGCAGTCTCATAGACCACCACACCCGGCCATTAGGGAGGAGGTGGGCCACGCTGAGGAGTGCATGGGGCAGGGACATGTGGACCCATGTCTGCACATCCCCCGCCCTCTCTCTGACCCCTCCCCAGCCCTGGTCACCGAAACATTTGTTCAGCGGCGAGGCAGATCCCTACTCAGGGTGAGGGGGCTCACCTAAGGGCGTGACAGCTTCTAAGCCGTCACATCTGAAAATACCTTTAGGCTCCATGTACCCACACTATGGGTGAAAACAGATATGACATTAACCACCCTTTAACCACCCTTGGTGGTTATTTATGCATGTTGCAGGGCTGTATTGGTGCCCCATGCAGCCCTGAAACATGCATAAATGACCACCAAGGGTGGTTAGTGTCATGTCTACTTTCACCCTTTGTCTTGGGCTTTCATTCCCAATCCTCGCCCTCTGCAGTTTGGGAACAACCCTGAAGCTGGGGACAGTGCTATATAAAATTTAAAGTTGGGTACCTATTGAAATTATTAAAATGAATGCCCAATAGAAGGAATGGAGACAACAGCAATGCCAATTTGGAAATAAATCCTATTGTCATTCGCAGATCCCATTAAGTGGCCGGGAAAGAATATAACAGAGGTGCATCTTTGGGGCAAGAGGGTTTGGCAATAATTACCCGCAAGTACCAATTCCCTGTTTCAGCTCGACAACTGCCTTGCAAATATACCTTAATTGAAGTATTTATTAGTTCAATCTTCTCTAGAGCATCCTTGGATCTTCCCTGTGGTGTGATCATAGAAATGTCCAGTATGTTCTTCTGTAATGTTAATTACTGAAATTTCTGTATCCTTGTCATACAATTGCTCTCCACAAAAACAACCATTTTATTTGTCACAAAATGCATAATAGAGTATTTGGTGTGTACTACTGTTAGCAATTCCATACAATACAGAATCCAATAGGACTTTAAATACTCTATTTTATGAATGATAGCATCCTGAACAATTAGCTTTAAGGTCTTGTTTACAGCTTTGAAATATAGATGTCTTGTAAGTGAACAATAAAGCTTCCCTTGAATTGATAATTTTCATTTTGAAATTTATGCAATATCCAGGAAAACATTCTTGGGATATCAATTTAACATGGAAAACTAGTGGTGTTTTAGTTTTAAGGCTCTAGAAAGGCTCAGTATGCTTGGAATATAATCATAGGCTTTTTGGATTATGAGATGAACTGAAAAGATGCAGGCCATTAGCTAAATGGCTTTCATAGTTTAACATATTGTTTTCCTGGATTAAAGCATGAATGAATGTATAAACTTCATTCAAATCATTAAGAAAAGAGAACAGAAAATGCAATTGTACTCAGCATGACTTCACTAAAAAATTCAATTCTCCCTCTCTCTGCAAATAAAGTGTAATTTGAGAGACACAGCCAATTACATCTGGAATGAATTTTTCCTAACTTTATCTTAATCCAGTCCTGCAAAATGTCTGTGGGTTACCTGGACAGTATTTAACATTAACTCTAAGATTAGCATGTAGGATTAACTCTTAGAGCTTTGATGCCTGTAAGGAAAAGTGCACCGTGTACTGTGTAATTGTAGTATTGGTGACTGTGTTATGGAAGTGAAGCAAACAACTTTTTATTCCGATTGCTTTATTTTGTTTTTGTTTTTTGAACTTATGTTTCATAAAGAAAACATTTCCATGGATTTTTTTCTCTATATCGGTCTTTGTTCCTGTGGATGGTTAGCCTGCCCAGCCCTATAGTGATGCTGCCATGCTGTGGGTAAATTAGCTAAGCAGCCCCACCCAGACCATTGTCTCTAGTACAATTCCTCTTTATGGTATAGTGCCTTTTCCTTATTGCTCTATTGCCGGAGGCAGGATGGGGCAGGGTATAAATACATTATATAAATAAATAAATAAATAAATATACGGTCTTCATATACAAAGTCCCAACTTACATAAGTAAGCTCAAGCTCCTCTCCAGGAGCCTGGGCCTTTTATAGTTCAACACTAAGCCCTAAGACCATGGGGATCATGCACAGAACAGCCCAGAGGCCATTTTGAACATTCACAGTTCTTTTTTGGAGTATGTGCATTAGTTTTTTTTATTATAATAAAAAAATGAAAGAGGGCTCTTTCCTTTTCGTTATTGAATAACAAAAATGAAACAACATAATAACAAAATCACAAAAGAATTTTGTTTCATTATTATGAGTTAATCAGAAAAAGCTGATAATGTGGCTGTAACTTTTTTTTTAAAAAATTGATTTTGATACAACTTGGCAGAATTGTACCCCTAATGGATGGAATTATGTTTGCCCAAAGTTGGAAGGATTGGATGAAGGGATCCAATTTTATAAACAGTTGAAATCTGTTATTTTACAAAACTCTGCATACACATTGCTGGCTGTAACGTCTTTGTCCCCCATCTGTTTTGGATGAAACTTGACAAACTTTTACCTCTCCCTGAGTTTACTATTTCTGCCAAATATCAGTAGAATCGGATGACAGGCCCTGATGTTATGAACAATTTACTTGTAAATACATTTCTGACTGTAACATTTTGTTTTTCCATCCATTGTACATGGACTTTGGCAAAATTGTTTCCCATATTGTTAGGATCATCTCTGCCAAATGGTAGAAATATTTGATAAAGGGTCCAAATTTGATAAGCAATTGAATTTTTCCTCCTGAAGACTTTTGTTGTTCAGGTAAATAGCACATGCAGTGCCATTCAGAAACAAGCATGGCAGGGTGGAGGGGGTTCTAAAAGGGAGGGGGAGCAGTCTAACAGAGTGACAGACACATTTACTGGTCAATTACTGCATGCTTCCACCTTTACAGGACCAATCGGTGGTGGCCTCAAGGCGGGCATAGAAGGTAGATATAAGCTCTGGTCTTTGGACTTTCTCTACGTCTGCGGTTAGTTCTGGCTTTGGTCAACACGTTTTCTCAGACTTTTCTGGCAGGTTCTTTTTGAGTGTGTGTGCTAGAACTCACTGCAAGAGTTCAGCTAACTACATAAATACAATCCCCATGCACCTGGAGTGCTGCCCAACATCCTCCTGCCCCCTCCTGGGGCGTTATCTGAAAGTTGACGCCCCCCCCACACACACATACACACCTGGGGTGTCTGCCCAGACTGAAGCCTGTTCTAAACAGCAGAGATGACAGCTATCTCATTTCAAAGACACCCTGGCTGGGACAGAGATGTGATTGCGTCTCCTATTCCATGCTTCCAGCTTTCCAGAACCAATCTGGGGTGACTCTGAGATGGGCATAGAAGGGACATAACTGGGACTTCAGGAAGCAGGGCAGGGGGATAGCATCCCAGCAATCAGGAGACATAGTTCACACATCCAGGCTGACCAATTATCATCACAATCACATCCTGCAGCACTGTGACAAAGGACATAAGAGAATCCCTTATTGGCTCATTCCTAAGCAGATGCTTCCAACGTCCCCGTAACAAGTGAGGGAGAGGGGCTGGGGTGTTCCCAGCACAGAATTATATATGGGTGACATTTCTGCTGGTCAATTGGTATCACGAACATATCTTGTACCACAGTGACAAACATCAAAGAATCCCTGGCATAGGTTCATACTCTCCAGATGATGTGCAGGCATATAACTTTGGGACCTACTGCCAGAAATACATTTACAAGTTAATTACTTATAACTTCAGGACCCTTTATCCAATCCTTCTGAAATTTGGCAGAGGTAGTACCCATGGGGAGGGGTATGATCATGCCAGGTTTCATTCAAAGTGGATTGGAGATAAAGACAGTAGAGCCAGGAATGTGTACACAGAATTTCATAAAATGACAAATTCCAACTGTTTACAAAATCAGATTCTTTTATCCAACCTTTCTAACAATTTACATGCATAATGCCCCCCATTGGGGGTACAATCCTGCAACGTTACATCCAGATTGGATGAAAAATAAAAAAGTTACACCCCAAAATATGTCTTTCATTGAAACCACTTGAAATCAAAAACAAAAGTAAAAACAAAACAAAGACTAATTAAATATAATGAAAAGTAATGATATTTTAATAATGAAAATGAAAGTAATAAGGAAAATGAAAGAGAGTTACTGTGCACATCCTATCTTTTTTCTTTTTAAGTGAAATTCTCACAGGAATCACAAACTGTTAGCAAGATCTCGGTGAGATCTCACTAAGGGCCTTTTTAATGAGTGGGATTTCTCCCACAGTTTAAAGTTGCGGCACTGGGAAACCCCTGCAGTGTTTTGAGAACCGATAAGAGGTCTGACCTACACCTTATCTCAAAACACCGGGGAGTTGCACATCGCCACTGTTTCTAATAGCGCCCGGCTTCCACTTTACAGACACACGCACACACACATGCCATGGGGATTTCCCAGCACCACAGCTTTAAACTGCGGGAGAAATGCCACTCATTAAAAAGGCCCTAAGAGTTCTCAATTCTCAGGAGAATCAAATTGATTCACTTTTCAGCCCTATGCACGGTCCTTTATTCAGTTCCCAGGGTTTGGGTTCCTATCAGCAGGATGGCAGGTTACCCTCTCCATTCTTCTTGGCTGGAACTCTCCAATGAGGCTTCTCTCTCTCTCTCTCTCTCTGCCTCTCCTTAGTAGCCCAGCTCCTTGCATGTCCCAACTGCTACTGGACTCTTCACCTCAGCCCCCGTTTCCTGCACTCACAAGCCTTTTGTAGAGAGCTTTGTAATCAGCACAGCTGCAGTCTGTTAGGTCTGTTTAGCCAAAGTAGCCTGACTTCTTAAAGGCCATTTTTAATTGGGCAGGTCCATGTACACCACGGCGCACTTCCGGTGCTTGGGGTGAGGGGCGGTGTGGTGTGGTCGGTGTGTGCCTGCATCCACGCGCTACCCATTCATCCCCCCCCCCTGCCCCGCTCACAGAGTAACCGGGGAAAAAAACAGGTTGCTCCATGTGGTGGCATGAGTGGGCAGTGCGTGGGTCAGAGGAGTGTGTCTCCACCCATGCTGCCTTCAGAAGTGTACCTGGGTCCATGGGGGATGAGTGGACCCCCCATGGGCACATCCTGTCTAAAAACAGCCAAAGTGTCAGCGGTCTTTTCTAGCCATATTTGCTGAACTCCTGTTTAAGGGCCCCCTGTTCTGGATTTGTGCTGACCCCTTGCAACACTTTGTTTTATACCTAGTTTCTCTAATTGTTTGGATGCCGGCTTATTAATTCCCTGTTCCCAGACTCTGTATGTGTTTCCCCTATGTCTGTATGTTTATTTCTCTAGCTGAGTAGGCAAGGTCATATACTCTATTCCTAAGTGCCTTTTTCTCCCCTGCTTGTTGTCACAGTTTCCTTCCCCTGTGGTTGAGTGGGGGTTTATCTGGGTGTCTAGTTGTGTGGAGTCCTTTTAGTGTCCTGTTACTCCTGCTCCTTTGAATGCCTGCTGAAATATGTGCATTTTGATTATTCTCTCTAGCTCTCCCCGCTACCTAACGTGAATCTTTAGTGTAGGGTTCCTCTGCCACCACACACCTAGCCTCCTGCTCTTAATATATAAGACATTTATAGTCATCTTGTCTATCTTGTTGTTATCCCTGTTTGTAATAGAGGTCTTCAGCTTCCATTGGGACTTTGCCTAGTGTGGTTGCATTGAGTCTGCTGGGTTCCCTTTGTTGTCATAGCTGTGATTTCCCTCTTACGCCGGCCTGATAGTCTGAACCTCCTGGGATTGCATCTCCTCTTGATGGAGGTAGCTACCAGTGATGAGATCCAGCTTTAGAGTTGTTGCTTAGCTGCCACACCACCCTGAGGGAGCATTAGACCCTGCTAGTGGCCATGCTACTTTAACTCTGTGGGGGATATTTGGGAGGTTGGGGAGTCTAGAGTTTGGAGTCCTTCAGTTCACAAGAGGGACAGCCCAATGAGCATTTTGTGAAACGAGCTAGAAGACATGAGATAATATGATAGAATGAGCCAAGGAATAAACTGGTCAGCAGAGTCAGGAAAAGACATGCCAGAGCCTGGTTCTCAGTCAACGGAAAGAGGGCAGCAAGGTACAGGTGGGAGGGAGGTTAAGTGTGGAGCACAGGCAGGGCTGAAATACAGGGTGAGTGGCAAGTTGGAAATGATCATTTCTTCAGTGTTTTAAATGACTTCTTATCCTTATCTAGTTCACTCTCACAGCAGCCCTATGAATTATATCATTATTATCCCCATTCTAGAGATTGGAAACTGAGGCTGAGAGACAGTGTTATGCCCAAGGTCATGCAATAAGCTCATGGCTAAAACAGGATTTGAACCCTGGACTTTTAGGTCCAAGTCTAACACCTTATTCTCTGTTCTATACTGGCTCTCATCTTACTGGTGATTAGAGGCAGAGGTCGACAGACAATAGGCAATGAAGGGAACCAGGGAAGAGACACAGGCAGAGCAGAATCCTTGGAGATGTTCCACCTGTCTTCCTGTTGGAATCCTCAAATAATGGACATTGGACAGCAACCAATCAGGAGAACAGCAGAGTGCGGCGGAGACTGCTGCAGAAGAATGAGCTGGAGAATAATCAAGCAAGAAGTCAGGGGAGTGCAGCGGTGCTTTGGGGACAGTTACTACCCAAGACCCTCACAGGTGTTCAACTCTCAGCTCCAATTTAAGTATTGCTTTTGACCACTTGCCTGGCTGAATTAGGAATTGGTAAGAGTTGTTGTCGATCTGGTAATGGTCAATGATTTGAGATCCAGCTCATAACAGAGCCAGGCAACACATGTTCTGAATACCAACTCCTTTCTAAGATGTACAGTGCCTCATATCCAGTTGTGATCCTCTCTTGTTAAAGTAGTCTTATCTTTCCACCTCCTTGTAATATTCTTATAGGAAAGATCTGTTGTTCTGTTCCTGTGGCAGCAACAGGACTTTAAACACTCATCCCAATTAAATCTATCCTGAGGCTAATGGACATCTTGGAGCACACTATGTAAATAAGAAAACTAAAGATAGACCTCAGTGAGTGATGTTTCTGTCAGAAGCAGCACATTCATCTCCATTTGTGAAATGCAGAAACCTAACAGTTTTCCCACTGTTTTTGTCGTTTTCCATTATTTTTGCAAGTTGAACTAGACTACTAGGGCGCCGGCCCCAAGCCCCATGTGTGCCCTGCTGGCACCCCCAGAGGGTATGGGGATGCAAACATGCCAGCTAAGCATTGGGTAAGTGCTGGAAATTATCATAAAAGTGATGTAAAACTGCTGTAAAACGATTGCAAAATTCCCAGAAAGTCTAAGAAAGTGATGAAAACGACCCCCCTCAACAAAAAAATAAAATAAAAATGGCAGAAGTGTGGAATCACTGGAAACTGATGAAGTACTGATGGACACTTGCAAGCACTCCTGAAAGGTCAGTATTTCCTATTTCCCTGCGAAACAGGAATAATTTCTCTCGTCTCAGACTTAATCAAGAATGGAATTCTATGGAAATCTATAAGTGTTTTCACATTGCTACCTTAGTCCTAAGCCAAGAACAATAATGAATGCTCATGCAACTCCATGGGTCCTAATCAATTTAGGACTTGGAGTTGTGTGTACAATTTTATCAATTTGTACTTAATTTTATTTTAATTTGTATAGTGCTTATTTTGTTTTGTAAGACACTCTATCTCTCTACCCCCTCTCTCTCCTCGTCTATCCGCTCACGCCTCGTCGACTGCCTCTCTGATATTTCCGCCTGGATGTCCCGACGTCAACTTAAGCTCAACATGGCCAAAACCAAACTCCTCATTTTTCCTCCCTCCCCTTCCTCTCCCTCTAACCTGACCATCTGCATCGATGGGGTCACCATCCATCCCGTTCTCCAAGCCTGCAGCTTGGGCTTCATCTTTGACACGCGCCTCTCTTTAAACCTTACATTGACTCTGTGGCCAAATCCTGCTGATTCGCTCTCCACAACATTGCCTGCATCCGCCCCTTTCTCTCTATCCCCTCGGCCAAAATCCTTGTTCATGCCATGGTTATCTCTCGCCTCGACTACTGCAACCTCCTACTTGCTGGCCTCCCTCGCTCTCACCTGTCCCCCCTTATCGCAATCCAAAACTCCGCTGCCAAGGTCATTCACTCTGCCCGTCGCTTCGACCATGTGCAGCCTCTCCTCCTCTCCCTTCACTGGCTCCCCCTTCCTGAACGTATCCTGTTTAAACTCCTGGTTTTCACGTTCAAATCGCTCCACGACCAAGCTCCCCCTTACCTCTCGGACCTAATTTCCCTACGCACTCCTGCACGCGCTCTCCGCTCTTCCTCTGTCCCCTCCCTCACTCTCCCTCGTTTCTCCTGCTCGCCTAACCGCCTTCGACCCTTCTCCCTCGCTGCCCCCCATGCCTGGAACTCCCTCCCTGCCCACATCCGCCTTGCCTCCTCCCTCCGCTCCTTCAAATCCCTCCTCAAGACCCACCTTTTCCTTGCTGCCTTTCCCAATGCCTGTTAGTCTTTCCCCGTACACTTACTGTCGGCCCTCCTCTGCTGACTGCTGCTACCAACCTCTTTGTAACCAAGTCAAGCATACGCATCTGAGATTTTGCATCCACTTGAATGTTTGTTTGTCTTCTCCCCTGTCTCTCCCACTGTCCCCTATCCCTGTCTCTCCCCCCCCTTGTCTTTTAGATTGTAAGCCACCAGCAGGGACCACGTCTAATTCTATGTTCTGTACAGCACCAGGTCACACGACTGGCACTATATAAATGTTTATAATAATAATAATAATCTAAGTCTTAAGAGGGATAGGACTGGATAGAAATTTAGGAAGTATGTAAATGTAATCTCATCTTCATCAGGGACTCCCTGTGTGACCTTCGGGAAGTCACTCTGGAGCACTATGCTAGTTAGGAATTACAAGTAGCTCACTCACAGCTAGAGAGAACTTTTGAAAATCTAGGCCTCAGTTTAGTTATCTGTAAAATGTTTATCATTCACTTCACAATTACCCAGATACTTAATTAGTGCCAGATTTTAGTCCTTGCTGTGGCTCATGCAGTCAGTTCGTGTAGTAAACCCTGAGTGAGAATGTATACAGTGTGGAAGTCATGTAAGACTGATGATGGGTCTACAATGCTAATGCTGCTGCTTCTGCACAACCATAAAAGAGAGCCGCTCCAATCCAACCCCTCAGAGGAGCTAGCAGCTTAAAACTGTTTTGTTATTCCAGCTCCTTTAACATCATTTTCTTTGTTTAGTTTCCAGGGAAGCATTGCACAGAATCGGAAACGTAATACTTTAAAAGCCTATGAAATATAAAGTAACCAAGTGGTTGCACAATCCTGGTCATTATCTAAGACACTAAATGTGTCCATAGACCACTTTGAAATGTTAATTACTGTTTAGTGCAAAGCTTTTGGGCAGAAGAAAATACAAAATAGGACCGTGTCTTTAGAGTCCATACACCCCCAAAATCTCTTTGTGAAGAAGATGAATAGCTTAGTGTTTCTTATAATTTTGTTTTTCATGATCTTTTCTTATCTGGAAGCCATTACCAATAAAAATAAAAGTACAATCTAGTCCTCCCTTAGGTCCTGGATGTAGCAAATACTGAGTGAGAAATAGCTCTCCCTTTTATTTTGATCTTTTAATTTTATTAGAAAGGCCAGTGAAAATAAAATAAAAATACATTATTGGAAATCACAGTTAAACTTGATTTGAAACTATTTGAACTTAATTTTCTAAATGCCATAGACTGATACCTCTTGTAAGGTAATCTATATTATGTAACTCGCATGGGCAAAGTTTCCTAATTCCGAGAGCCGCATCCATTTACCACAACGGGGCCAAAGTGCCACACGTGGCTCTAGAACAACAGTTTGTCCACTTCTGTACAATACCCTGACCTGATCAGTGATTTTATACTGAACTCTTAATTCTGGTAAAATTCCATTTTCACCAGGTGTAAATGAAGAGTAACTGTAGAGATGGCAAAGGAAGCATGTCAGTGTCAGAGTTGTGTGAAATAAGAATGAAACAGATTGTCTGAAGAATTTTCATCTGCATTATTAGCATGGAGGAAATGAACCATTTGCATATATCAAAGTGATGGCTGGAAAATTAGCATTAATTAAAAATAGCTGGTGAACGTGATGATAAGAACAGCTTGCAACTTGCAGGTGTGATATCACATGCTCAAATGCTGAGAGCCTTCGAGGACCACATTTTGTCAAATAAAACCTGTGAATTTTAATTTAGCAGTTAAATCTCAGGGAATGACTTTCATCTCAGATTTAGATTTTTGATGGCAAATGGAAGCTGAGAGTGGTCTAACACACAAAACATAAGGGGGTGGCCATTAAATCTCAGGCAATGTCATAAAGAAGGCAGACAGGTACAATGGGACTATGTTGATCGCTGAGTAACTTTTTACTTCTCTGAATCATATTAAGAAGGCATTAAATAATTCCAATTTATCATCTTTTAATAATGGTTAGTATCATGACTCCACATGAAGGTGTTTTACTTTGCCTGTGTAAGAACAAAACTTGGGGTGTTTTTAGATGAGCATGGCTGGAGTGGGGGGAGGGGTCCGTGTCCTCTGAGTGGCATGGCTGCGAAGCACCTACGCACATAGAGTGAGTGGGGCGGGATTCCAACAGATGGCTCCCAGACATCACACCCACTCAGGCAACCTCTACACGCTCCTGCCTCCATGGATCGGCCATGCAAACAATTAATATGGGTGGTGGTTGTATTTTCCCTCCATCCCGCCCAGAAACACTCCCCACAAGTCCTGCCCAATTGCTCACTCCTTGCTATGGCACAGAGCTGAGGACACCATAGAAACATGAAGCTGCAGCACTCAGCAACCGTTTCGTGCCCAGGAACCATGGCAGCTGCTCGAAGTCCTGGGCTACAATGGAGGTACATACTGGTGGGGACAATTAATTAATTAATTAATTACAAACTTATTACCCCACCCCTCTTGCCACAGGCAGTTCGGGGTGGCTTACAACAATAAAAAACAATTAAAACAATCATAAAAGGAGGAAGCAGAGAAAACAACCCCCTTCCCCCCCACCAAACACCTGGCGGAACAGCCAGGTCTTGCAACGTTTCTGAAAAGAGGGGCGGTCCATGGCCGGTCGAGCCCCCACCGGAAGGGAGTTCCATAGGCATGGTACGGCCACCGAGAATGCCCTCTCCTGCATAGTCACCTGAGAAACTCAGGGGACCTCGAGCAGGGCATCTCTGGACGAACGCAGGGGCTTATCCAGGACAAAGGGAGTCAGGCGGTCTCGCAGATAGGCAGGGCCCAGACCATTTAGGGTTTTATCGGTTAAAACCAACACCTTGAATTGGGCCCAGAAAACTACCGGCAGCCAGTGCAGAGAGTGGAGCACTGGTGTAATATGCTCCCGGTGGCCCAGTCCCACTAGGAGATGGGCTGCCGTATTCTGCACCAACTGCAATTTCCGAGCTGTCACCATGGGTAGCCCCACATAGAGTGCAGGAAGCTACTGTCTGAGCAGCTGTCCTCCATGGCTTTGGCTCTTCTCTCGTGCACGCTGAGGTGGCTGCTTGTTCTATGAGCCAACATTGTGGTGTATTTCGCACACATCTTTTAAGAGCTCTCCAGAGATCTCCTGGCAGGGTTGTGGGCAGGACCAGGGAAGTGGCCAGCCATGGACCTGTCTACTACAGTGGGTGGGTGTGTCCGTTCACATGGGCAGGGGATGCAAGGGTGCCTTTTCCCATGCCCTTTCTTGCCTTCCCCCACCTAGGACACTCTGGCTTTTTCTCCTATGCCCTTCGAATGGCCATGAATAGGTGTTTCATGGATCCTGGGAGTGCGTCTCTACCAACACCACCTACACAGGAGCATTTGGATGCATGGTTGATGGGTTGGACCTGCATGGTTGGATCTCGTCTAGGAACACCCTTTCTTAATAGTAGGGCTGAAATATCTATCAGATGGCTTGTATGCTCACAAAACAAACCTTCCAACCCAGGTGCTAACTTATGCATTTCCTAATTCCATTCAGATCAAGCACTGCCCCTCCTAAAATAAGGGAACTCCCTAAATTGTCCTTTCCTACCTTAACTATCCTCACCCTGACACTAATCAGTTTAGTAGGTAAAACTCAATCTGGATTCTTCTGTTTACTCCCTAGAGTCAGATAAAAATAGCTTGATTGTGGCTCTGTGATCTTAACTATATTAGAATCAAAAACTTGTATTCATCCCCAGTCAATTCTCCTCTAAAACCTGACTCAGGCTGCTTTGAACTTGGACTAGGCCTTGTGTTATTGTGTACAGGATTCTAATAAAGACAATTTGACAACACTATATGATCACTGCCTGTCTCCTCAGCACTGGAACTGAGAGGGAGGGATTGTACCATCCTGAGTCACCACAGGTACAAATTTGGTATTTTTGTATCCATGTTAATGAAGCCGATACAAAACGCTATTTTTTTCCTGCTTCATGTCCAGTACTAAAATTTGTTTTAGTAGTTTTGTGTTTGGTATTTTGGATACTTTGGTATGTTGCATTTGGTACAAAAATGAGCAAAATTAGCAAATACCAAACATAAAATAGCAAAGTGATCAAAATAGCAAATGAAGTAAAGAAATGAAGTAAAGAAAGTTGAAGATTTCATAATCGTACAAAAGCTGAATTCAGATATGAATTCATGGGAATCACTGTTCAAATTTTCTTTGGGAATATGAAATGTCATATTTGTTTCAGCCTTACTTTACATGGCATTAAATGTATTAAATGCATTTTATGAGCAAAGCAATTGCTGGGGGTTGTTAACACATGGCCCAGTTCCACACATGATCGTGGGGGGTCCAAACGGGGGAGGTCTTGGTGATAAGGCTAGGTCTCTAGTTTGGGGATTTTATCAAAAAGGGTCCACGTGTGTTTGGGATTGAGTCTGAGGTCGTGATGTGCTACAACCTATGGGGGTACCCCTCTTCAGAGATAAGACAGAAACGGGGGTGGGTTGTTTCAAATAAGGGGGTATTTTTATTAAGGGTTAACAAATAAAGAAAATGGGGAGGACAAAACACAGATACATTCAAAAGCTTTACAAAGACAAGCCTCCAGTCTGGCTGGCTGAATAAACATCAGTGGCGGACCGAAAAATGAAAGTAGTGAGGAGGGCAAAAGGGAGGAAAAGCTCAAGAAAACAGGGGGAAGAAAATAGGGGCTGAGAGTTACCTATCCTTTCCGGTTGCTAAAGAGGACAGACACCCCACGGATACAGCAATGATCAGCGAAAAGAGGGGAGGGAAGACCATGGTCTGGGAGAAGTGACAAAGGGATTTTTGAGGGCCTCCGGGGCGGGACAAGAGGAAAGTTCCAAATATAAACATGGGTTCCAAGGAGTCTCCAAAGGAGCAAGAAAGTATCAATCACACGGTTGGGGGGAATTTCTAAAGACACAGGAAGGGAACAATTGTGGTATTCCGGTGGGTGGAAGGATCTAGGTGAGGTTTTAGAAAACATGGAACACTACTGACCTTTTGTGTCCATACGTAAGTTCTAATCTTATACCTTGAAGGCTGTTGCTAGTTAGGAGTGTCTCAGAGTCACCGGGGGAAGTTTATCAAAAATGGAGGATGCCCTTGACTCAATTGTTTACTCAGGTCTCCTCCTAGACGCCCTTTCCGAGACTAGACTGGTTTTGCAAGAGGGACTTATCTTTACTTCCTAGGCTTCAACCCAGCTTGACTCTGAACTCTTGACCTCTTGACTTGGGCTCCTTAATTCTCCTGTGCACCCTTTGAACTGTGTTCCATGGGAGTCTGTCATTGTGGGAAAAAGCATCACTGGTAACGGGGTGAAAATGACTTGAGACAGAAGTCAGCAGTAGCACCCTTCATGCTGACATTTTGTCAGGGGTTACCAATATAAACTGGCAGCTCCACCACTTACAAGTTTCAGTATTTGGCAGTGCATGTTGTTGATGCCCAATATATTTGCCCTGACTATCCCCTACTTGGAAAAGCCATGTCTCCTGGAAAGAGAAGAAGAATAAGTTTTACTTGGAGGTACATACATTTTGTTATTGTTGGTTGTTTTATTTTAATACAGTCTGTTAGGAAGCACCCCCCACCCCTGCATAAAGGTAATTATCTAAGAGAAACAGTCTTGGGCACCCATGTGGAATGTGTTGTAAGCTGGGTTCATGACAACTTTGCTTGCCCCCCTTCGCTGCACCCCCCCTCATGCAGGACACCTGGCCTGTTAGTAATCGGGAGTAGCTGGCAGGTAGATTAAGGAGCAGTTAAGACACCAAACTATCTTTTCTTGCATAACCACTAGAAGCATGGGTCCCTCCTGTCTACCAAAGTGCCCTGATTGCGATCTTCCTAGCCTGCCCTAAACCTCCATCTAACTTCTTTTCTTCCACACAGGCGGGCAGGGTATGTAGCCTCCCTGACCTTAGGGAAAGCCTGGGAAGCAGGAAATGCCCAACTAAGTTCTGTTCTTTACGCCAAAAAAGGTCGTGGAATCTGAATAGGCTATCAACCCCACCTTAAAATGATAATGAAAACCCAGTTAATGATATAATTTTTCCCCGGAGGCCATGCCCTCCTCACAGTACCCACCACCCTGCCATCTAACTCCCAATCCCTCCACCAAGCCCCACATGATCTACTCAGTGCCCCTTGCATATCTGAGCAATCGCCTGACTTGCTTCCTTTTCACACACCCAGGAAGCTCTTTTCAAACACCCATTTAGACTTTTTGTCCAAAATTCCTATAACTGGCCCAGACTCCCTTTGGTGAGCGAGTCTTGTTTCTGGAGTGGCGTACATGGATACTCTGTGTTACAGTGCTCTAGAAACCCTCCCAGTCAGGTGCTCCTCCTTGCGTCTGTCTGCCTTGCTTCTAGCCTTGTCCTCTTGTGTGAAAGTGCTTGCTTCTATCCTTGTCCTTGGATCTTTGGGGTGTCCCAGTCCCCTGTGCAACAGGCCAGGAAAGATAACCCCCCCATCTCTCCCCCTCTCTCCTAGTCACTTCCTAGTCTCCCTACTCTTCTAGCTGCTGGGCTACTCCAACTCCTCTGTTACTGCTTTAAAACTCTCTCTTTCCTAGAAGAAGGAACCCTTGCTCTTCCTCAAGGATTCTCCCCACTTCTGTTCTTAACAACACTGTTGCCAGGTCAGCAGGGAAGCCCTTTTTGTGCCAAGAACATTGTTGCACTGCAGCTACAGTACAACAAGGGTCCTGAGCACTCACACGGGACCCACGTGGTTCCTGTTGGCATGATCTAACAGTACTTTTCTGGACCCCACCGTTAATAAGTTTTACTTTACTCCCACCTCGGTGCCTTTACAACTCACGTTGAGTCTGCCTGTTTCCCATCTTACCCTTCCCTCCCTTTGCATTCCTTGGTCTCTGCTGCCCACTCCACTTGCTAACGGTGCACCCATTTGTACTGGACTGTATCCTGCAAAGTGTATCCTGCAATCACCTTGTTTAGCCAATATTTTCTTTTCGTGATCCTTGTAGTCCTAATCCCTTTTAATAAATAGCAGTTCTACTGTATTGAAACCTTTTATATCTTATCTTTCTGGGGTGGTTCAAGCAGTCGCAGCGCATCACATCTCCAGACTTAAGATCCCAGACACTTGTGTGCCCTGATTAGAGAAGTAAGCTAAATTCCCCAAATTGACCATTTTTGAAGCGTCCGCCTGGACATTGGGACCCACTCTGTGGGTGACCTAGTGGACATGCATGGAGAAAGCACATGTGGTAACAAATCCAAATCAGAGAGAGAGAGAGAAAAGGAGAGAAATCCAAAGATAGAACAAGGTGACATGTTTATGACATAAATTCCCAGTTAGCCATTCTTGGCCTTTGGTTTTGGAAACCATGTAGCTAAATTACTCTTATTTTCCTCTAGCCAGGGGCATAGATAGGTGGGAATGGGCCCTGGTGCAGAAAACAGGATGGGCCCACTGCTGTGGTACTCTGCTCTAGTGTTCATATGCATTCCACATGCATGTGGGCTCCCCAAGTGTGGCTGCACCTATTATAGCTACACCCCTGCCTCTAGCTAGCCTGAAGGAAACTGCAGGTTGACCTGCTTAAAATCTCAGTCAATGTGCATGTTTGATCAGAATAAGTACTGGAAAACTAAGTGTTACCTGTCTGTTTAAATTAGATTCCAATTTCCTACTAGACGGAAGACAAAAATGAATGATATTCAAGAAAGAATGGGAGGGGAAAGGTAAAAAAGAAAAGTTCACTTCTCCAGTTGCCCTTACAAGAGTTCCACACTACCCTTTTATTTAATTTATTTATTTCAAATATTTTTACCCCACCCCTCTTGCACCAGGTGACTCAAGGTGGCTCACAATCACAATTAAAATAAATTAAACAACAGTAAATACAGAATGAATACAAAAATATAAAACCATAGCAGCAGAATAGAACATCAAAGGGTGAAAACAGACATGATGCTAACCACCCTTTAACCACCCTTGGTGGTTATTTATGCATGTTGCAGGGCTGCATAGGGCACCAATACAGCCCTGCAACATGCATAAATAATCACCAAGGATGGTTAAAGGGTGGTTAGCGTCATGTCTGTTTTCACCCAAAGTGACCAATGCAATAACAACCTCCCTAACCCCTCTAACCCATCCCACCCTCCTCTTCTTCCCCGCCAAACACCTTACAGCTACATCGGAAGGCACAGAGATTCGGTCTGAGGTGAATCTCCACCGGGAGGGCATTCCAGAGTGACACATGACTGACAAGAATGCCCATCTTTCTTTTTGAACCCGCTGGAAACGCAAGACTCCCAGGAGGGCGCACCTGGACAAATGCAGGAGTCATCTGGGGACCCAGGGGGGTGAGGTGGTATTTCAGGTAAGCAGGATCCAGGCCGTTTAGGGCCTTAAAGGTCAAAATCAGCACCTTGAATAGGGCCCGGAAGACAATAGGCAGCCAGTGTAATGCTTGGAGCACTGGTGTAATGTGCTCCCTGTGGCCCATCCCCTTAAGAAGATGGGCTGCAGCATTCTGCACCAGCTGCAGCTTCCAAATCGTCACCAGGGGTAGCCCCATGTAGAGCGCATTGCAATAGTCTAGTCTTGAGGTGACAAATGCATGGATAAGGATGGTGAGGTCCGAATCTGAAACATACTTGGTGGAGCCTTTTCACCACTTTTCATGGCCAGTGAAACTAGGGCTGAAACTTGGAATTTGATTTTGCTAAAAATTTTCTGAGTGAAATGAAATTTGACTAAATTTTTCTGAGTACCAAGGCTGTGAAAACTGAGACTGATAGTTGGTGCTTGGTAACCTCTTGGTCGAGTAATGCCTGATGATATTGCACAGCCATTCATGATCATGCCCCTGCTTTGACCACCAAGCAGCACCTTATGTTCACCAAACCCATTTCTTTCTGCTTTATTTGGTATGCAGGAGGGGAGGGGGAGGGCTCAGGTGAGGAGTGACAAGTACAGGTCATGTTTTGATTGGTGTCTTAGTGACATTTTGGATGTCTTAATTGTACTGAGACTTATCTTTTTTTGCATATCTATCTATCTATCTATCTATCTATCTATCTATCTATCTATCTATCTATCTATCTATCTATCTCTCTATCTATGAATGAATGAATGAATGAATGAATGATTGGTGGCCATGGGAAATAAAAGTCTGTGCCAGGGCATTAGTCTGTCTTTCTTTGGTGACCTCCCTGTGTGCTTTGGTGACTTGACCCTGACCTCACCATGTGCTGCTTGTTTGTTGGTAAGTGTCTGATCATTAGGGGCGGGAAACCGGTAAAATCCGGTATCCGATAATGCCGGTACCGGGCGTATCGGCATTATCGGATTCAACCCGGTAATCCGGTGCGCGGGTGGAAGGGGGGACACCCTCCACCCACCCTGCCCAGCCTGGATTTTTGTTTAAAAACAGACTGAGAGGTGAGCCCCCCCCCCAGCCCCAGCGGCCGCGGCGTCCCCGCAGCCGCCGGTAAGTATGACCCGATCCCTGGGGGGGGTGTTTAACACCCCCCCACCCCCCAGGGATCACCCCTACTAAAGTGCATAGCTTAGCTTGCGCTTACCTTGCGGAGCTCCGG
>QEPC01014630.1:4500327-4511458 GCA_003113815.1 Sphenodon punctatus
GGGAGGGGGAAGGAATTCATTTATTTCATTGAGTTCAATGGGGACACAGTGCCCCATTGAACTCAATGAAATAAATCCGGTACCGGTATACCGGATTTAATCCGGGAATCCGGTTTTTGCAGAACCGGTAACCGGTAAATCCGGTAGCCGGTAATGGGCCCGGGGTCCCACCTCTACTGATCATCATTTCCCCCATAAAATTGTAAACTGTTTGAATGGGCACTGAGCCTAGGGTTAAACATGATTGTATTGAAGGAATCAATTGGTTGTCTTCTGGGTTTGGTAGGGGGTTGTATTTTACATTTTGGGTTCTCTGGGTTTTTTTCTTCCTTTTATCTCCCCCCAGACTGTGTTACCCAATCTCCCAAGTTCTTTCAGTTTAGTTTTGGGTTGGCACTTGGAATGGCTCTCTTGAGGGATTTGGGTAGCTTTTTATGCACCACCTTGAAGAAGAATACCTGGAAAAATGCAGCACTAAACCATTCCTGTACCTCAGATACATAGATATTTTCATGATCTGGACAGACAGTCTGGACTCGCTCCAAAAATTCCACTCCAACCTCAACCGCCACTACCCCTCTATCAAACTAACCTTGGAATATCCCACACCACTATCAACTTCCTGGACGTCACTGTCAGCATGATAAATTGCAGCCTACAGACAGCAATATACAAAAAAACTGACAGCCCACCACACCTACCTACACTGATCCAGTAGCCACCCAAGACACACACAAAAAATCAGTTATCTACAGCCAAGCTCTCAGACAACACAGAATCTGCTCTGAAGAACAGACCCATGATGTGCACCTCACCTTGCTTTTACGGAATAAGGACACTCCTGCAGAGAAGTTGAACGAATTATAAAATGAGCTACCCAAATCCCTTGAGAGAACCTGTCACAATACAGAAAGAACCCTCTAAACACACACCACTTGTAGTCACCTACCACCCCACACTGGAACCCTTATACATGGCATCATCAAACACATGCAACCCATACTTGTTGGAGACAAAATCCTAAGAAAAATCTTCCCAGAACCACCTCTTCTGGCCTTCCAACAACCCTCAAACATCTCACAACTCATCATCCAAAACAAATTCCCCGCCACCCTGGACACCCCAACAAGACCCTGCCAGAACAGCAGATGCAAAACTTGCCAACACATTTCCTCCACTACCACCGTCAGCACTCCCCATGGAAAACCATTCCAAATACAAGGAAACTACACCTGTAAATCCAAAAATGTAGTGCACTTCATTCAGTGCACCAAATGCCAGCATGGAAACTATGCTGGTGAAACCCAACTATCACTGCACTTACATATGAATTCACACAGACATACAATGGCTAACAAAGTCACTGGCTCTACTGTGGGCAGTCACTTTTCCCAGAATGACCACTCTATCTCTGATCTCTCAGTCCTCATCCTCAGAGGAAACCTGCTCAATACCCTCAGAAGATGGACCGGGGAACTAAAATTCATAAACTTAAATGACATCAAAAACAATGGACTTAACAAAGACCTAAACTTCTGTAGCCACTACAAAAACCTATAAACATCTGATAGTCTACTGTATATTTAATTTGAGTTATCTACTGTTAACATAGACCCTTTTTAAACAGGCGGGGGGAGGGGGGAGGTCCATGGGCAGTGGGCGGCACATTGGTTCATGTATATACGGACGCACACCCATCCCCCACGCATCCCCACATAAAGAGCAAGATGCATTTTCATCAACTGAGCCGTGTGTGTGGGGTGGGTGGGGATGCGTAGGTCATGGGAGCGCGCACCCACACACCCTCACTTTCATATGAGACACTCCCCTACACATTCTATGGGTGGACATGTGTGGGAGCGTCTCATGTAAAAAGGGCCATAGTCCTTCATTACTGCTTTGTACCATTTTCTTTCTGCTCTATCCTTTACTGTATTTTATAAATCCATATCTGTATCTATTTTTATTACCTTCTTTTGCATTCCCCTTTTCCTTTACAACACACCCTTCTTCAGTCTCTCACCTCTCCGCCTCCTTCTGTTGCCATTGTTTATTACATCCCGCACTGTGTTTTGCTTATCTTCAGCTCTGCTTGTACATTATTTCTAGTGCTTATTCACTCCCTCCCTTCCTGAATCTTCTAATGTACTCTACCATCCCTTTGCACTCTTCCCCTTTGTATTGCTTATCTCCCCCTGTTATCACCTTCTATTACTATGGCTCATTTTCATTTATCACCCTTCTCTTCCCCCTCACACCTGTACTTTGCTCAGATCTTCAGTTCTGACTCCTACTTGCCTGAGGAAGGACACTGTGAGGTCTGAAAGCGTGCACATTTGCACCAACAGTATTTGATCCAATAAAAGATATAATTTAATTTCAACTAATTTGACCACTTTCACACAAGACGGCGGTGGGGTGGCAGGGAAACTGCCGTAAGTCAAAGATGCAGTGGGGGGAGGAGCAGCATGACAGAAGTTCCGCCGGTGCGAATGGGGTTCTACCGTGATTTTATTCACGGATGACAGGGCTGGATTTTGAGCCCTGTGGTCATCCACAAATAAAATTGCAGCAGAACCCTGCTCACACTGGTGGAACTTCCATCATCCCGCTCCTCCCCCACCAAGTCTTTGGCTCATGGTAGTTGCCCATCTTGTGCGAAAGCAGTATTTGTCTCCACCTCTGTCACTTGGGACCGACACGGCAACCACACTTTCTCTGAAATGCAGTGTTACGTAGGTAGAAACAACAGGCTTATCAATAGACTGAATATTAGGCTAAAAGGAGAAGCAAGAGGCAAAGATAAACCCCAGGCTATGAACCTGTGGGAACAGACTGGGTGGTGATGCTGCTGATGGAGATAGAGAGTGATGAGGGAGAGGGTGGTTTGTATTGGGGGAGGGGAGAGATGAAGAGTTCCGTTTTGGATAAAGAGGGGGTTTGGGTGGAAACAAAGAGTTGGCTGTTATCAGGGTACTGGTGATGAAAGCCAACTGATGAATTTGCTGAGGGACAGAGGGAGAAGAGAAGAGAACCCAAGACAGGGCCTGGAGGAACTCCAATGAAGGTAACAGTAAGGGCATGGGAGGAGGTGCCCACTACATTGGTTTTATATATTTGCATCAGATTAATTTCAAATTTCTGACCTGTTTGTTCAGAGGCCTCGGTGAGCTCTGATGCAAACACCAAAGGGACAACTTTTCATGCTGTTTTGCTTCAAGAACAACAGTATCACGGGGCATGATGCTGCAGAGAGACACGGGATACAATCCTATATCTATTAAAGTCAATAGCTCAGCTCTCAAACTTTCACCAACAGGAGCTTGCCCAATAAAAAGGAAGCATTTAAACTACTTTTTCTCTTGTACCCAAGACCAAAATGAGAACCACACTATGCTATAAGATGCTGAGGTGGCTGTATATATATCCTGGTTAGAGTTTGGTTTCTGTAGCTTTTCAGTTGTCTTCTTTTAAAATGATTGCCTACCTTTAAAGCTCTCATGTTTCCTGACTGCTCGATTTGACCTGCTGACTATGCAAACAGCGTGTGTCAAAGAAAATCTTCACTAAGTTTCACTACCATTTTCCAAATTACTTCCCTTGTGTTCAGTTTCTTAGGCAGGCATCACACCTGCTGATAAAGTGTCTAATGCTTCAAGATAGTGAACATCAAGTATGGGAAAGTGCAGGCAGGGTAAACAGCAAGGCTAGAGCTTTTCTAGTAGTTACATTCCATTTTCCGCCCCTGGATTTAGGCACAGTGGGAATTCTTTTTTCCCCCCAAACGCTTTGTACTGGGATTCTGACACATTTTTATATGCACAAGAGTTCTAACACCGGCATATACATCTCTGTAGCTGTGAGAAAGTATTTTTTACATTATTGTTTGCAAAAGAATTGATTGGTTATGTCATCAGAGAACACACAGAGATGAATGCAAATATATCTGACGCAATGGAAATATAAATCCCATTACACCCCTGGTTCTCAAACTGGGGGACACCCCCACTCTCCCAGGGAGGCACAGAAGGTACTCTGGGAGGGAGGGGCGGGAAGAACCACAGAAAAGTGTGAAAGACCAGGAAAAGGCCAGTGCTTGAGCCTGAGCATTTTTCAGAGACAATGCAAGACTCCTCTTTTTAGCCAAGCATTTGGCAAGCAGGGATAGGGGGTGGGGGGTGGGTCCTAGGAGTAGGGATGGGATTTCTAGGGGATTTTTAATATACTTTTATTCACTTTTTATATAGTCTTTATATTGTAATCTGCCCTGAGTCCAAGGGCATTTCCACGCAAGACACTCGTCTCCACCCACTACCCACCAACTATACATGTTTCAGGGCTGTAGAGTTGCCCTATGGGTGCCCTGTAACATGTACAGTGGGTGGGGGTGGGTGGAGAGTGTCTGTGTGAAAATGCCCCAGAGGAAGAGTGGGATGAAAGCTTAAATCAATACATAAAATAAATTTCAGAGTTGGAAACAAAAACTAGAAAAATCTGGATGATTTATTTGGCTTTCATTAATGTCTTTCCTACCCTGTCCCCTGCGCTGATTCAACCATCTAAGTTAACTCACACGAACTCCTGTTTTATACTCACCTCTAGAGTGACAGGGTGATCAGGTGGTTTTTCATTTATTTATTCAGATTTATTTGTTGACCTGGTAAAGGACTGCTAACAACAACAACAACAACAAAAATCTAATAAAAAACCGTAGGCCCCCCTCCCCCCAACCTTTTCTCTACCACATATCTCTCCTGGGGTGCTAGCCAGAGACTAAAATATAGTTCCCTGTTCTGACAAATTCTGGACAAGGAGCATAGTTTCTAGGACAAGCTGGAGCCATAGCAATATAGATATATACACATTTTACAAATTAAGCACTGAGCCTCTACAGAGACATATTTTGTGAATCGGTTAGAAATTTACCAGTTTATTCCCCAACCTGAAAAAAAGCAATGAAAAGAGAAAGAAAAAGAAAAAGAAAGAATGCTCCATTGTGTAAGCATGTTGTACTCTGGGAGATGATATATTAGAGACCCAGTTTAAGAATATGGATCCTCTGTTATTATAAATTTAAGTGCATGGATCTAGAGATTTACAGAAGCCGAGCCTGCCCTGGACAAACTATGGGTAAAAACAAATGTGCAGGCATCAGGGCAGCTCCCCAGCCCAGGGCAGGAAACTGTGGGTGCCGCTCCCCAGGTTAGGGAGGGACACTGAACCTGTGCAGGCCCGTGTTGACCCCAAGTAGCCTGTGTGGACTACCTTTGTCCCAGGATGCGCCTCAGCGATTTCCCCACGGACTCATCCTGGGCCAGCTGTCAACTCACCCCGGGACAGTCCCTGGCCAAATCCAACATCTGGTGGCAGGGGTAAAGCAGGTGAGTCCTGAGCCGCAGCACTCCACCACTGCATCTGTTTTTACTCTATTTCTTGGCAGAATGGGGATCAGTAAAGGAAACTGTAGAAAGGTTCACTCCCCTTTCTTGCCTTTCTGAACTGTATTACACTATAGTTTTTAATTCAGATGCACCCTGAGGCAATGGTTACCAAATCTTTTACCTGGGAGAATCCACTTTGAGACATTCATATTTGACACCATTACCCCAGACAGCAACAAAGACATGCAAAGTGTATCCAGTATCAGTTGGGATCATAATCCCATCTGCAGATAGTCTGATTCTATTTGGGGTCCATTCCATGCTTTGTGAAACTCTGCCCTGCAGTCTTTTGCAGCTCCTTTGAGAAGGGGAGCGTGGTAAGAACATCCTGAAGTGAATCCATACTTCCACTTCAGGGGCAGTCCCTTAGTCCCCGGCTCCCTTAGCAGCTGCCTGAGTTTCTTACTCATCATGCTGCCACTGCTCAAAACTTAACCAACACTTACATAATAAATATCGGTTTTATTTCATGGATAAAAATGTTATTAACATTTAATTGTGCAGTAATTCTTTTGCTAAATCAAAGTGCCGATTTGTCTCTTTCTATTTTATACTCCATCTAACTTTACATTCACTTGTTAGTATCCTCTCCATATTACATTCTACTGACTTTATTACAGCACCCTACCATACACATTTACATAAATCACAACTCCTTTATAATAGCACAAGTATTACAGCGGCTAACATGAGTTCAGAGCCTCTATAGCTGTTTTGCCTTCACCTACTGAATTCAGTTCAACAGTGTTCATGATCTTCAAAAGGAACCCTCCAAGTAAAATCCTGATCAAATCACAGTTCTGAGAAGTGCTCAACCTGGCCCACCTTTAAACATTATACTTAGCATTGGTCAGATGCTAGAAAATAGTGATGAAATTCTGCTGAAAACTGCTTCCAACAGATGTCTAGAGATTGGATAAAAAAAGTCTTTGTTCCCTACTTAACTCTGTAATCAACTTCAAAGCAATAAAACATTTTAAAATCATCATCTTTTTGTTGCTGTTTTGTATATTAATTCTTCGTTATTTATGCTCATTTATTTAACCTTAACTTTTTTTATTTACTAGCTCATTCTAACTATTTTTTCTACACTGCATGAAAAAATAGACATGACTGTGTCATCAATTGATCAAACTCTCCTTGACGCTGGAGGAGTTGTGGAACAATGGCAGGATTGGGCAAAATATTGATGCTGTTTGGCTGAGAACTTGAGAAATTTGGCCTCAATCATATGTCCTGAGCACTTAATAAAAATCTGACCCTGAGCTTTTTAAAAATAAATCTGCTTGTGTCAGAGTAGAGGTATATAATGGTATTGGCCCTTTAAGAGGTTAGCACTGGGAGAGCTGTATACTTGAGTTGGGCGTGGCTAAGCCCACCAGGAATAAAAAAGTCTCTGGCTGACTTATTTGGAGGAGAGTTGCTTGAGAGGCAGATGGGGAACTGATCCAGGAGCCAAGAAGGCTAAGCCAGGGTTTGACTATATACTGGGACCTGCACCATCTTCCTGGTGAGCTGCTACTGTGGAAATATGACTATTGTATATATGGTGGAGGATGGACACGGTAAATAAACTTGCATGAGATCCAATTCCCTGTGTGGACCTTGATGTTTGAATTCTGATCTGGAGGGGACCACCCAGAGGATGGCAACCACTGCCACGTTGTTTTTGGTATGGTTTTCCAAAAGAACATAAGAATTGCCATTCTGGGTCAGGCCAGTTGTCCATTTGGCCCATAATTCCAACTCCAACTGTAGCCAGCAATGAAAGCTTCTGAGAAGTGTATAAAACAGGCCATATCGTGAGTCATCCATTCATCTCCTCTTGTTTAGTCCCAGATTCCAGCAGTCAAAGGTTTAAATGGCCTTGCTTTCCCCTCTTGAATGTGTCTGGCCATCCCCATCCGCTGCAACAACCACTGCTCCCCATCCTGATACTACATGAAAGGACAAGAAACTGTACACTCGCTCTTCCAAGTCCTTGATTATCTTCAAGAGAGCAGGAGACCACTCCCTCCCCTGTTTCTACAGCACTAAGGCCGCTTTAAGACGATCGTGGTGGCGCCCACGCTTGTTTTTCAAAACTACCAGGAGGCGGGTTTACACATGACACCGCCGCCGATTATGCGCATGTGTGGGCGCCGCACATCCATTTCCGGCCACGAGCTGACCGGGTCGCCGATCGAGGGTGGACATACGCGGCTGGAAATGGACGTGCATCGCTGATGTATGCGCATAATCGGCGGCAATGTCACGTGTAAACCCACCTTCTGGTAGTTTTGAAAAACAAGTGCGGGCGCCGCCGCGATCGTCTAAAAGCGGCCTAAGTCTGGGAATGGCTCAGTCTATTAAATTCCAGTCAAATCCTCAAACCACTTTCTTCAGAGTAGTCCTGCCTCTGCTACATCCAGGAAATCTGTCTCCTGAAGGACTGAGGGAGTGCATTCTAGCAGAGAGCCATGAAGTTAATATTTCAATTTGGTTAAACCAACTTTTGAAAATTCATTAATGGAAAAGTATATTCCTATTCAATTGTCACCATATCCCAGAAGAAAGACAAGACACAGATTATGGAATTTAAATGGCCACACTCTTTAATTCAGATTCAGGATTAAGTTTCAAGATTCATTCACCTGAGAAGGGATCATTCCCTGTCCAGGATCCAGTCAAAACAATCAACAACAACAAGGGTGGCCCGATGTCCACTCAGGTGCTATTCCTTTGCAAACTTTACTATGCTAAACCACTTATCTCCCTCCCTCCCAGCTGCCAGGCTGGGTCTGGAAGCATCTTCTCAGTCTTTCGCTGTGACCACAAAGCAGATAAGAGGAGCAGATAAGTGCTGGACTGCCTTTGTCCTCGAGGGCTTTGTTTGCCCTCCTGCCCCTGGTCCATTGGCTAAAAACCTGGTCACCTATGCTCCTGATTTGGCCATGAACCCCCACCTCTTAAGAAAATGTCTTAACAGTCTAGGTCTAATTCTAACTTATCACAATTAACTGCAAGAGTGCGACAAATTCAGCTCGCAGTGCACTCACATATTGGTGTATTTGAGCCAATCAAAACAACATTATTTTATTTCTTTACACTGTAGGTGAAAGAATGCTAGCCACAGGGCCAATATGAGACAGCAGGGAAAAATTCTTCCTGCCTGTCCCCTGTAAAGGTGACCCAGCATATGCTCACAGCACCGAGACGGGGAAGGTGGGGGTGTGCTTGCTGCAATTCGGCACCACTGCTGAGATGAACCACAGTGTGGCACAGCACATTCATCTCTCCTTTCTGCGATGCAAGAGTTCTCAAATGGTATCAACAAGGGGCCATTGATTTGTGTGCCGCTTTGCTCTGCCTGGCTGTAGCATGCAATTGCTGCAGTCTTTTTGCTTGCTTTCTTCCTTTTAAAGGAGAATGGGACAAACCCCTTTGCCCCTGAGGGCTGCCTAGGGCAGCAGAAAGGCGGGGAAAGGTAATTAGCAACCAAGTAAAGTTTGGTTCATTTCAGTCGTAGTTCACTGGGTTTTCTCCATTCGTGGCTTTGAACGGAGGCCCTGGGTATTTCAGGTTCATTGACAGTGTGAGCTGTGATGAAGAACTAGCAAGGGAGGTGGTAAATTTGAATTGTTTTCACTTTTCTTTGTTTCACAGGATATGAGGCATAGTTTGCTCTGAGTTACAGGAGTGACAATTCAGAATAGCCCTAGCAACTTCATTGGAGTTATGCTGGTTTTACATTTGTGTAACCAAAATCAAAGTTCACTGCCAGTTTTCTATGGGCATTTTCTATTTAATTACTAGTGAGGCAGACCCACCACTGAAGGATTAAACTGTCCCAATCCTCAACTTATTCCCCCCCTGCCCCCCCCCTCAAAATGGATTGAGACTGTAGAGGAACAGCCAATCAAAATAATGAAAAGGTCCACTGCCCTAAGCACAGTCACTTTAATTCAGTCTATAAGAGGCATTAAAAGTCTGAAATAGCATCCTTGTGACCAAGACTTGTAGGGAACATGCAAGAGTACAGATTTAATCTTCCAATTGCAGCCTGTGGTCCCTTTTCTCATGTCATACTTGGCTTGCCAAGTATGGGATTTATCTACAGCTACTTTAAATTGGCATTTTGAGTGATATCCAATAGTCCAAAACCAATTCCTCTACTTGAAAAAGGATTTTGACTTACTAGCCCTTTTCTTACTGGTTTACACACAACCCTACCCTGTGTGGCATAATTGTTTACTATACAGTGCTTAGCTTAATCATAATTGCTAATAGCTCATCGCTTGCCATTAATGACTGTGAGGGGCACTTTGTTGTGCTCCCATTCAAAGGAATGGGAGCAAGGAATAGGGTCCCCCCCTCAGGCCCGCACAGTCCCAGATGAAGCATTAGTTGCAGTCAGGGGGAAATGAAGGTAACCACCCTGGGTGGGAAGACAGAAACCAACCCAGCTGGGATTTCTAGAGGAACCCAGCATTAGGTGTGAAAAGGCGGACTCGCAAGGCGAGACCTGGGGCCAACCTTATATTAGATGGACAGAGCTCCAGCTGGCAGATGCCAGTGAGACAGGTCTGCTGCACAGAGATTTGTAGGAACTGCTGGAATCCCAGGACCAATTGAGTGGTGGGATCAGGCAGCTTTCAGGAGGAGTGTGGTGGAGGAGCAATAGTGGTTGGCCCTCCCTGAGCAGTGGTGAGTGAAGCTGTGGTGTTTCGGAGCCTTCAGTGCAGTGCAAGGTTCACTCAAAAGTGGGCCAGGCATGCACGAGTTTCCTCACTCATCCCAGGGTGGTGTCTGGGCCTATGCAGATCTACCAGAGGGGGAGGAATTTGATTGCAGACAAAAGGGAAGCAGAACCTCCCCTCATCCTGATCATCTTTGGTACTGCGGAAGCGCATCACCAATGGGGCCAAAGTCATAGGCCAGAAAACCTGAGTCAGGAGGGAGCACCCCTGTGGTTCAAGGGGATCATCATCACCACCCCTCTCAGTCACAATGCCCAAAAAAACCCAGAAGGGCAAAGCCTCAAAAAAGGGACAAGGGGGAGGCAGGCCTAACTCAACAGTCTCTAAGAACCTGGGGCCTTCATTTCCTATGGCCCCTTTGGGCAAGGATGCCCAGACCAACCCATCTGTGAGGGCCACCTGTTGTGAACTTAATCCATGCTCATCCTGGCTGGTGAAAGCCTCCAGGGAGACGTTGGGAACGGTGCTGGCGAGGGTAGTGAATGCGTCCTTGCAGCAGGGGAGGTTGTCGCCCAGTCTCAAAGAGGCTGTGGTGCACCCCCTGCTGAAGAAACCATCTTTGGACATGGATGCGCTCGCCAGTTACCAACCCGTCTCTAACCTTCCCTTTTTAGGGAAGGTTATTGAGCGGGTGGTGGCACTCCAGCTCCAGGCGCATCTAGATAGCATCGGTTTCCTGGACCCGTTTCAATCTGGGTTCTGCCCTGGCTATGACACTGAGACGGCGTTGGTGGCCTTGGTCGACGACCTCCGCCGGGAGATGGATGCAGAATGTTCAACATTTCTCATCCTGCTAGATCTCTTGGCTGATTTTGATACCGTGGACCATGGGCTGCTGTTGAGATAACTACGTGACCTGGGGGGTCTGGATGGGACTGTTCTTGAATGGTTCCGTTCATTCCTCTTGGGGAGAAGCCAGCGGGTGGTGCTGGGGGATGAGACATCTTGCCC
>QEPC01014630.1:4511558-4529295 GCA_003113815.1 Sphenodon punctatus
GGGGATGGGTTGTCAGGAGCACATAACACCTGTGCTCCGGACTCTGCACTGGTTGCCAATAGTGTGCCAAGCTAGGTTCAAAGTTTTGGTGCTGATCTATAAGGCCCTTCACGGCCTGGGCCCCTCATACCTCAGGGACCGCCTCACCCTCCGTTCCCCAGAGCGGCTCCTTCGGTCTGCCGGGGGTGCCTTCCTGGAGGTCCCCCATGTTAAGCGGGGGGCCACAATGGAGAGGGCATTCTTGGTGGTCATGCCGCGCCTTTGGAACTCCCTTCCGGAGGAAGCTCACTGGGCCCCAAGCCTGTTGACATTCCGGTGAAGTTGTAAAACCTGGCTGTTTGCCCAGACCTTTGGGGAGGGGGAGAGGGGGGGTTAATGGGTTTTCTCCCCTACCCTACTTTTGTTTTAATGTTCCCGGGCCCTGTTTAATACTCTATAGTGTATGTTGATGTTTTAAATTTTTATATGTATTTTATATGGTTTTATTGTTGGAAGCCGCCCCGAGCTGTTCTCAGGAGGGGCGGGGTAGAAATTTAGAAAATAAATAAATAAAATAAATCATGCACTGTGCCCCAAGAGGCAGTTCTACTCTCTATGCAGTAGAGGATTTCAGGCTGCAAGGCCCTAATACACCAAATGGAGACTAGGGCAGATGCTGGGCTAGAGCCCCTGCCTGTGGGGCAGCAACAGCAACAAGAGGCATGCCTGGTGCCTATGCCCCCAGTGCCTGGGTCCTCCATGCAGGGATCTGTTGTACCTGGGCCCTCCATGCTTGGGCCTTATGCGACTAATTTGCCTGGCCATGCGTGGGGTCCCCATGCCTGTACTGGCAGTGCCTGGCCCTTCAGTGCATGTGCTGGGCCCTCCATGCCAGGTACTAGCACTGGAGATAAACTGCAGCAGAGGGGTGGGAGGAGGGTCCTTCCATTCTCTCATCTCTGGATCTCTTAAGTGGACTGGGAGGATCCACAGGACCGAAAAGTCGAAGGTATCTTACAGTGACTCGAAGCCCTAGATTGGGAGATCAGAATCAGGGCACAAGGAGCACCTCAGCCGCCGCCAGTGCCCCCCAGCCAGTCTGGCCAAGCAACCCAGCAGCAGGATTCAGGTGTTGTGGGAAAGGGGAAACCCTTCCAAGCAGAAGTTTATATTATTTGTAAATTGGTATGGGAAAGTTTTCTCCCCTGGTGGCAGCAGGGTGAGGAGAAGTGAGGTAACTGATGGTTAATATGTATTATCTAGAATGTTGGTTTACTTATTTATTATCTCAGTTGTAATGGGATATTGCTTTGGGATTGTTGGTCTTTGTGGACCTAGATGTTTTTGTATTATTTGTGTTGGAAGCCGCCTCGAGCTGCTGTGTCAGGAGAGTGCGGGATATAAGTTAAAGGTGAAATGAAATGAACTGAAAAGTTAGTAGGCTTACAGCCAGGAGCAGGGGCACAGCCTGTCATTGTTCACGTGTATCCATCCTACTGGCTCAGCCTGAGTGGAATAATCCTTTCCCTTCCCTTGGTATAGGCCTCTTCCAGGCAGGGCTGCAAGAGCATGAGGGCTCTGGTCATCATGCCTCTCCCCCAAGAAATGAAGCATAGTGCCTTTGGTGGAATGGGGCTTGGGTTCCTGGGCCATCCCAAGAATGCACACCATTCACTAGCACTGGTAGTTGACAGCCCTTACCTTGCCAGAGTACTCAGTCAGTGGGTCTTCCACTTCAAAGTGTCCAGGTCTGGAGAGAGCTGATTGATAGGGCGGGTGGCACCTCGGTACCTGGGATGGACATAAGACAGCCCCCTCCTTTGGTGAGAGGGGACTTGGATGTATCAGCACTGATTGGTGAGCACTTGTTGCAGGTCACAAGAAAGAGAATTTGGAGGGGCAAGTACATCGATATTTTCACCCTTCTGTTTAGTGATCCTACAGTGGATCCCAATGAGCAAGAGGAGAAGAAAGTCAAGGAGAAATTACCTGGCCCAGTTGTCGATCGTAATTGGGCCAATTAGACTGTGGCCTATTCCATTTTTTTTTTGGGGGGGGGTAATGCTACAGGCTTACCTTGAGTGGGCATCAGACCTACTGAAATACACGGACATAGTGTGATGGGCCTATGATTCCGGGCCACTGAAGGTATGGCTTAGGTATGATGAGACCTTCAACCACCAGGAAGCATTTACCCTGGAACTTAGATGGGAAGTTCACACACACGACTTATGGTTAGATTGCATGAATGATGGCACGAACACCCTGAGAACAGACAGCGGCCATGTCTTGACCCGGGGTAGGGTCAATCAGGCTAACGACTCATTTTGGAGAAAGGGCGCAAAAGGAGTGGGGGCGGAGGGGGACCCTGTTGGGAGTATAATAGAGCAAGGAGGTGCTCCCGCTGCTCCTGCATATTTTGCTACTCATGCTCCCAATGTGGCAGCTGCCACCCTGCCTCCAATTATTTCAATTTGAGGCAGTCCAAGGGTAAGGGTAAGCCCACCCCATTGGTCAAGGAAAAGGCCCCCAGGGAGACTCTGAGTGCGGGTAAGGGCGTCACGTCTGGTTTGGGCTGATTGTTTGGAAGCAGCCCTATACCCCACCCCAACAGTAGGGATGTGAACAGAATTTTTTTGTTATTTCTTTCATTTTTATTATTAAAATGTCAGTTACGTTTGCATATACTTTCATAATCATATTTTGTTTTTACTTTTGTTCTTGTTTTACATTGGTTTCAATGGGTAATTAATTTATGGCTTGAACTTAATCTTTCATCCAATTTAGATGTGACTGAAAAATTGTACCCTTCACCAAAGGGATCATACCTATGAAATTTCAGAAAGGTTGGATAACGTGTCCGTATTTTATAATCAATTTAAGTTTTGTGATCTTAACAAAGGTTGTGTACTTGTTACTGGCTGTAACTTCATTGTCTTCCATCCAATTCAGATGAGATGTGGACAGATTATACTTCTCATCCAAGGTATTATCCCTCCCAAATTTCAGAACAATTGGATAAATTGTCCCAATTTTATAAGCTTTCCTGTAGTCCTTCCCAGCCAGAATAATGAAAGAGAAAGCCTGACGTTATCATCGTTATCTTCTTTCATTTTTGTTACTGAATAACAAAAAAGAAAGATGACTCATTCAGTTTTCTTATTCCAATAATGAAAATGAAAGGCACGTCCCTGCTGGGAAGTGACTTAAACTTAAGTAGTGCAGAGCTTTAGGGTTCAGGATCGTAGCTCAAGGGGTGCAACAGCACAGACCTCCCCACAATTTGACATCAGTGAGAGGAATGGAGCACATGGTTCGAGATAAGCTCAACAAAGAGGTCAGGGAAGGTCACCAGGCCATTCAGCGCCCCACCTTTCCTGGGCCTGCATCAGAGTGTGGTGCCTAAGAAGGTCCCTGGTGAGTTCTGCTTAATACACCACCTGGTCTTACCTATGAGGTTCCTCAGTCAACGATGTCATCACCCATGAACTCACATCAGTGCATTATGAGTCTTTCGACCATGTGGTTGAAATAACCAAGTATTGTGGCCCTGGTGCTTTGCTTGCCAAATGTGATATAAAGTCAGCCTTCTACCTGCTCCTGTCAGGCCTGGGGGCCTGAGGAGATGGGGGGGCAGGCCGGGTCTCAGGCAGCGGGCCCTACCGAGTCGCCGTCCCTGACAGCAACGGGGTTCCCAGAAGGACCCGCCGGCGGGGTCACACCAAACTCACCCCCAGGAAGGTCCAGGCCCAGCGCCCATAGAGGAACAGGGGATGTACCGCCCTGCATTAGGGGCGGAGCGCGCTGACAGCGCTCCACAACAATCAGTGCCTCAATCCCCGGCCACGCCCCCGGGCTCACCGCAGCATCGCGCGCCGGAGCCTCCAGTGCCGGCCCCACCCTCTGCAATCACGAGGCAGTCAGCCACGCCCCTCAGGCCTCCGCCCCGATGCTCCGCTCGCCTGCTGCAGAGGAACGCTGCAGCCCTACTTATAAGGGAGGACTCAGAGGAGCTCCCTTGCTGGTGATCAGAGCTTTGCCCTGTGAGACCGGCCCTGAGCCCCCTGCAACCTATAGAGTGACTTAGCTACGTGTGAACTACGAGTGAGAGTGGGAGAGTGTGCGAGAGTGTGCGAGAGAGAGAGAGAGACTTGGGCCTCAGCGTGACTGTGAGTATTGTGTTCCTTCCTTGTTCACTTGGGTGCCCACAGGGAAACTCGAGTGTGCGTGCCCTGCCCTGCCTTCTTCCCCTGGGTCTCTTGCACGGTACCCCCACAAGCCTTCACCCCTTGCCCTCGGCCCCGGGCCCAGTGTGCCTGTGTTCCTTAGCCCGTGGGGGCCTTCCCTGGTTGGGAAGCTGCAACGCCTGCGCCCCTATGATGATCTAGGTGGGGAACGGCTAGTCCTTCCTGAACCACCATATAAGAACCTGAGGGGTCCTTTTTCAGGCAACGCTCCTTCCCTACCAGGATCCCCCTGGGCAGAGCGGCCGTCCTGGTTCCTGGGCTGTCCCCGTCCCGTGAGGGTCCCGCCTCCGCGGAAGCCCAGCCCTCACAGCTCCTGGTCCACCCAGACAGGTTTGAGCTCTTAGGCTTTCACTTTCAGTGTCAAGTTACTATGATAAGGCCATGCCCATGGGCTGCTCCATTTCGTGTTCAGCCTTTGAAAGATTCAGTTCCATGTCTCGAGGGATGCTTGACAGCTAGCAAGGTTCAGCCAGGCAGTTGCAGTCACTTCTTGGAAGCCTGAATTTCACCAGTCAACTGGTAGCCCCAGGGCGGGCCTTTCTTTCCCAGTTCTATGCTAGGTTTGCTGGTAACCCCCTGCCTACTATTATGTTAGGTTAACATATGAGTTGAAGGACAGTCTGAGAGTGTGGGCCTCATTTCTGGAAAAAATATAATGGGGTCAGTTTCTAGCACCAGAGCCTTCTGCTCAAAGCGGAGATCCAGGTTCACTCGGATGTTAGGGGGGTGGTGGTGGTGGCATACGTTTGGGTTTACTTCAGGTAGTGTGTAGCACCATGGCCAGAGGAATGGACCATCAAGAGATGTGATAGTCTTGTAATTTTTTCCAATAGTGGTAGTGGCCCAACTTTGGACCATAAAGTTGGTGAACCATTCTGTCCTTTTCTGGTGTGACAACCTGGCCGTGGTGCATGTGATCAATTTCCTTTTGTCAACATGGTTCACCCCCGAGTAATGAAGTTAGTGAGGACATTTGTACTGTTTTTTTGAGTAACAATAGCTTGTTTACTGCAAGGCATATGCCAGGCATTAACAACTGCGTAGCCAATGCCCTCTCTCTTCCAGATGGAGGATTTTCACTTGCTGGCACCAGGAGCCAGTGAAATTCCAGAGGTGCTGCCACCAGCGGTGTGTAGTTTTGGATTTTAGACCTCTTCCAACCTGTACAATGACCCGGGTGGAGAGAACCAGACTGGTCTACAGGAGAGCATTCAGGTAATTTCAAAAGTATCATGGGCAGCCGGGGTGGGACTTAGGATTTCCCATCCTAGAGGCACAGACACTTCAGTTTGCCCTCACACTGAGAGGAAAGGAGATGACCACCAGAACAATTGCTGGAAAGGTGTCTGCCCTTAGCTTTATGAGAAGAATGGCAGAGCAACCATCCCCTGATAGGGATTTGGGCTGGGGTTTTTTTTGGCAGCAGAAAGGAGATTGTTCAAAAGTTGGGCTAGGGAACAAAGTGGGACAAAGGACAGAATGGCCCCTATTACACCACCCCTCTTGAGTGATCTAGCCAGGATCCTTCTCCATATTTGTTTTAACAAGTTCAAAGTTATCCCGCAGCTCAGGATAGGTAAAGAGATGGTAAGAGAACTCCTAGATACTTTAAACGAGTTCAAGTCCTCAGGGCCAGATTAATTACATTCTAGGGCACTGAAGGAACTTGGAGATGTGTTCTCAGAAACTCTGGCTATAATCCACAGGGATCAATTCTGTTCCCTCTCCTGTACAATGTGTACATGCAGTCTTTGGGTGAGATCATGAGAGGGTTTGGAGTACAGTGTCATCAATACGTTGATGACACTCAACTCTTGAGTGATATACCATCTACTTCAGCAGTGGAGATTTTAGGTATAATTAAATTTGCCGTGCAATGAGAATATGTGACTTAGGACCTTTTTACACAGACAGTGGTGGTGGTGGGGGGGGATGGGTGTTAGGCCATGGTGGGTGGAGGTGGGTGTGGCCATTTACACAAACACCCACCCACCTCCACCCATGGATCCTCCAGTTTTCTGGAGGGCCTGTGGGTGGAGATGGGTGTGTGATGGGTGGAGGTGGGTGTTGCACGGGAGCACCCCCCTCATCCCACTCAGTGTTCACACGGCCAACAGCAAGCGGACACCCATCCCCCCACCTACCGTATACATGGATGCCCCCCCCTTGCACACCCACCTGAACACCAAGTGGGGGGTGGGATCGTCCATGTAAAAATGGCCTTACTCTCAAAACACTCACAGGCCGTGAGGATTTTCTAGTAATAAAGTGTTAGACTGGGAGTTCAATTCTAATTATTCTTTCTACCAAAATAATTTGATTTTATCCTTGACTCTGCCACTGGCCCACTGTGTGCCTTTGGGCAAGTCATTTCTCTGCACTGTGGGTATTTTCAGATGTTACGAGATCACAGTGAACCACGGTGAATACCCACCTGTGGTCAATGTGCCTCGAACGTCTGTTTGCTGGCCGCCAGATGTTTGCCACAGTCAATACCCACATGGGGTCAATTTGAACCACGCTTCCTGTGCTAGCCGGGGGAATGTCCCGGGAAGCGTGGTCAAAGAGATCCCCAGTGGGGACCAACAAAAAGTAACGTCTGGACGGGTGCCACGGCCCGGGATCACCGGCGGGATCCCGGGCCGTGGCGAATCCGGCCCGACGCGGCGGCCGCATTGGCCTCGCTGCCCGTCCGTCTCCCCAGACGGCGGGTGGCGGGAGCGTGGAGGGGGCGGGGCCGTGCGGGCACACGTTGCACCGCGCGGCCCCGCCCCCTCCCAGATTCCCCACCGGGATCCCCCCAGCACATCTGTTGCGGCGTGATGGGGTGACCCCGGCGGGGAATGAATGGGTTGATTTCGGTATGGGGCCAACGGGCCCCGTAACGTCTGAAATCACCCTGTGTCTCATTTCCCCCTCTGCTGTATCTCATTTTTTCTTCCCATACTTGGTCTATCTACCTGGAATGTAAGCTTTTAAGAACAAGGCCTAAGTTTCTTGTCATGGATTTTTAAGTTGCTTCGCACAATGAAGCCCTGAACTTGGCCATACATCCTTTAGACACTGAAATTATACTAAAGATTTACCTCATTCATCTTATTTAGTACAAACTTAATAAGCATACACTTTGTATGTGTCCAAATATATCCACAAAACCTGACAGGAAGAGCTTACCCATAAAGAAAGTGTTGATCATTTTACATTGCAAAAAATCTAAATGATAAAACCAAGTGAATTCATTCAAAAGGATATCCATTCAGTGTTGGGTTATAAATGTGAGCATGATTTGTTGTAAGTGTGCCAAGAGCAAGGTCAAGTAATGACATATGCCAGATTAAGAAAAATGAAGAGGAAGAACTTGAACAGCATTCTGAAATAAGAAGTGTTGTTATTTTCTGAACAAAACACTATCTTTCTCCTCCCAATTCTTATTGGAGTTTAATAATACAGGATGATTTGCCATACACATAAAATGATTGGGTTCATCAAACTTTCTGCCACCTAAAACCTTTCACAAGAATGGACAGCTTGATGATATCTCCCCCCTTCCCCCGGCATAAGTACTTTGAAGAAGAGGAGACTGTACATTTTTGAAGAGAAACTAACTAAACTTCACAAACACTGAGAGACAGTGTGACCCAGTGAATAGTACACAGAATTTGGAGCTGGGAGAAAAATAATAATCAAATTTTAGCTTGGGAAGGGAGGTCCTGAGTGGCCTTTGACAATTTATAATCTCCGAGACATACTTAATCTGTAAAATGGGAATAATAATGCTCACCCTTCTATAGCACAAGGATGTTGTGAATATTGACAAGGTTTTGACTGTAAAATGCGTTCTACAGATATATGTGAATTATTACATTCACCTAAAGGATAAGGAAGGTGAAAAAACAGAATTGCTGTTTGTTTTTTTCTTTCTTTCCTCATTCTTTTCAGATTTACTTAGTTTTATTTTAGATTTAAAAAAAAAAATAAAAAAAAATATCACTTCTATTGGTATAAAATTATTTTGGTAGAAAGAATAATTAGAATTGACCCTGGGTTAGGGATACTTTTGATGCAGTAGTTTGCCATGAATACCAAGTGGTTTGTAGGAAGACATGGTTCGTTGCAATTTCTGCTAGAAATATAAGTATGACGAAACAAGCCACAGGATTCTTCTGGGAGAAGAACAGATACATTTCATGATTATGATACTTATGACATTTTTAATGAGAGAGATTCATAGGGGTGGGCACCAGCCCCCTCAAGTTATTTTTGTTTTCAATTTCCTTATTTTAAAACATTGTTTTTGTTATTGTTATTAACGACAATGGGTATTTTCAGACATTACGAGATCACGCTCAACCACAGTGAACCACGGTCAATCCCGCAGCGGGGTCAAAGCGCCCTGAACNCCGGAAATCTGCTGTGGTGAACCGGGCGCCCGTAACATCTGAAATCACCCAATGTCATTTTCGTTATCATTGTCTTTATCAGTATTGGTACCGTTTCAAATGAAGATTTTAGTTTTGTTATTGGTATCAATTCCTGTGCGCAACTAATATCTATCTAAATCTAAGGGAGACAGGGGAAGAGAAAAGGAAAACTATTATCTAATCAATTATCTATATAACTATTCTAATCTAAACTATATGTCTATAATATATATCTATATATAATCTATACTACCTATCTATATATAATGTACAGGGGGGAGAAGGGTAGGAAAAGGGAAAAGGTAAAATGTAGGGTATGAGAAAGGAAAGGTATTTGTAATACAATGAAGGCTAGGGAGGATTTTGTGTATGCAAGCACCACAGTTCTGTAAACACAGCCTGACAAGTAGAGCTCTCACAGAATGGAGAGAAAAAGCCTGGCCCTCCCATTATAAAGTGTTACAGTGCCCTCCCCCAGAGCCCCCCTGATTGGTTGTGGGAGACAGCAGGCATTGAGCAATCACAGAGTGCCATGAGACTGCTGGGGCCTGCTTGCACTGCTCATTGGCCAGCCATACAGCCATCAGATACTGCTGAGCTGCTTGCCCCTCCCAACACAGGCACAGTTCAAGAGTTCAACTCTGTTTAGGGCTCTGAGATGTCTGCTCCCTCCTTCCCTCTCCACATTTTCCCTCCAAAACCCAACTGCCACAGCACTAATAATAAGAAAAATAACGACACTGTCTTTTTCATTATCGTTATTCTCGGTTGTTGTTTTTTGTTATTGGTTGTCATTTTCGTTATTGTTATTGTTAATTCTCAGTTGTCATTATTGTTATTGTAATAACGAAAATTACATGCACACCCCTAGAGATTCAGTTCATTCTTCAGCCTTTCTGTTACCATATAGCCTCATCTGCTTCTTCCTGCCACACATGATGGCTATTTCAAACACGCTCAAATAATCTGTACTCCCTGGGACTTTGCAATTTCAATAAATGTGCATCTCAGACATCTTCCAAATGTAATTTCAAATGCAAATAAAAAGACTGGTATTTTGCCGCTGCTGACAATAGTTTTTAAATTCTTTCATTCTTCTAATGCACCAAGAAGTCAAAACCAGAGAATATCTTTGTGGACCCCGCTATGGATTTCCTAACAGCAACATCATAACAGATCCCCCCATCCATGTTTTCAAAAGGTCATACTGTTGATTGATATTACAGATGGTAAAGCATATAAACACAGAAAGATCCAAGCTTATATAGTCAATAGGGATGGGCGTTATGGATTCAAACTCATCCATAACTAATTTGTAACTGTCATTTACAGACAATCTGAAGAACTCTTTGACTATTATACTGAGGTATGAGGCAGTCCCTCATACCTCATGGACCGCCTTGCCCTCCGCGCCCCAGAGCGGCTCCTTTGGTCTGCCGGGGGTGCCTTCTTGGAGGTCCCCCGTGTTAAGTGGGGGACTACAATGGAGAGGGTATTCTCGGTGGCCGTGCCGTGCCTTTGGAACTCCCTTCTGGAGGAAGCCCGCCTGGCCCCAAGTCTGTTGACATTCCGGTGAAGTTGCAAAACCTGGCTGTTCGCCCAGGCCTTTGGGGAGGGTGGGAGGGTGGGGTAAGGTTTTAGCTCCCCTACCTTATTTTTTGTTAAATGGAGCCTGGGCCTTGTTGTATAATAATTTTATATATGAGTTTTATTATTATTGATGGTTTTAAATTGTTTTTATGTATTGTGGTTTTATTGTTGGAAGCCGCCCCGAGCTGTTCGCAGGAGGGGCGGGGTAAAAATCTATAAATAAATAAATAAAAAAATTATGGACACATATTAAAAATAATAAAAATATTTAAAAAGCCATTGTACATGCGTAAATGGCCACTGCTCTTAACCAAAATGGTGGCAATGCCGTTGCTGCCATTTTGGTTACGGGTGGTAAGGTGGCCATGTTGCGCATGCACAATGGATTTAAAAAATATTTTTATTATTTTTAATATAGATCCAGAAACAATGTAAAAAAAGATCCAAATTTGGAAGAGATCTAAATCTCGAAATCCATCCAGTCTCATCCCTAATAACCAACTCATGTAAACGCTAGGAATAGGATAGAGCTGAAAGATAAATTAGCTCTTTCATATGGTAGAAATAAAGCAGATACAAACTATTTTTCGGTTTCATTTGGCTATCCATTTCTGCGCATGTGTATCTATGGCCCTTTTCAAAAGGGCCCCCTTTCAAATGGAGAGAAGGATGTGAGCCCGCGGTGGGTGGAGGCGGGTGTGCACCCTCATTGGAGCCCAATTCTCCGTGCATGGGTGAAGATGGGTGTACTGTGGGAGCGTGCATGTACCCACAGCCATCCCCCATGGCATTCCCACGGGCACCTCCACCCATCTCCACCCAGCAAAACTGCATGGAGATGGGTGAGACGTCTCATGTAAAAAAGGCCTATGCCCCTTCCTTTTGAAATTAAGTTGTCAGAAAGGAGAAAGGAACACATATCAGTGATTTAAATCCAGGATTCTTTGTAACGCTGCCCCATAGCATAACCACTGAGTCATAACGGCAGTGCCTATTAACGGTCTAGGAAGCAGCTATTTAAATAAACATAATGCAAAGCTCTTTTCTAGGACTGAATTAGAAAGGGGGAAATTAGGAGTTGCTCACGTAGCTTAGGTGGTACAGCTATGGAATAAGGTCAAGGTTTCAATACCATTTGAGGTAGAGGGACATTATGTGCAATTTATTCTATTGTTCTAGATTTGCTTTAAGAATCCACACAGACCAGAAAATCCATTATGTAGGAAGGAAGTGCTATATCACTGTAATTGCTCCAAAAAGAAAAATATGAAATAACTTGCACCCTTAGCCCATCACAATACCCAGATATGAATCCCCAGTGCTAGAATGTCACTAGTTTTTCTCCTTTTTGACCCTCTATAGTTGTTTTAGTGCACAACCCTCCACCTGTTTAGCACCAGTACTGATTGGTGCTACTGGGTGAGGCCCACTGAAGTGAACTGGACTTTCACCAGCATCAAGGCTGTTTTCACATGGGCACCCCCCCCCCACATGTGTGCAGTGCGGGAGGGGCACCCATGAAAATGCTGCCCATGGGGGGGGGAGGATGGGGGGCACAGGTGGGAATGGTGCCTGAGGTGGATGGGGGGGTGTTCACGCTCCCGCCCTCCACCCACCTTTACCAATCACCCATGCATGGAGCAACAGGCTCCAATGCCTGTTGCTCCTTGCGTGGAGATGGGTGCCATTGATCCTAAATACCATGGGCATACACCCACCTCCACCCACTGTGGCCTGTTTGAAAAGGGCCTAAGTGCTAGCACCATCACTAAACAGCTGGACGATCATGCTGTCAGTCTCCTTATCACTACCATTTAGTAAAGAGTAGCTCTGCTATGTTTAGAATGAGCTCACTCTCACAACAAAATTACACTGGCTGAATCCTTTAAATTCCTATGAAATTTATTCTCATCACGATCAACCTCAAAGTGGGAGCGGGGTCAAAACCATGCAGTTTAATGGATGCAAAGATCTGTCGGTGCACAATGGCATCTTTTCCATATGTGCTTGCTAGGGCTGTGTGAACGCAGTTCAGAAGTTCTGTGTTTGGCCTGAATTTGGCCAGTTTGGATGGCCGAACCCAGCGGCCAAACCAAACTCCCATACTCCGAACAATTCAGCCACATTCGGATGAGTTCGGGCAGGAAAAGCAGGGCTGGCAGGCCCGGGGGGTGGGGGGTTAGCTGAGGAGCAGACTTCCTGGTGCCAGGGGTGGAGAGGCTTGGACTAGCAGCCAGCCTGCCCAATCACCATCCCTCTTTTTTTCAGATCACTGGCTTCACAGTCTGCGATTGGCCACGGGCTAGGCGGCATGGAGCCAATGTGGCTTGTGGTAAGGCGGGCACAGCAAGTAACAAAAGTCATTGCCCTCCCCACTTCCAATTCCCTCTGAGCTAGCCACTGATCCTGTCAGCAGTTGTTTTCAGAAGTTTCCCACTCCAAGAAGTTTGTGTTCCTAATCCATTGCCATCCTCCTCCTGTTTCACCCATTTCCCTCCATAGTTTCATTTATTAAGATTAGATTAGATAGATTTAGGTGTTATTTTTATTTTTTACCCCTCCCTGTGTTCTTTCTCCCTCCCCTCCATTAAATCCTTCCCTCCTCCCTGTATATATTCCATCCCTGATTCCTTCCCCTGTTTTTGGATTTATTTAGAGTAGGATTAGATTGATTTAGCTTTCATTTCAGTTTTGTACCCCTCCCTGTGTTGTTTGATGTGAGCTGTCTGTGTTCTCCCCCCCACATCCCTGTGTGTGTGGGGTGGTGGTGGTGATAGATAGATAGATAGATAGATAGATAGATAGATAGATAGATGTAGGTGTTAGCTTAGTTATAGAGATAGATAGAGATAGTGTGTAGTGATTCAGTTTTAATATTTTATAGTGTGTTTGTAGGACTAGGCCTTTGTAGATATTAGATTATATTCCATTTAGTTCTATAGGTTTTAGAATAGTTAATAGCAGTTAGAGTTACTGTATATATATATATATATATAATATTAGATTACAAATTTGAATAAATAAATAAAAAAAATATAAAACCTTCCAGTGCATTCTTTGGATGGGAGAAATTGAAGTAATGGAGAAGGGAAGCAAGAGAGGCCAGTTTGCTGCCCATAAGGTGGGCAATGGGGCACGTGGCAGAGGTGGCAGGGGCCGTGCCAGCAGAGTGGCAGCAGGCAGAAGCCTGAGCCAATCACCACGTCCAAAACTGCACAGGCCTGATTTTGGCAGTCAGGCTTCAGAGGCTCCGAGCAGTGGCACTAGGGGTGTGGTTTGGTGGCGCCTCCTGCCAGCGTCCTCCACTGTCATGCAGGGCACTGGAAGGCCTGCAGTCCAGGAGGCTGTGGCTGACTCTGCTGCGGCTGCAGGTGCTTCAGGTTTGGATGTTCCTCCAGGGCCACCAATGTCCCTGATCCCCATTATTGATATGATCCCAAGCAGTCTAGGTCTGGTGGATCCCACCCTGGTTGCTAGAGGTAGGGCCCAATCCTGGGGCAATGGCAGCAGGGAGAGGAGCAGCAGCAGCAGCTATAGGGAATACAGGGAGAGTGGCAGCAGCATGGTGGACAGTCGATCAACCTCAGGGTCCCAGTACTCCCCTTCACGGGACATCACTCTGATTGGGGACAGCGAGGCAGACACTAGTCCTGTGGAGGAGATGTCTGTTGCTGAGGTGATGGCTGTCCCTCTGAGAGCTGTATCACCACCATGTTCTTCCCCTCTCAGCAGTGCTGTCAGCTGTGCGTCACCCACCATGCCAGAAGGCAGGAGAGGTAAAAAAATCCTCCATCTGGGTGCATTTTAAGTTGGTGCGGGCAGATGATCCCAGGGAGGTGCAGTGCAGTTTGTGCCAGAAGATGGTGAAGCATGGGCAGGTGCCAACCAACCTTGGCACAACTTTCATGGCAAGGCACCTCAAGGGATGTCACAGCGCTGTGCTGCTAAGTGGGCAGGCAGGGCCAGTGGACGCCAGCAGGAGGCTGGAGGAGATTCTCCAGGGACGGGATTGTGGCCCTCAGGGCAGGAAGCTGGTGGATGAGGTGGTTGACCTGGTGCGGCAGATGAAGGCAGGGCTGAAGGCATGGTTCGATGAGCTCCTGCAACAGGAGGAATACATCTTGCAACCATGGTGGACCCCAGGGTCAAGGGCAGCGTGGCACAGCAGACAGCACTCTAAGGGCACTGGAAGGGTGACCTGGTGGAGAGGGTCTGGCAGGCAGAGCGGGCTCTTGAGAGTGCGTGGCAGCAGCAGTAGGATGCCCCTGGGGATGGTGGGAGTGGAAGCAGCCACCCTTTTCAGCCGGCGGGGTCTATCCCTGCCCTCAGCCCTAGCAGTAGCAGCACCAGCATCAGGCTGAGCAGCATCAGTAGCACCCCTATTTCCAGCAGCAGTGCGTATGTGCAGGGCACTCTGGCGAGCATGGGCTCATGCACAGCAGAGCAGGCAGCGTGAGTGAGGGTAGTGGTGGAGGTGGTTCCCAGGCAGAGTTATGTGAGGGAGTACGACAGCACCTCAGCAGCAGTGGAGAGCTCCATGGAGGAGGATCCATGCATTGAACCCAGCAGCAATCCCTTGGCCTACTGGGCTGGCAAGACCAACATGTGACCGGATCTGTCTAAAGTGGCCCACCAATGAGTGCTCCCCAATGAGCACGTGTTCTCGATGGTGGGGGACATTTGCTTGCCGCACCACCTGAGATGGGGGCCAAGTTGGTGGAGCAATTACTTTATATAAAGGTGAACCTTCTGCTGCTGGAATTCCCCAAGCTGCCCCTGGACAATGATTGATGTTGCAGTGGCACACGCCATCCCATGCCAGGGGCAGTCTTGGAATGGGGCTCCCCCTCAATCTGGACTGCTGTGTTGAGGTGCTGTTCCTCCCTCCCAATGCCTGGTGCCCACCCTGCCTCTCTCTCTCTCTGACTAGATGGCTTCGACTGGCCTATCTGACTGACCTCATGATGCAGGGTGGCATTGGGATGCTGTAAGCCTGCCAGCTGGCCTCTAGCTAGATGATCTCAGCCCGCCTACCTAACTGGCTCTCTCTCTCTCTTGCACTGCACAGTATTCGCCAGCCTGAGTGCCCTGTCAACATCCCAGTCTGCCTTCCCTACTGCCTCTCATGCCACGTTGCCAGTCTGCCTGCCCGCCCGCCCAGGTTGCCAAGATCAAACGCTGCCTCATTCAGCCTTCTGATGCTCATGCCACTCTGCCTGTCTGTCTGACCAGGTGGCCAAGATCAAAGCGTGCCTCAGTCTGCCTTCCGATGCTCATACCACGCTGCCTGTCTGCCTGCTTGCCCAGGTTGCAAAGATCAAACCCTGTCTCAGTCTGCCTTCCGATGCTCATGCCATGCTGCCTGTCTGCCTGCTTGCCCAGGTTGCAAAGATCAAACCCTGTCTCAGTCTGCCTTCTGCTCATGCCACGCTGCCTGTCTGCCCACCAACCCAGGTTGCAAAGATCAAAGCTTACCTCAGTTTGCCTTCCCATGCTCATGCCACGCTGCCTGTCTGCCCACCTTGTGGGGAAAGCTGAAGCCCTGCCCCATCCTGCCTTCCTCTCATGCCAAGGTGCCTGTCTGCCTACCCTGGCAACCCTGGGTGATGTGCCCCACTGGCCTTCTGATGCTCATACCACGCTGCCTGTCTGCCTGCTTGCCCAGGTTGCAAAGATCAAACCCTATCTCAGTCTACCTTCTGATGCTCATGGCATGCTGCCTGTCTACCTGCTTGCCCAGGTTTCAAAGATCAAACCCTGTCTCAGTCTGCCTTCTGCTCATGCCACGCTGCCTGTCTGCCCACCCACCCAGGTTGCAAAGATCAAAGCCTACCTCAGTTTGTCTTCCCATGCTCATGCCACGCTGCCTGTCTGCCCGCCCTGTGGGCAAAGCTGAAGCCCTGCCCCAGCCTGCCTCCCTCTCATGCCAAGGTGCCTGTCTGCCTACCCTGGCAACCCTGGGTGATGTGCCCCACTGGCCTCATAATCCTGCTACTGCTGTCTGCTGGTCCATGGGTGCTCTGCCCTGGCAAATTCAAATGTGCCCACACAATCCTGCTGCTGCCATCAGCTGCTGTATGGGCACTCTTCCCTGGCAAATCCTACCATCCTGGCTCCATGGGTGTTGCACACAGGGAAATCCTGCTGCTGCCATCTATGCTGTTCCACGGGATCTGTGCCCTGTCAATCCAATGTCTACTGCTGCTGCCAATGCTGCCTCTGCTGTCTGTGCTACGGGTTCTGTGTCCTGGCAATCCAATGTCCGCTGCTGCTGCCAATGCCACCTCTGCTGTCTGTGTCATGGGTTCTGCTACCGGACAGTCCAATGTTCGCTGCTTCTTCCAATGCCGCCTCTGCTGTATGTGCCATGAGTTCTGCTACCATTTAATTCAATGTCTACTGCTGCTGCCAATGCTGCCTCTGATGTCTGTGCCATGGGTTCTGTAACCTGGCAATCCAATGTCCACTTCTGCTGCACCATGGGTACCATGACTCAGCAATCCAATGTTTGCTACTGGCTGGCCACATGATTCACCACCGGACAAGGTTTGACCAATTGGCAGGATCTGGAGAGTAGGAATCAAGCCTGTAATGCCCGACTGAGTAGGGGTGCCAGCCAACAAGTCTGGCCAGGCCTCTGCTGCTGCTCCACCGATGCCAGCCAGCCTGCAATGCCCGGCTAAGAAGGGGTGCCAGCCACCAAGCCCTGGCCGGGCCTCTGCCGCTACTCCGCTGATGCAAGCCAGTCTGAAATGCCCAGCCAAGCAGGGCTGCCAGCCACCAATCCATGGATGGGCCTCTGCTGCTGCTCTGCCAATGCCTGGAAGCCTGCAATGCCCAGCTGAGTAGGGGTACCAGTCCTCCAGTCTCAGGACAAACCGTCAGGGTTCTGGGGTCTGTGTTCCAGACAGGGAGGGCTGTCACTTCACTTCATTGTGTGAAAATGCCCCACTGAGGCCATCCTGCAACTCCCGGACAGATAGGGGTGCCAGCCATCAAGCCCTGGCCAGGCCTCTGCTCCTCCGATGCCAGCCAGCCTGCAATGCCCAGCCAAGCAGAGGTGCCAGCCAACAAGCAGTAGCTGGGCTTCTGCCGAAGCTCTGACAATGCCTGGCAGCCTGAAATGCCTGGCCAAGTAGGGGTGTTAGTCACCGTCAGGGTTCTGGGACCTACATTCCAGGCAGGGAGGGCAGTTGTTTCACTTCATTGTGTGCAAATGCCCCACCGAGGTCAGCCAGGCAGCCAGGCAGCCTCCTTATTTTCCCAGTGTCTGCAAGCTATGGGGACTTGGATGAGGTTGAGCCATCTGCAGCTGAATCCTGACAAGATGGAGGTGATATTGGTGGTCAAGGGCTTGGGGGGCCTGGGAGTGGTAGAATCTCCTCTTGTAGGGGGGGGTTCATCCTCCCATGGTCTCTCAGGTGTGGATTCTGGGTGTGCTCCTCAATTCATGGCTCAGCCTGGAATCTCAGATTGTGGCCATGGCAGGGAGCGCGTTTC
>QEPC01014636.1:0-14633 GCA_003113815.1 Sphenodon punctatus
CCATCCCTAGAAGCCAGTGGTCTGAGGAAAAGAGGGATGGTGATTGGGCAGGCTGGCTGCTAGTCGAAGCCTCTCCACCCCTGGCACCAGGAAGTCTGCTCCTCAGCTGCCCTGGACCTGCCAGCCCTGTTATTCCTGCTCGAACTGTTCAGCCGCTTCCGCGTTCGGTTCGGCCATTCGGTTCGACTGTCCGAACGGGCTGAGTTCGGACTGAACACCAAACGGCCGAACTGCGTTCGCACATCCCTAGAGTTTTGGGGTGATCTTTTTCTGGTGAAACTTTCTCCTGACAGAAGATTCCTTTTCAATTATGGGAAAATAAAACTTCGTTTGAAATTTTCTGGCCATCTCTAGAACTAGATTTCTTTAATTCATGGAATGAATGCATAAAAATAGGAGATAGTTAGATTACCCTGAGGGCAGGACAAGAAGCAATGGCTTGAAGTTGCAGAAAGTTACATTTAGGTTAAATATTAGGGAGAATTTCCTATCTGTAATAACAGTTGGGCAATTAAACAAGTTGTTGAGGAAATGTTGGCATCTCCTTCACTGGAGGATTTTAAGGCTGGCCAAACATCTTTCAGGATGGTGTAGTCTAATGACTGTTGCCTTTATTCAGGGAGTCAAGCTAGATGAACCTTGGGGACCCTTCCATTTTTCATTTATGTGGGTATTTTTAAACAGGACGCTACCACGGGTGACCACAATAACTCTGGCATGGCCACCCACGGTGGTGTCATGTCTGTTCCCACTTGCCAGATATTTGCTGTGGGTGGGAGCAGAGGCAACCCCAGACCGTGGCAGGGCTAACTCTGAGTTGTGCGCTGGGCTCCCTGCCAGCGCATATCCCAGAGTAAGCCCTGCTACTGTGTGGGAAAGGCAACCCTGAACGGTGGTAGAGTGGGCCATCACGTCTGGTGGCCTGCTCTACCTAACTCTGGCCAGTGGTCAGAGCTTTTCCAGGTGGGGGCCAGGCTGCTCTGAGCAGTGTGGCTATGCAGACTATGTCCACACATCCCCCCGCTATCTCCTCGCCCCCCCGCCCCCACCCCAGCCACCAGCATATTTTTTCGGCAGCTGGACCTGATCCTGCCCATTGTGACGGTTATCACCATGGACAGGATCAATGCGTAACAGTTCAAAGAGCCATCATGTGTGAAAATACCCTGTGATGCTGGAGACCACATTGGATGTCTAAGATTGACCCTAATTTCCTCTCTTTGTGTTGCAGGTTCTCCATGTGGTGAATGGAGATATTAGTGCTGCAGTGCTTACCTAAGGTTCCAGCTTAAGCTTAATTGCTTAAGCACTTTGAGGTCTTCAGGGAAAATTAACCATTAAAACAAACAAACAAACAAACAAAATGAAACACATGATCCTAACCACTTAAGTCAATGGCAAATCTCCCATTTACTGTAATGGTGGAGGATTGAGCTACAAGTGTAAAATAGGTTCGTTTGGTATTACAGCGGTTGTTTGCGATTACACATTAATGTGAGGGAGGCTGTGCATGGTTCTCCATTCCCCATCCTGTGCAGTTATTTACACCACTGCAGAGTATGCGTGAAATGGGTGAAAAAAATTACTGACTAAAATCGCCAGCGTGACACATTCTGTATGTTCTTAGTGTCAATGACTTTGCAAGGTAACACAGAATGGAGAGCATGACAGGAGATTCTGTCCTGCTCCAATATTACAAACTTTGGTGAGTCACTTGTATGTAACCCAGCTGATTCAGATTGCATGTGCTAACAAGTCAGAAGCCTAGTAGCTTCCGTTTCTAGTGGAGAAGAGAGACAATCACCTACAGATGTATATTCAAAAGCCAAAGTATGTCCCAAGTTGTGTGGTCTGTAGGATATTTTCTTATGGATATGACTTTTGGATAATTTTGATCCCTATGCTCATAAAGTAGCATAGAATGGCATAAGGCTTTTTATGCCTAGAAAGGTGAAGCATCCTGTTTGTTACTTTGACATTTTATACATATTATTAATAACTTCTATAAGGATGTGGTCAAGAAGTGGAGAGACTTGCTTACAGCAAATGAGATCTTTTGTAGAGCTTCATATCATATTTAGTTTAGAATCTTTACTAATTATGAATAATGATAAGATTTAGATTTTAGCGCCAAATAGGTATATCTGCCCACATCAGAGACCCCTATAAAAATAGCTGGTCCAGTTCATAGCTTTGCTTGCTTCCACACAAAGCCAATTTCCTTCACCTACTCATCATCCCAGATCCTGGGTCCAGCAAAGATCATACTTAGGTGAGCATAACTCTGCCTCATTTGGGTCTAGTCAACTTTCTTAAATTGAGTGCAGTCTTTTGCTTTCTTTCTAATATAGGTATCTTTTATTTTATTTGTTTATCTTCTTAAGATAAGTTTCTTAATAATAATGTTCTTGCTCTGAATAAGTTGTTTCAGATTGCTTTGTACCCATTTTACATATCTTGTAACCAGGAAATGTTACATTCTGTATGACTACTTTTCTCTGTACAGCACATGTAACCACAATTTCTTATTTCCTACTATGCAGTGGCCTTTTTGGCTATGCAATAAAGTATTTATTTATTTATTTTATTATTATTATTATTATTCACTTGCTTGCACTATTTCAAAACAAACTCAACTCTATGTGAAATAAATTGGTGTCTGTAGTGAATTCCTGTGAGAGAAATTTAGAGGGAAAGATTGGTGAACTCTAGAACTTTGGATTAGGAAGCAAATCCCACAGGACCATTGGACCGCTCTGGTTAAGGTGCATCAGTTTCTGCTGCCTACTGTGTGGAAGAGAGGGATATGACCAGGGCTACCTCCAACTGCCTTTGTCTTTCCCAGTTTGATTGATCAGCTATTATTTTATAGCATGGTGGTTAGGACGTGACGATCTGGTGGGAGGCCTGAACCCACAGCCTTCAGGGTCATAACAATTCAGCCAGCACTTCATTGATGGATGGGATAGTGAGCAGGAATAGTTAACTTACATCATCCATCAAGTATATTTGTCATCTCTGACTGCAGTGAGCCTCATCTTCTTACATTTCAGAGGTTGGCAAAAATTCTCTAAGATGCAATGTATTTTTAAGCCACCATCCAAAAAGCACAGAGGAAGGACAGCTGTAAGACATGGATGGGGAACTTAATGCCTGGGGGCCAAATGAAGCTCATGGCAGGTTTTTATCTTGCTCCTTTCCAGTACTAGATCTGGCCCCTCGATCCAGTTTCTATCCCCAAGTAGGGATGGGCGAACGCGTTTCGGAAGTTCGGAGTTCAGACCGAACTCGAATAGTTCGGTCAACCGAACCGAACGGTCGAACCGAACTCGAATTCGAACGTTCGGTTTGGATGCGTTCGGTGAGTTCGGAATTGAATTTCCATTGGTTTCAATGGAAAACACATTATNCACATCCCCCCGCTATCTCCTCGCCCCCCCGCCCCCACCCCAGCCACCAGCATATTTTTTCGGCAGCTGGACCTGATCCTGCCCATTGTGACGGTTATCACCATGGACAGGATCAATGCGTAACAGTTCAAAGAGCCATCATGTGTGAAAATACCCTGTGATGCTGGAGACCACATTGGATGTCTAAGATTGACCCTAATTTCCTCTCTTTGTGTTGCAGGTTCTCCATGTGGTGAATGGAGATATTAGTGCTGCAGTGCTTACCTAAGGTTCCAGCTTAAGCTTAATTGCTTAAGCACTTTGAGGTCTTCAGGGAAAATTAACCATTAAAACAAACAAACAAACAAACAAAATGAAACACATGATCCTAACCACTTAAGTCAATGGCAAATCTCCCATTTACTGTAATGGTGGAGGATTGAGCTACAAGTGTAAAATAGGTTCGTTTGGTATTACAGCGGTTGTTTGCGATTACACATTAATGTGAGGGAGGCTGTGCATGGTTCTCCATTCCCCATCCTGTGCAGTTATTTACACCACTGCAGAGTATGCGTGAAATGGGTGAAAAAAATTACTGACTCAAATCGCCAGCGTGACACATTCTGTATGTTCTTAGTGTCAATGACTGTGCAAGGTAACACAGAATGGAGAGCATGACAGGAGATTCTGTCCTGCTCCAATATTACAAACTTTGGTGAGTCACTTGTATGTAACCCAGCTGATTCAGATTGCATGTGCTAACAAGTCAGAAGCCTAGTAGCTTCCGTTTCTAGTGGAGAAGAGAGACAATCACCTACAGATGTATATTCAAAAGCCAAAGTATGTCCCAAGTTGTGTGGTCTGTAGGATATTTTCTTATGGATATGACTTTTGGATAATTTTGATCCCTATGCTCATAAAGTAGCATAGAATGGCATAAGGCTTTTTATGCCTAGAAAGGTGAAGCATCCTGTTTGTTACTTTGACATTTTATACATATTATTAATAACTTCTATAAGGATGTGGTCAAGAAGTGGAGAGACTTGCTTACAGCAAATGAGATCTTTTGTAGAGCTTCATATCATATTTAGTTTAGAATCTTTACTAATTATGAATAATGATAAGATTTAGATTTTAGGGCCAAATAGGTATATCTGCCCACATCAGAGACCCCTATAAAAATAGCTGGTCCAGTTCATAGCTTTGCTTGCTTCCACACAAAGCCAATTTCCTTCACCTACTCATCATCCCAGATCCTGGGTCCAGCAAAGATCATACTTAGGTGAGCATAACTCTGCCTCATTTGGGTCTAGTCAACTTTCTTAAATTGAGTGCAGTCTTTTGCTTTCTTTCTAATATAGGTATCTTTTATTTTATTTGTTTATCTTCTTAAGATAAGTTTCTTAATAATAATGTTCTTGCTCTGAATAAGTTGTTTCAGATTGCTTTGTACCCATTTTACATATCTTGTAACCAGGAAATGTTACATTCTGTATGACTACTTTTCTCTGTACAGCACATGTAACCACAAATTCTTATTTCCTACTATGCAGTGGCCTTTTTGGCTATGCAATAAAGTATTTATTTATTTATTTTATTATTATTATTATTATTCACTTGCTTGCACTATTTCAAAACAAACTCAACTCTATGTGAAATAAATTGGTGTCTGTAGTGAATTCCTGTGAGAGAAATTTAGAGGGAAAGATTGGTGAACTCTAGAACTTTGGATTAGGAAGCAAATCCCACAGGACCATTGGACCGCTCTGGTTAAGGTGCATCAGTTTCTGCTGCCTACTGTGTGGAAGAGAGGGATATGACCAGGGCTACCTCCAACTGCCTTTGTCTTTCCCAGTTTGATTGATCAGCTATTATTTTATAGCATGGTGGTTAGGACGTGACGATCTGGTGGGAGGCCTGAACCCACAGCCTTCAGGGTCATAACAATTCAGCCAGCACTTCATTGATGGATGGGATAGTGAGCAGGAATAGTTAACTTACATCATCCATCAAGTATATTTGTCATCTCTGACTGCAGTGAGCCTCATCTTCTTACATTTCAGAGGTTGGCAAAAATTCTCTAAGATGCAATGTATTTTTAAGCCACCATCCAAAAAGCACAGAGGAAGGACAGCTGTAAGACATGGATGGGGAACTTAATGCCTGGGGGCCAAATGAAGCTCATGGCAGGTTTTTATCTTGCTCCTTTCCAGTACTAGATCTGGCCCCTCGATCCAGTTTCTATCCCCAAGTAGGGATGGGCGAACGCGTTTCGGAAGTTCGGAGTTCAGACCGAACTCGAATAGTTCGGTCAACCGAACCGAACGGTCGAACCGAACTAGAATTAGAAAGTTCGGAGTTAGAACCGAACTCAAACAGTTCGGTCAACCGAACCGAACGGTCGAACCGAACTCGAATTCGAACGTTCGGTTCGGATGCGTTCGGTGAGTTCGGAATTGAATTTCCATTGGTTTCAATGGAAAACACATTATTGGCTGTAACGTTTTTGTTTTTTATGCTATGTGGATGAAATTTGGGGTGCCTCTACCTTCAATAGAATTCATTATGTGCACCAAATATCAAAACAATTGGATAAAGGAATCCGATTTTAGAAGCAGTTGCATTATTGTATTTTGCAATATTCTACATATACATTCTTAGCTGTAACTTCTTTGCCTCACATCTAATGTAGGTGAAACATGTTAAGTTTATACCCCTTCCCATAGTAACTATCTTTGCCAAATTTCAGAAGGATTGGACAAAAGGTCTTGGTGGTATAAGCAATTAACAAATAAATGTATGTCTGATTATAACATCTTTGTAGTCCAACCAGTGTACATGAAATTTGGCAGGACTATATATTTCACTTTCATGATCATCTCTGCCAAATATCAGAGAGATATTATAAAGGGTCTCAATTTTATATGCCTGTACAACAAATGTAGAGAAGGGGCCTATGCCTGGGATTCTCTTATGTCACTGTGGTATAAGATCGGTTTGTGATGCAAATTGGCCAACAGAAGTGGTTCCCTTTATCAAAATCTCCTGTACATTTGCTGAAATAGCAGGAACGGTATTTGATACATTCCTGTCAAATATCCTGTAAACAGAATGGAATATCAAAATGTAACAGCTGGAAATGTATTTTCAGGTTAATGTCTTATACCCTTGGGACCCTTTATCCACTCTTTCCTAAAATTGGCAGAAATATTAAGCATATAGAGGGATGTAATATGCACAAGTTTCATGAACATTGGATGCAAGATAAAGAAGTTGTAGTCATGAATGTGTATGGAGCTTTTCTTAAAATCACAATATTCAATTGCTTCTGAAATCAGTTTCCTTTATCTAATCGTTCCGAATGTTGGTCTACTTGGTGCGCTCCATTGGGGGGTACAATCTCCCTAAATATCATCAAAAAGTAATAAGAAACAAAAATGTTATGGCCAGAAATATGTTTTTTAGTTTTTTCCTTTTATTTCAAAAACTAAATGTCATTTTCAGTTCCCGATTGCACCGAACTAAAGACCGAACCTATCCCGACCGAACCGAATCCCGAATCCGAACTCAACGTTCGATCCGAACCACCGAACGGCCGAACATTCGAACCGACGAACCAAACCGAACGGGCGAACCGAACGGACGAAACGAACGCAGCCGAACCGAATGGCCGAACTTGAACCACGATCTGTTCGACCATCCCTATCCCCAAGTACTGAAAAACAGAGCTGAGGGCAAAGAGAGAAGAGCTGAGGGCATGCACAAAAGGATAGGGGACAGATCCATGGCACAGATGCCTGATTGAAACACTTCTTGAATGCACCCCTTATATCTCCCTGCCCCCTCCTTTTACGTGGTCTTTGGATCTTGTACTAATTTTTAAAACAGCCCCTTGCCCCCTGCAAGGGAAAAGATTCCCCATCATTGCTTTATGGTCAAAACCCTAGGCTTGGACTTGGGAGTTTAGATCAATTCCCAGCTCAAGATCTCCCATGAGATCTTGCATAAGCCATTTCATCCTTAAGTGCCCTAGTTCTCCATGTGTAAAAACTGGCATAGCAATACTTCCTTTCCTTTGCCTATTGCTGCCCTGTCTAATGAGATTGTAAACTTTTCATGGCAGTCAGTCTTCAGCTATCTGTATGGACAACAACTAGCACAATAATACTATGATCGGAGCAAGCACTTCCAAATCAGCAGTTCCCAGACTTTGCCTGTAATCCCACATTGCAGTTTAGGGATGGGCGAACAGAACTGAGTTCGCAAATTTGGTTTGGTTCCAAAATTGAGTTCGGTTCGGAAGTTCGGTTCGGTCGACTGAACTATTCGAGTTCGGTCTGAACTCCGAACTTCTGAACAAAGTTAGGAAATTCAAACCCCATTGAAATAAATGGAATATTATCTTATAGGGATGGGAGAGCAGAACCGAGTTCGGAAATTCAGTTCAGTTTGAAAATTGAGTTTGGTTCGGAAGTTCGGTTCGGTTGACAGAACTCGTCTAGTTCGGTCTGAACTCCGAACTTCAGAACTGCGTTCGCCCATCCCTAGGGGTTGGACTAGATGGCCCTTGGTGGACTGTCCAATGGTACAATTCTATACAGTTCTATGATATATAGTCCCATAACCCAAGGCAGCAACAAAGACCTGCTAAGTATTCTATATGAAATCTCAATTCTTCTCCCGACCCCATACACAAATGGTATAACCACTCTTGGGGTCTGGACCCACAGCTTGGGAAGCTTTGCCTTTAATGATATTGTGATACAACAAATTAGTAATTTTCCTTGAAGGCCTGATGGTTTCTTCCCTCATTGTTTCGAGAATTAGTATTTTTTGTTTTAAGGCAAAAGCCTGACTACCTTTGCTGCATTTATTGAGGGAAACTTCCCCCTCCCTCTCCAATTGCCTATTCAGCGTTGCCTAAAAGAAATATTACAAAATGAGCAGCTAAAGGTGAACTGTCAACGTTTTCTTTTAGCCAGTTGGACTCAAGCTATTTATTTCTGGGGTGCAGAGTAATTTTGATAAATGTCCTTCTGAGACTTTTAACAGTTTAGTTTTGAAAAGCTTGACTAAATATGAACTGTGAGCCAGATGAGGAAGCAATTGATGCCTCCGAATCACAGGAAGCTCTGTATTATAGAGGCTTATTGCCTTGCTGTACTTTTATGAACTGCAGAGTAGCTCTGCCAGGGTGCCTTTTGAGAAATGGAAAATGGTTTACACTGAAAATAGGATTTTTTAAGCTCTTCCATTCTTTGGCTGAAGGACATCTTGGGTCACTTTAGGAAATAATATTTTGAACTTCCTCTATGTTTATGTGCATCTGGATATACTTTTGCTGAAGGACCTCAAAGTATTGATGCTTGCTTCACAACAATGCTAAGGGGGGAGAGGGGGGTTAGCAGGTCTGCCCCTTCCAGACATTGATTTGTTCCTACCCTTTGGGAATCGGTTTTGCTCCTACACCTTGTCCATCTCCTGATACAGATTCTAAAGAAGCAGGAGAGCAGCTTGCATGCACTCTCCTCCTTTCCCTTTCCCCATTATGTTCCCAGCAGGCTCTCTGTTATAGCTTCTCTCACACACTCCTTGTGTGAAAGCTGTAGGATCAGAGACCAGCTCCCAGCAGAATGCTGGGCAATCCTAGCCCCCTTCTCCCTTCCCCCTGCCCATTGAGTCCCTGCAGTTAGTCACACTCACTAGCAGCCGGCCACCACATAGGGCTCGACTGGTTTGCCTCTTCCCCCCACCCCCGAAATGACACCCCTGCTCCCAACATGTTTAAATATGATAAGTATTAAGATAACTCTATAGTTAGGGGAATATAGGCACTGGTTAATTAAGAGTCTCACTCCAGGTTACACAGGTCATCTGAGTTTAGACAACAGAGGACACTAGTTCTCCAGTAAAAAATGCCCCTGTGCAGAGGACTGCATCAGGGATTATGCAGTACGAGTGTTCCTCAGACACTATTCACAATCTCTCCTCTCTTGCTAAAACACGGTACAATGAAGGCCCCTCTGCTCCTGTTCCTGTGATTGCTTCTCGTGTTGTGCACCATAACTGTAGAGTGCTGTGTTTATTTATTTATTTATTTTATTTATATGCCACCCTTCCCAGAGGCTCAGGGCAGCTCCCAAATCATAAAACATTAAAACATAAAACATAAAACACTAATTTTCCCAACTCCCCCTGCCTCCCAATAAGACCCACCCAATACCACCTCCCCATTCCCCACAGCCAACTCCCCTCACACCTCTGCCCCAATCCCCTATCCCTGCCTGCCAAATGCATCTTCAAACAAAAAAGTCTTACACCGCCTCTGGAAAATGCTCAGCCCCGGGCTCCAATGAACCCCCAGGGAGAGTTCCATAGCACTGGGGCAGCAACCGAGAACGTCTCCCTGTGAGCATTTGTCCTATGAACTAGGCTAATGGATGGCACCCACAGTGAGATGCTCCCGGATGACTGCAAGGGCTGCAATGGGGCATGGAAAGAAGGATATTATGTTCCTTATGTCATAAAGAAGCAAAGGGTTCTCTTGTCTAATCAGGACTAAAATCCTATTAATTAATTCTTGGGCAAACTGATAACAATTTAATGCTTTAAGATTCTCTGATTCTAACCCCCTTCAACTGTTATTGCTTAGCAAGCACATACACAATACAAGCAAAAGTGTACTTTAATACACTAAGCAGAAGCAGACACTTTGAATGCAATCATTTGGCCAGTGCTAGTGCTTACCACCAACAACACAGGTTCCATTGAAGTGAATGGGACTTACACTGTCACTAAGCTTGGCACTAGTACTAAGCTCCCACTATTTGTAGAAGCTACACACCCGATGCTCCCTCAATGTAGAGTTTGCCTTGAGTTAAAGATTACTGCCTTGAACTCAAATTATTTGGATCTAATTCCCAGCTCTGCCACAAACTGTCTGTGGCAAGGGTGGCCTTGGGCAAGTCATGTAATCTCTCAGGCCACTTTCACGCATTACCGGAGAGGCAGGGAAACTTCCATCAGAGCAACCTTTTTCGTTAAAATGTGTTTGCCTTATCTACTTAGAAGTTAAGCTTTTGACAGAAAGAATGGATTTGTAATATGTATGGACAAATGCAAAGGGTGCCATTCTAATGCAAATAGTAACTCGCATACTAACAGTAACTGTACCGCATATCTATTCCACAAAGGGTTAACCTTCCATTTCTTCAGTACTGGATTTGTTCTGGTAACCACAAACATGAACACATGTATACAAATAAACTTATTATTTCCAGTGAAATTTGACATCCTCAAACATCCTCCGGCCATCATATGCATTTTATTGAAAGAAAGATGCAATTTTCCCCCTCCCTGAAAAAGGCATATTGTCTTAATCTAAGGGCTATGGAAAAAATGCTCACAACAGTTCATAAATTTATAGGGGAAAGAAAAAAACCCTGAATATTTTAGCCACTTGGAAGCCACAGTCCATGAAAATGACACAAGCTTTCAGATAAGTTAATATCTGCCCAACTTAAATATGTGTGTGTATATATTAGGGCTGAAACTTGGTCCTCGGGATTTCTCGGGTTTTGCTGAGTATCCTGGCACTCAACTTCGTTTTGTCAAGTACCAAGCAACTGAGGAATTGGCCCAGTACCAAGTAACTCGGCAACTGCTCTATTGAGGAATGTAGGTCACAGGAAGGAGGCAGGAAGGAGGGGCAGAGGGCAGCAGGAAAAAGGCAGGGGGCAGAGAGCAGTAGGGGAAAGGGGCAAGGAGCAGAAAACTCACCGGAGAATGGAGGGAGCTGGCAATGCCATGGAGTGGAGCTGCTGTTCTAATGTGAGTCTCTGGGAGCATGCTCTCTAATACTCTCTGGGAATAGCATGCTGGGAAATGTAGTCCAGCATGCTCCCAGAGAGCCAGCCATGGCCACTGTTCTAATGATCTCAGGGAGCATTCTGGGCTCGATTTCCCATCATGTTCCCAGAGAACATTAGAGAGCATGTTCCCAGAGACTTGCATTGGAACAGCGACTCTGTCCACTCGGACTCCCTCTGGTTTCCAGTGAGTTTGCTGCCCTCTGGGAAGGGACAGGGAAGGAGGGACAGGGAAGGAGGACCAGGGTTGGGGGGTGGGCAACTAACTCACCTGAAAGCGGAGGAAGCTGGCAGAGGGAGTGGACAGAGCCACTGTTCCATGCTCCCAAAGCACTCCACAGTGGAGAGATCTATCTATCTATCTATCTAGCTATCAGGGATGTGCAAACAGAACAGGGTTCGGATGTTTGGCCGTTTGGCTGAAAAACTTAGTTCAGGTTTGTGGGTTCAGTCTTGTGGAGTTTGGACCACCCTGAACATTTGGAAAGTTCAGTCCTGTCTGGAAGCTTGGGGTGCTCCAGGGGTGCCCGTGGGAGCATGGAAGGCCATCGGAGACGCAGCAGCAGCAGCAGCAGCAGCAGCAGCAGAGACCAGGAAGGTTTGGGGCTTGGCACCCCGGGTGACACCCCTGCTTGTCTGGGTACTGCATGCTTCCAGGCATTGGTGGAGCAGCATCAGAGGCCCGGCCAGGGCTTGGCGACTGGCACCCCTACTTGGCTGGGCATTTCAGGCTGCCAGGAATTGGCGGAGCAGAAGCAGAGGCCCGGCCAGGGCTTGGTGGCTGGCACCCCTACTTGGCCAGGCATTGAAGGCTGCCAGGCATCAGTGGAGAAGAGGCCCAGCCAGGGCTTGGTGACTGGCACCCCTACTTGGCCAGGCATTGCAGGATTGCATCCTACTTGCCAGATCTCAACAAGCTCTTCTGAAAATTGGTCAAGCCTTGCCCAGTGGTGAATCATGTGGCCACCTAGTAGCAGATATTGGATTGCCTGGGTACAGTACCTGTGGCACAGCAGAGGTGGCATTGGCAGCAGCATCAGACATTGGATTGCCCGGGCACAGTACCCATGGCACAGCAGAGGCAGCATTGGCAGCAGCATCAGACATTGGATTGCCCGGGCACAGTACCCTTGGCACAGCAGAGGCAGCATTGGCAGTAGCAGCAGACATTGGATTGCCCAGGCACAGAACCCATGGCACAGCAGAGGCAGCAGCAGGAGCAGACATTGGATTACCGGGCACAGTATCCGTGGCACAGCAGAGGCAGTATTGGCAGCAGCAGCGGACATTGGGTGGCCGGGGCACAGTAGCAGACATTGGATTGCATTTCATCCAATTGATCATATATAATTTTTCTTAAAGCACGTGAAGATTTATAATGCATTCAGGCTAAGGGATCATTGTGGCCAGTCTCTGTGTAACATTTGATTAAGCAGGTCTTTCCAGACATCATTAAAATGGCTTTCTGTTTTTATTAATTCTCATTTTCCTGATTTCTGTACACTTCCTGATTCAGCTTGAATGTTAATTCTCTAGCTGTTCAAGGAATCAGTTCTGATCTGAGATTTTAATATGTGATTTTTGTGGCACAGCAGAGGCTGGCCTGGAAAGAGGGGTGGGGTGTTGGCTCCTTGTTGGCCAGAGTCCTTGGAATTTCCTGACCTGTAATCACTTTTCTGTCCCTCCCACAGGTAACCATCAGAAAAGGGGCTGCTGACCAGGGGGCGGTGGCCTCTGGGTGGTGGTCAAAGGCCATTAGTCCGTTGGCATGCCTTTCGCGGACTAGAGTGGTGGTGGCAGTCAGATGTGTTTCATCAGCTCCCTGGAATGTGACAGTTATTCACCAGCTCACCAGGTGCTGCTGCCATCACTTCTGAAGCTTCTGCCACCAACGCTGATGCCACTGCCCAGACTTGTTACTGCTTCCTGGAGCCATGCTGCCTAGCCCCACAGGTACCAACTCCCCCATCACCCCTCTGGAGGAGGATGTTGGGGACAGGGCACATGGCCAGGACTTCTGGGTCTCGGTGCAGCCAAAAGTAGCTGTCCGCCCACCGCCACAGGCACACGCTGTAGGCAGCGTGCCTGAGGGGGACGGGGAGGGTTAGCTTTGTATTTTAAGGAGGGATTGGGGTGGGGATGGGGTATTTCTTTTATGAGGGAGGAGGACAAGGGGACTGGGTTAGGGAGGGCTGACTCCCTTGGTGTGAGGGAGGGGTGCAGCCCTCTGAGATGGAGGGATCCTCTGGTGGCAGAAGAGGATGGGGGTGTTTTGGGGGGGGGATATCTCTTGGGGAGCTGGTGGGGCAGCCTCTGGGGGGGGTCAGTGGAGCGGATCGGGGGGGGAGGTCTGCAGCCATAGAAGTCATTCTGGGCCGGGGGAATTATGGTTCTTCTGGGAGGCTGGTTAGATCTGTGAGACGGGACAGATGGTGTGTTTCTGTCCCGCTCACTGGCCCCCAGGCAGGTGGTGAGGTGATTAGGGATCAGAGGACCCCTAGCCTCGGCTTGATGCTAATAAATGTGAGGTCGGTAGCTAACAACTCAACTGTGGTCTGGGAGTTGATTGTGGACCAGGCGGTCGACCTCGCGTGAATCACAGAGACCTGTCTGGACAATGAATCAGGGCCTATACTGACTGATCTTGTTCCAGCTGGGTACTCTGTGCAGGACAGGGGGCGGGGGCAAGGCAGTGTAACCATTATTTTTAAGGTTGCCTGGTCCATGATGAGATTTCCTGTGCAACCTATCATGGGTATAGAGAGTAGGCCTGAAACGGGAAATCACTGCGGGAGCTGTTTCCGACGGCAACAGCTCTTCCGAAATGATTGGCATGGCCCGATAACCATGGGTGTTCTGCTACTTTTGCCGTGGTATTCCGATACTGTTGCTGCTATCTGCCGAAATGTCTGTTTTTCGCAGTTGGGAGTCAACATTGGCGGAGTGTTGAAGTCGCAGGTATGTTCCGATATTTTCCTTTCTGCTGATTCATTGCTAGATCACGATCTCTGCTGTTCATGAGTCGCTGCAGAGTTGCTCTGTTTTTGGCGAAAACTGTTGTTGCATGGCACTGTCAGGCTCCGAGGTACGGAGCTGTGGGGGAAACCAAGGAGGGAGAAGGAAGGCCAGGATTACCAGGTTCCAGGGGACAGAACTGGGGAGAGGGAAACAAAGAGGGAGGAATCTAGGCCCAGCACAGGGGGGGAAAGGGTGGCCCCAAGGCGACCCTCTGAAACCTCTCAGTCGCTCTCTTGCATCCGAGAGATTCTGTACTCCGCAGCGTTACCAGGCACCCTGGGCTAAGAAGGTACGCGACTCATCATCGAGGTCAGGGTCCGGAGCCAAGGGTGGAACCCACCACAGGGATGTTGGCAGG
>QEPC01014636.1:17493-31928 GCA_003113815.1 Sphenodon punctatus
AGGAGGAAAGGAGGATGGGGCAGGCTGGGAGGCAGGCTGGGAGGGGGGAGGGGCAGGCTGGAAGGGGTGGGGGCCAGCTGGGGGCAGGAGGGAAGGGGAATGGGGCACACTGCAGGCTTGGGGGTGAGAGGGAAGGGGGCATGGGGGAAGGCAGGGGGGGCACATGCCACTAACCTGAGGCTGGTCCTGGTTGCCTCCCCTCAGCTCGGCCCGGGGTCCCTGGCACGTGGCCGCATTGCTCTAGGGACTCTGGACTTGCGGACGCAGGGGGAGGCAGCACAGCGCTGCCTCCCCCTGCGCCCGCAAACTCAGTCCCTGCGGTGTGTCTGTGGGCAGTTGTTTTATTTAATTGCCCGCCCCACATCCTAGCCCCGCTGGGAAGGGAGAGGAGAGCTCGTAGCGGTGCGTGCCTTGCCTCCCCGGGGTTAGGACGTGGCACGGGCAATTTAAAAGGAAAAAAGAGTTTATTTTGTTCCTTGTGGCTCGCGATGCCTAAGAGGCTAGGAGCTGCAGAGGGAGGAAGCAGCAGGCACAGGCAGCAAGGGTGGCATGGCAGGGAGGGCCGGCCCGAGGCATCATGCCCCCCCCAGTGAGGGGGCCCCTTGCCGCTGCGCGCAGTGGGGACGCTGCTCCCTGGACCCTGGGTGCAGTGAGCGTTCCAAGTACCAACTCCACACGGTGGTGGCGGTGGATGGGCCCCCTTGCTGTGGGGCCATGATGCCTCGGCCAGCCCTGGGCCCCCACAACCATGAGCCTGGGCGCATCTGAGCCCCCCCCGCACCACGGTAGCTATGCCCCAATCTTGTTGGCAGGAACTGCAGGGCTTGATAGAGGCGGTGGAGGAAGCTTACCCAGACGTGGATATTTTATTGGTGGGAGACTGCAATGCCCAACTGGGGGAGTCAGATCAGGGTCTGGCCTTAAGGGGGATCCATGGGATTTGGAGGATGCTCCATTTTTGCCAGATAGAAGGTCCAAGAATGTGGGCATTAACAAAAGCGGTCTACACTTTACAGAACTGCTAGCCAAGACGGGGTTAATCCTGTTGAATGACAGGATTTTACCGGATTATTCTGCTGAATTGACCTATATTTCCCCCCAGGGTGGAAGTGTAATTGATTTGATGGTGGTTTCAGGGGCATTACCTCCACTGGTAGTAGGTCTAGAGGTTCTCTTTCACACCTCCAGTGACCATCTTCCATTTAGAATGGTACTGGCTAGGGATGGGGTTATGGAAGTTGAGGAGTCTTTATCCTCACACCTTCTGCTTGCTTGTCCAACCCCTAGGGTTAAATGGAGCTGGGAGTGGGAGGTGAGAGTAGTGTCCCTTATCGCCTCCCTGGAAGGATCTAGTTGGCTGCAGGCACTGGCGGAGGCACAGGATATGGAGGAATTGCTGGCGGGTTACAGGCTTATACTTAAAGAACTCTTGTCCAGTACTGGGACAACTAGGAACAGTAAGAACCTGGGAGGTGGCCCCAAATCCTCTATCTGGTTTGACCAGGAATTTCCCGAGCTAGGAGGGAGGTGAGAGTGCTTTACTGTGGGATTACAAGGAGGATATTGTTCCCCAGGGTAAGGCAGTTTTGTCGTACCCGGGCTAACTATAAAAAGTTGCTCCTTCATAAAAAGAGACTATACTACTTTAAATGCTGGAAAGCAATCGACAGGGCAGACAAAAGCAGAGACTCTGCAAATTTTTGGAGGTTGTTGCATAATTGTGGGAGGGCAAAACGAGGCTTTTCTTCCAGCGTTCCCCTGGACCAATGGAGGGTTTATTTTAGCGCCCTGTATGCATTGGACCCTGCACCTCCGGTGTCCTTTATTAGCATGAATTCCCTTCCTGCCTGGGCTGAGGTTACTCCTAGTGAGATTGAGGACTTAATAGAAGGATCGAGAAGGGGAAAGGCCTGATGGTCTTCCGCTGGAACTCTTTAGGGTCAATAAAAGCTGGTGGGCAATGGTGTTGGCCCTGCTTTTCACTGGTATCAATCAAACTGGGAAGATTCCGTCATCGTGGGCCCAAGCCGAGATTGTCCCCATTTACAAAAAGGGTCCTCCCAAGGAAGCTAAGAACTATAGGCCGATTAGCTTACTGAGCGTGGCTTGAAGGCTATATGCCCGATTCCTGCTGAAGAAGCTTGAGGTTTGGTTAGACAAGGTAGCATATTTAAGAGAAGAGCAAAATGGGTTTAGAGCAGGTCGTTCCACCCTTGACCACTGTTTTGTCCTCCAGCACCTAGTGAGGAAGTATATGCATACTACTGGACTCTACGCTGCGTTTGTTGATTTGCGTGCAGCGTTTGACTTAGTCTCCAGAAACAGGCTTTGAGAGAAACTATCCTTAACTCAAATTGATCCCAGATTGTTAGGCCTTATCCGGAGGTTGTATGCGAACACCTCACTTCTGGCTAGGTTGAATTGGGAGGGCTTACTGTCTGGAACTATTCCAACAAATCATGGGGTCGGGGTCAAGCAGGGGTGCGTGCTTGCCCTGACGCTTTTCAACATTTATTTGAATGACCTGATCCCTGCTGTCTCCTCTCCTGACAATCACCCCCCCAGACTCGGGATAACTGATGTGGCAATACTGCTTTATGCAGATGATGCCATTCTGTTGTTAAATCTTGCACACATGATCAAAAACTTTGCCCTTGGGGAGATAGGAGAGCTCAAATACCCTGCCATGCACCCAATTTCTGGTGCCCAAAGATGGTAATCACGAAAATGCAAGGTCGCATTTACTGCCGCAAAATCGCATTGTCTGGCCACATCACTTAGGCAGCCGAGCACTTCATTAAGAGCCAGACAAAGGGATTACTCTGAATATATTCCAGAGAAAACCCCAATTTTCCCAGGAATTGTACCACATTACTTGATCAGGAATCCCAAAATCCATCTCTAATTACAAGGGAGTCCAGCCCTCTACCACTCTGGCTGGCTTGCATAGAGCAAAACCAGAATTTTAGCACCAAACCCCATGCCACTACATCTCAGCCCTGCTGTCTCAGTTCCAACGGAACAGCAGTCACTGGGGTACCCCTTGGAGCTCTCAGAAGCCTATGAAAGCACACAGACTGAATCCCATTCAAGTTATGTCTGCTCAGGGGAATCCAAAGTTCCGCCATATAAAGAAGGGCTGCCTTGACTTTTGCGTTCAAGACCTGGATTGCCAGGTTAACTGCCGTCTTGTCTATTCTGAAGAAAAACCTAGCCAATGCCAAAGAAGGACCCTTGGCCATGGCAGCCGCCCTATTTACCTGCTCAGACCACTTCCCCGACTTGTGGAAATAACGACCCAGATATTTGAAATACGGGACTTGCTGGATCTGGATGTTGTCGACCTCCCAATTATACGCCTTTCTCTCAGCTGAGGAGACTACCACTTTAGATTTTGCGTGGTTTAATTCCAAATTGTTTTGCCTGCAATATGTCCCAATAGCTTGAAGTTGTCTGCTCAATCCCACCTTTGTTTGAGATAGTACCACCAGGTCGTCTGCATAAAGCAGGCAGCCCAGTGGCTTACTCTCCAATTTCGGGGGGAAAAAAGCAGATCCAGCCAGCAGAGGTGGGATAACATTTATATAGAGGTTGAAAAGGGTGGGGGCAAGGACACATCCCTGCCGCACTCCGCAACTAGTTTCCACCCTACCCAAGAGATGGCCTGCCCTATCCACCCTTACCCTAAGAGATGTATCAGAATTCAGTTTACACAGGAGCATAAGCAATCTCCTGTCCATTGTGGTCTCACTAAGCTTATCCCAGAGTCACCGTCTGCCAACCGTGTCAAACGCGGGTCTGAAATCTAAGAAAGCTGCAAAAAGTCGTTTATTCAAGGCCCTGTATTTCTCCAAGAGATAATACAGAACCCAGCATTGTCCAATCATTGATCTTCCTTTCAGAAAACCGGCCTGCTCTAGACTCATAATATCTTCCTCAACAATCCAGCTATCCAGTCTTGCCAAACGGAGCTTACAATAGATTTTACTAATTGTGCTCAATAAACTAATTGGCCTATAGCTAGCCGGGTCCCCTCTAATGCCCTTTTTATAAATTGGGACAACAATGGCCATTCCCCAGCCCATTGGGGTGTTGCCGGTATCATTTATCACGCTGAAAAGTGCTGCGAGCACCGGGGCCCACCAATCTATATTAGTCTTGATACAGTCAATATGGCCCATATCAATCCCAGGTGCCTTAGCATTTTGAAAAATGGCCACCATTTCTGCCACCTCCCCTACTGTAACTGGCAGCCAGACTGGCAAAATCATAAGGTCAAATGACAAGCCATCAGCTTGAGCTTCCTTAGCTGTATACAGGGCCCTAAAATGATTTTCCCGAGCACCCACTGAGACTGGGGCAGATCGCAGAGGAATCTCCCTTACTTCTTCCCCTGCCACTAGTCTCCAGAAGACTTTGACATCCTTCCTCTGGGTTGCATCCAATAACTCCTGCCACTGACCCAGCCGAAAGAGCTGCTTTTTCTTTTTAAGAAGGGACTTATAATTTTGTTTGACTATATAGTACTCCCTAGGGAGGGATGGCTGCTGAGTACAGAGATAACCCCTATACATGGCTTTAAGATGATTCCTAGCCTGCCTGCACTCATCAGCGACCCATCGGTGGCCACGAGGCCCACTGACATTCTTTCTCTCTATTCGGCACAAACACATATGCCGAGTAATAACCTGGACCAAATCCTCAAACGATGCCGGTGTTTCCGATGGCCCTAGGGATTCTAATACCCTCCCCCGCAGAGTCATACACTCAGTCTCTTGTAAAAAACTCAGCACCTGACTTGCTATGTGTGCCGACCATCTAATAATTGGAGTAGCAGTTAAATCACACATGGCCCCCTGATTATCAGAGCCACCCTGAGGGGGTGGGAACCCCAAATAAATCAAGGGCAAAACCCAAAGGGAGGTGATGGCTCAGAGTTATATCATCAACCTTAAAGGACCTAATATCTCCCACAACAGCAGCAGTAACCATGACATAGTCAACTGTACTTGAGCCTTGGTGTCCTATAAAGGTATATTCGCCCTGAGAATCCTGAAAGCCCGATCCATTAAGGACACACAGCGAAAAATCCTGTATTAATGAGGCAAGTCTTAATCCAGAGGCGTTTATCTGGCTATCTTTAAATAACTATCTCCCAAGAGAACAAAATGTGCCATAGGGTATGCAGTCATAAGTGATTCCAAATAGGTATGCAAGCTTTCCCACGACTTCTTGTCGAAAGACTCTGCATTTCTGGGCGGGATGTAAATATTCAAAAAAATAATCTGCAATTGCTTAATAAAAATAGCCAATCTCTGCACCACCGATGGGCCATCTGGGAGGGGCTCAACATGTACCTGAAAACAGTCTGCAACAAGGTATGCCAATCCACCCATCGCCTCCTGGGAGGTCACAGCCGGCTTGCTGAAAACCCGGAAATTGTCCAGCACAATGGGAGATATTTCCCAAGTCTCCTGGACAAAGATCAGATGGAATTTAGCCAAATACGAGAGGAAGTCATGCTGAACCACTCGACTACGCCAGCCGGATATATTCCATGTACAGATCATAAGCGCCTCCCCATACTGCCCTTCTGTACACCATAAACTTCATGCAGTATCCCCTACAGGGGGATCCTTAATTGCCAAACTCTGCCCGTCGTTCCCACCCACTACTGGCATAGACCGCACCTGGGTACCAGAGCTATACTGACCATTAAAGTCAGATATGTCTATAGGACTCAGGGGCATCAGGGGTCCTATTTCCATGGAATCCCACTCCATCTGAGCCTGCTGCAAGCCCCTGCCCGGACTATCCCCTCAGTTCCCAAATGGGGGTCAGTTACCCCTCCCAACTTAACTGGTCCGGTCATTAATAATTGCAATAACTGGTGATCAATCAAAGGGGCCGTATCCCCCCCGTCACAAGGCTTTGGGGACATAACCTGGCCCTTCCTTAATGCACCCCACTGCTCCTTTCACTGCTCCTCCTGTCTCCTGGGGGGATCTCCATCAGGCCCACCCTGCCTCCCCCTTTTGGGCAACCCCCCTTCACCATCCTTCCAGACCTCCCCCAAAATCATGCCCCATGAGGAAAAAAGATCTCGTTGGGACCAAAGCCGATCTACCAACCCCTGGATCTTAAAGCGGACCACCAGCCTCTGCCTCCAATTTGGTGCAGGCAGTATCTGGAAATCAACTACTTGCCAATTGAAAATCTGGTGTCCCAAAATAGAGGATATATGATGGACTATGTCCCTCCTACTACCCCACCTGGGGAGAAACCCCCCGGCAGTGGATGAGCCTCAAAGGAAACTGCCCTAGGTTCTAATCTTCTTGTATTACTTTGCTGAGGGGAGGGAGGTTTAGACAGAGAGCCCACCTATACCTCAGGGCATCCTTTAGAGCCCCGTATACCGGGCACTCGAGGGGAATTAATTCCCAAGCCTCCTCTCACTTCAGAAAAGGCAGCTGCAACACAGCCTTGCGCTTCTTTAGCCAGTTTCCCAGCCTTGTATTAAGCAATAAAATCTGTCACTGTGCCAAGCTGATCTCTTTGGGCTTTTAAAAGCCCCGTGATATGTTCTAATTGTGTCAATAACTTTTTAATTAATTCTGCAATGTAAAAACACTGCATCCCTAATAACTCAGTGACTGTAGGGGAAGACATTCTTGGCACTTGACAAGGGGCCTGAGCCTCCTCCTGCCTCCCTGAATGGGAGATCTGGGCACTAAAGTTCAATAAAGACTCAAGAGAAGTGGAAACCTCCTGAGCTGCAGGAGGGGGGAATTGCTTACAGCCACTTCCCTTTAACACACACCCCCCCCCGCAGACAGATACTCATCCATTTTAAGCTGTTTAGATTGAGACTGGCCTTTATGGCCCGAGTGACTCAATCTTCCCCTTTTTTTTTTGACATCCTGGGGGACTGATCACACTAGAGCAAAACAAGGCACAACTTTACAGAGGCATACAAGGAAAAACGAAAATATTCTAGGCGGAAATTCACCACCATCAGTAAATGGAGAAAAGCAACAGAGAGTTCCACAAAGAGTATCCGGGCCATTGCCTGACGTCGTGCCTAAGACCGTGCGCACAAGGGCATGCCCTTGTGCGCGCAGCCCTTAGGCACGCTGCCCCCGGCACGCACCCCACGGCACTGCTGTAGGTGCTGGGCTTGTAAATATAGTCCTGGCAATGTCTAATTGGGGATACCCCACACCTGTAGCTGTGTTGCAGCTGGGCTCTGATGTCACTGCCTGTTGCTCACACGGTGTTCCAGGGATCCAAACTCCCATCTCACAGTGGCTGTGAGCACACAAAAAACCACAGTATCTCCCTTGCTGGTTCAGCCGGTAAATGGGCTTCTAGCAGGGCAACAACCCTGGCCAAGTCTATACCGCCCAGGGGCTCTCACCAGAGTCTCACCGACTGCTGAGGGGACTCTGGTTGCAACACAAGAGGAGGCTGTGAGTGTGCGGTGCATGAAGCAACAGCTGGAGCATGCAGAAAAGATTGTGGTAATTGTGGTGGTAGGCGAGACTTGGAGTGTGGCTTCTTCTGATGGTTCTCCTGTACCCTTTTTTCCCCATTCTGAAGCAACAATCTAGGGATCAGACAGTGACTTCTAGTGCGCATCTTAGTAGAGGAATCATCATGTTTCTGCTTTGCAGAATCGTGTGCCATTTCTTCTTTTCTTTTGATAGTCTACAGTAAATAAACGAGAAAAACTGAGTGTATTTTTAAAAGTTTCCTGGGCTTTTAAATGTACATTTATTTCTCAATATTTTGTAACTTAAAATATGTTCTTGCATAAATATGCATTCCTAAAAACACACATCACAAAACATTTTTTAATATCGCAGACCTAATGTTACTATAGAACATAGACATGCCATATTGCGAAAAATGTACACCATAGTCCAAAAACATATTGCTATCAGAGGCTACAATGTTCCTATGCCAGACCAAAACCATGTCAATATCTTTCATGAAAGCACCAACAGACTTGTTAACATTTCTAACACATTTATTAATAGCCTTCATGTCTGTGCTATATCGATTGCACTGGCGAATAATGAGATCAGAGAAAACGATCTTGCAACCAGGCAAAAGCTGACAGATTTCCATTACATAATTTCTCATGTACTCTATTAGCTCAACGCCTTTGAGCATTCCGATATCATTACCACCAGAGTGGATTACAATGCATGAAGGAAGGGAAGAAATGGAGGCAATGTATTGCCTTTTGTTCTTTAAAGCAGGCAATACATTAGACCATCGCATCCCCCCCTTCTGATCCAGCGCACTGCAACATTTTCAAAATTCAAATCGACATCGGTGTGTTCTGTGCGGCAGACTTGCTTTAGTCTGGTGATGTAGGAATCACCAATGAACCAAATATTCTTCATCATTACCTAATGGAATAAGGCAAGCAAATTAATAGGCTGTTTTGTAAAAAAAATTATTAAATAAATGTCCTATTACACTTACTTAAATTCAGTAATGGAGAGAATGCTGGTGAACTGATTGTCTGCCAAATGTATACTGATCATTGGTTTATTTGCGAGAAACGGGGTAATTGTTGAAACCGTCCAGCATGTCCATTTCACCTGCCATTTGTATGATGCCCTGAGGGATAAATATCTGTCCTCCCTCCTTTATGATTACCCGGGTAGGTCAGCGTTTACCCTGATGATATATGCCCTGTCCAACCCGGTTTATATACAGCCAGTTGCCAAGTTTTTGGTGTATGCGGCTGCTATGAGGAAATCGTTTATGGAGTATAAAACTCAGATTGATCTGGTTTTAACAGATCAAGGACTTTCATCAGAATGAAAATGGAATTTGGATCCTGCCTGAATGTTTTAGCAACTTTGCCTTATTGCTGTGTTTGTATTCATAATTGCTATGGTTAAAATATTGTATTATTATCCTGAGATCAGATTTCTCATTATGTATTTACTTTAATTTTATTTTATATGTGTGATTATAGCCATTGGCTTGTCTAAATAAATTGAACTTGAACTCAGCAGTCTGATCTTGCGGAATTGTCTCAGCCGCTGCTATCAATGCATATTTCGCCAGCAAAAATATCATTGCCGCAGCCTGGCAGTTCTAGACGCCGTTACTTTCTTTCTTCACAGAACGCACTGCAGGAATACCTTGCAAAATGCACACCATCCGATGTAGAACAATCATCTTTAGAATCAGACAACCCTATAGAAAGTCAATTGTTGTCACAGCAAGATGATGAAATGCTTCCGTTGAAATTGAATGCACACCCAACGAATTTCAAAAAAGCATCGAGGAGGCAGTAACGCACTGACGTAACAACAACCAATGTCTATTTTCTACTTCAGCAAGAGATGCGGAAGAAATAGAAAATGCTCAGGAAAGTGAGGCGGTAATAGTGGGTGTGTCTGACAATGCCACTGCAAGTGCTGCGCATCGTGATGCCGACTCAGACAGTGATGTCACCACAGATGATGTTGACATCATCGTTGACGCCGACACCTATGAGTATGACGATCCAACATACACCCCGAGTTACGCAGCACCAAAATTGGCAAGCCAACCATGCAAAAGACCCAGGATTGATGAGAACCTAAGAAATGTGGAACGGCAAGGCCAAGGAAATGATTTGACATGGCAGCACTCTACAATAAGGAAAAATATAGCTCCGATGTTCAACAGATGTTTGTCTAAAAGTAAATCAACCAGCTCCAACCGCACCTCCATGGCAACAGCAACCAACGCCAGCTGTCCATCACCAGTGGCTCGTACCACAACCATTCAGAGAAATTCTACGCCTGTGTGTTCACTGGCTCCCTCAACATCCACAAATGACGACAGTGTTTCATTATTGTCACAACAAGGAACAATCACCCCAACCACCGACAGTCATGCAGATGCAAGAAAAGCGCCAAGGTCAGATGTCTGGAAGCTTTTCACTGCCTGTGACGAAAATAAACTTGTAGTCCAGTGCAAATACTGCTGCAGGAAAATAACAAGAGCGAAAGAAGGAGGTAAGAGCTGCCCCGGTACTAGTGGCATGCATAGCCACATGAAGCACCATCACAAGTCTGTTCTCAATGCCTCTAGNACTGCAGAGGCAATGGATTACCAGAAAAAGGGTTATGACCACCCAGATGAAATCTCAGAAGGTATACAAGAGCACTGAGTGAGGAGATAAGGTTGGGCAGTGTCCGTCTGATTGGGACGAGACAGTGATTAATGTGTGCTCTCTGTCTTTTTCTGTTTCTCACACACCCAGAAATGATTCCAAAACTTTGCATGCTGTGTGGTCATGGCCTCAATGGAATGACACATAGGCAAACTGGACTTGGACTCAGTTGGGATGGAATTGCGTGGGGGGGGCATGTGCATACATAGCATAGGAATGCATTGTCTTAGTGATTTGTGCAGTCTTTTGGAGTTTCTCTCACACACTTTGCAGGAGGCGTGTGATTCCCAAAGTTTGCATGCTGTGCGGTCATGGCTAGGACTGTAGTGGAAAGTCGCAGTGGTAGCTATTTCCGCCGGAAACAGTGTTTCCGCAATTAGTGGTATGGCGTGGCAGAGGCTTTCATTCCGCTAGTTTCATTCCGCTACTTCCGCAGGTCCGCTAATTTCATTATGCTAATTCCACAGACTTCACAAATAGAGGAAACATGACATTTTTGCTACTTCCGCCATTCCGCCAGCACCACAAAATAGCGGAACAGCGGTTTTCTGACAGTTTCCGACAATTCTGCAATTTTTCCGATAGTTTCCTTGTTGGGATGGAATTGCTTGGGGTGGGGGGGCATGTGCATACATAGCATAGAAATGCATTGTCTTAGTGATTTGTGCAGTCTTTTGGAGTATGCAACATGGATCTTTTTTCATGGATACTGTGTACACATAATTGTACACATACAACTAGCATACATTTATACAATATGTGACTAATAATTGTGTTTTTTTAAATGTTGTTTTTCAGGAACATGGATAAATTAATGACATCAACACAGAACAGCTAGACAGTCGATTTGTAGCCACTGCCAGTATTCTTCTGGGATCAAGTACTGATCTGATTGCCATTTTCATATGGAGTCATGAAAGAATTTCCCCAGCACAATCAATTTTTTTCCACACAAACCAGTAGTAAGTTTTTTATAAGATGTGCATTCCGGGTTTCACCTTCATCTGGAGAATAAAACAAATTGGCTTTCCAAACAAATTGATTGTCAGTGCCACAGCTACCAACCTGTATTACATTAATTCCTACACTGAATAAAAATAATTTGGTCTTCATTCCTAAATTGGCTTTATCATCTTTTAATCATTGAACATACACTGGACACATGGTATATATTAATAAAATAAATCTGAACACAGATGTGGGTGGGTAGGATGGACTGGCAAAGGCCTATGACAAAGGTAATACAATTATAATGCAGCTGTGATAACAGTGCATTCTGTAGTTTCTACTGCTACACTTTTAAAAGTAGGCATGCATATAGTTTGCAAGAGAAACTCATTTGGTTTGGACTCATTGTATTTGGGAAGAGATTGAGGCACACATCTGAGAGGGGAGGGGGATATGATAGAAGTTTATAAAATCATCAGTGTTGTTGAAACAAAAAAATAAGGGAACAGGTATTCACTCTCCCCAAAAGGTCTCTTGAGAGTAACTGTCATCTATGGGAGGTGACACTAAATGCAATTAATTTTCATGGGGTACTACCTTTTTTTTATTTTTCACAAGGGTAGTTCAATTGCACAATTATGTGGTTGCATCACTTGTGAGCTTGGTCACTTCACTGGTGTGTGCTTTCAGCAACAGGACAGGCACAAAAATAATGAGCGCAAAGGAAAATACGTAACAAACAAACTTTAATAGAACCATTTTTGAAAACATAATCTTTAAGAATATTTACAGTATTTACATTAAAATTAAATTTCTTAAATCTCAACGCTGGATGCGCACCTCTTCTAAAACTTCAGCAAGCATAAGTCTTAGGGCTGCAATGTCCTCCCTCATTGTAGTCATCATTTCTTGCTGGGCATCCAGCTGTTGTTCTGTAAAAATGGAATTCAGTTAGTGTATGCATTCTTGAACAGCAGCAAAGGTATTTATTTTATGTGTTCACTATTCACTGGATACTAGTAACTAACAAAGGAGCTTTGAGAAAAACTTACCGATTTTCTCCTGTCTTGTTATCAGGGTGTGGACCGTATCGGTGGTATCCCAAACAGTGGCCCATATGGCTGACACTATATCCACCACAATTTCCCCTGTAATGTGATTGTAAAATAAAACATATCAATGTACTATTAATGACAGTAGTCCCACTAATGTAAAGCATGGAATAGAGTGAGTGTTCCCATTAAAATAAATAAATAAATAAATAAATTACCAATTCAGAGCAGTCCATCCAGAAGTGCAGCAAACCCCAGGAAAGCCATTTTTGCAGTTTTGATTTGAGATGGATTTGACATGAAAACACGCAGCACATGGCCAACGTGAACTAAAGCCCGCCTCCCTGTGTTAAATGCCTGTGGCTGTCAGCTGTCAGTCACAGGGAAGGACTGTTCTTATTGGTGTGCATCAGTTGCAAAGTAAATGACCTGTGCAGGCGAGGTGGGGTGGGTCTGTCCAGGTAGAGACTAGAGAGGTTCAATAAAGGTGGGAGGGGGAGCATGGTCTCTCTCGGGCATGGGCAGCGCTGGTCCAGATGCCTCAGTCACTACAATCATTGGACAGGAAGAGTTTTCATTCTTGTTTAAAGTTAACCTAACAACTTTGGAGTTGTGTGTGGAAAAGGGGAGGGGAAGGGGAATTTAAAGTTTTAAGTTTTACAACTTCAGTTTAAGTTCCAAAGCTAACAACTTAAAGTCGTGGGGTGGGGGGACACCCCCCCTCCTCTCCACACACACCCCTCTCCCTGTCAGTTGCCGGTTGCCACCAGCACGTTTGCTAGCAATCCAACAGAGGCAGGAGACAGAGTAAGCACACACCTAGCTAATGTGAAAGTTAGCTGCTGCACAGAGGTCTGATAAAGTAAACAATAAATTGAACTAGGATCAGAGGGAGAATAGGACGCAGTAACATCATTTTAGCTTACCGTGCAACATAAAACATTTGTTTATAAAAGTAAAATGGGCCACTGCAGATTAGAACCGCCAGAACGAAAAATTGAGGATTGCAGTAGGGAACGTAAACCGCTATGCTACAGAAGGTTTGCTACAGAATGTAGCTACAGAAAGTTATGTACAGAAAGCTATGCTACAGAAAGTTTGCGGTGCGGGCTGGGTAGTTCACGTTCAAATAAATCACAATCACTCCCAACTCAAACTGAGTTAATGCAGTTAGCTCATCTGACATTTGGAGTCACAGCAGTCCCCTGAGTCCAATCCAAACCAACCTACTGGGTTTCATGTGCTACACTCTGTCCCTCACACAGTCCCCTGAGTCCAAACTCAGGCCAAATTATATTGACAGCTGCAAATTTTCATTTACTGGATGGTTCTTGAATGGCAGCATGGTTTAGAAAGAATAAGCTGGATTTGTGTGGTTAAAAAGGGATACAGACAGTAACAACATACATTATGAAAAACAAAAATTATAATATAATTACCCTTTCATTGTGTAATATTGATCTCCCTCCATGCACTTCCCTCCCGAGTCCCTACCTTCCCTCCCAAAGTTCAACAAACTGCACTGGATGGAGCAAAAGTTTGGGGCTGGGAGACCCAAACATGAACTCATAGTTCATTTGTTCACTCTGTCCCTCCTCCAAGTCCCTCCTCCCAATGAACCTACTGCACTGGAGGAGAGCAACTTTGAAATCAAAACAGTCTCTCGGCGGGGGGGAGGGGATGGGGATGGGGAGTCAATTGTAGTTTCCTAACTTTTTGATGTGTTCACTCTGTCCCTCCTCCAAGTTCCTCCTCCCAACGAACCTACTGCACTGGAAGGGAGCAACTTTGAAATCAAATAAGTCTCTCGGCAGGGGGTGGGGGATGGGAGGAGACAGCATGGCAGCAAGTTGGAAAACACTCTTAAAATAATGAATCATTTTTTTAATTTATTGGATGCCATGGTTCTTGAATGATGAGTCGGACTGGCTGCATGGCTTAGATAAGAAGAAGCTAGATCTGTGTGGCTAAACACACTTTATGCAAAAGAAAAATAATAATAATATAAGCTCCCATACATTGTGTTACATGGATCTCTCTCACTAACATTCACACTGTTACCCCACGGTCACAGTCACCCACGGGTGGTTGGTGGGGGGTGGCACAGGCACAGGAGGAATCTCAGACAGCTGTAGTAGGAGCTCAGCATCAGCACAGCAGCACCTCTGGTCAGGGCAGGGGCAGCAGAAGAACCCCAGTAACCAGACAGCACTGGAGGAAGCCATGAAGTGGAGATTAAGGAGATCATC